>OW028610.1:18670000-19270000 GCA_932294325.1 Allophyes oxyacanthae | reverse complement strand
AGGTGCTTCATTTTGTATGTAAATATAGGACGACGTTGAATTAGCTAGGCATTTGGGACCGTTCATGATGTCGCTAACGCTCGTGTAATATCAAAACACTTAGGGCCAAGTTCCCCGACAACATTACTGATGATTAGGGAAAAATCTGTCGTTTAAACATGAATTTTTGTAAGGGTAATCGGCCAATTTCATTTTAATTATCTGTTATATTGTTGGTGAACATGGACCTTAGATTCGTGACTTATTCTGCTGTTCAATACATTCAGTTGTACAGAACAGCAGATTTTTATTTTTCGCCATTCCTCTCTCGGTCCCATACTAGAAGCTGTTCATAATTATGAGTATAATAAACCTTTTTCGGTTTTATATACCTACCCTTTCCGACTAACTGTGTAAATCTGGTACTTACACAGTTAGTCGGTGCGTGAGAAATATCAGTCTGTAATGGATCTGATTGTGGTTAAGTGCAGATTAAAGATAGAAACTAATCAGTAGTTATAATAAATAGAAGATATTTTCTCCTGGGTCTCGTTTTAGCCTTTAGCGACAAGACAACTTGTGGTAATACTAATAGAAATAGAGTTAGAATTCTCCTTAGATAATTCACAGTAATTCAGAAAATAATTATAGTAAATTATATCGCTTACAATGGCACCACATTATCAACTTACATATTTTAAATTGTTTATTTAGTGAGCGTGAAAGACAGAATTTTCTCTTTTTCCCTGCTTAACGTGTCTATTAATTTTCAATGATAATTTAAACAATTTTATTAGTGAATTATGTGAAGACATTCGTTTTTGGCATACATTTTAAAGAAGAATCATTGCTTCAAACATACGTAGCGAGCACGACAGTTTGAGGAAGATTTTGTATTTTCTGATAAAAAATTATGAACACAGTTTCCTATATCAGTCTCCTTTTTACCCAACTGCGGCGAAACCCAAAAGAAGGTTGTTTGGGATTGGTATGTTTGTGTGTCTGTGTTTATATTCCCTCCTAAAGACTAATCGACTGCACTGATTTAAACAAATGAGGTGTTCTTAGATTTGTCTTACATATAGGCACGAGTGATTGAGTGATATTTTTGGTAAATCATCTAGTTTCATCTTTTCAATTGTTTTACTAATTTTTATCTTCAAAAATGACCCGTAGGTTTGCGATCGGTATACGGTACGATCTGCCTCATGTTATTTCGTTATGGGAAATTCGTTGTTTAAAAACGTTGATGTTTTTTTTTAATCATTTCGGAAATTGAAAGCGCTCGGTGCTTGGAACAGGTATTAAATGACACGTTTTACGTGACCATTAAAATTTTCCGGCAATTTTATTGTAACATTGTTTAAAATGTAGTAGGAACAGACGGCTCCATTTATTGGTTACACGTATGTATTAATTTTGTATGGAATCAATTGATGCAGCCGTACCTTTAAGGACCTACTCGACCTTTTAACTTATAAAAAAAAAATCATACGCACTATTGATAAATGGACGCTACATAACGTAGAATAGGATACATTTTTAGGGAGCCGTACCCAAAGGGTAAAACGGGACCCTATTACCAAGACTCCGCTGTTCGTCCGTCCGTCTGTCGCCAGGCTGTATCCTGTATCTCATGACTCGTGATAGTTAGACAGTTGAAATTTTCACAGATGATGTATTTCTGTTGCCGCAATAACAACAAATACTAAAAAGCAGAATAACATAAATATTTAAGGGGGATCCCTTACAACAAACATGATTTTTTTGCCGTTTTTATAGATAATGGTATGGAACCCTTCGTGCGCGAGTCGTACTTGCACTTGGCCGGTTTTTTAAATCTTTAACCAAATCGAACCGTCTCTTTAAAAAACCAAAATACTCATTTATAAACGACCTTGCACACAGTCAGATGTCTGTCAGTTGTTCTTGTTTTTAATTAATACAGCGAGTTGGCCCATCAAATTTAATAAACCAAACTTGATTCGTATAATTTAATTCACAAGTAAATATTGCTTGTTCGTAATTTGATTAGAGGCTGAACAAAGTGTTTTCATTCGTTTATCTCAAGATCAAAAGTTTGGTAATAGCTAGCACGAACAGCAGATGAATTTGAAATAAGATATTTTCGGCTCTAAAGGAATACATACATATTAAAACGTCGACGCAATCCTATTGGCGGTTTAGCAATCGCTGTAACCTTTGTCAATTTACGGGTGGCTGCTGCTTCTCGTCCGTTAGAATTATCCCTTCAACCTCCAGGGGAAGAAAAGGGTGGCTTATTATTTACCACAACAAAGCAGCGGCGGGTATTAATTAAATAAAGAAACAATGTTTATTACGTCATAGCATATTTTTCAATAATTTTCATTACAAATCTTTAAGCTTATGTGGGGAACATTGGGTACGATGAGATGTACCGTTATGTTCCTTCTAATAGGGGGAAAGCCTAATGTCATTCACCGGGCACAATTCCCAACTATATTACAATTTGCCAGACCCAGGAATCGAACATAGGAATTCACACTGAGCAGCCGCGCTTACAAACACTAAACTAGCTTTTCCCGAACATCTCCAATAATATTACGAGTTACTCAGTAGTCATGTATTATATTATTGTTATTCTGTATAATATAGGGTTCGAGGATTCACGGGCTATTTGTATTAAGCGACATTTATTTCTGGTAATAACAGCTTTATAGAAAGACTAGATTGAAGAAGAACTAGACTAAATTGTGCGGATTTTGTAAAGGAAAAACACACATAGGTCACTTTTTCGTAAAAATGTTGATACTTTTTTTTAAATGATAATTATTATTTCCGAAAAATTAAACTTTGAAATGTTCTCCTGTAAAGTTCCAAATATGTCGCTTAATGCAAATAGCCCGTGAACCCTCGATATGTTGTGGTCCGATCGTAGAATTCGGCAGATCATGATTTGTCTCGGCATTTTATGATACGACGCCATATTTTCATGATGTTGCCAATTATTTATCCGCCACGATGTGCCGATTAGAATGTCAGATGGATCGATGAGAGTACCTAACCTATTTGTCGATATTCTCAGCCAAATACTTCGCCACATCATGATATTATGGCTGGGCAATTCTTTATAAGTTACGTTAGTTTAGAACTGTGACCACACAATGCACGAGCCGAGCGAGCGAAGCAAGCGGTACTGCGGGAGAGACAAAGTGCCAGGGTCGACTCGTCGACCACTTTATATTTTTATATGCATTATCGTAAAGTAATTGCAAACTTATATTTATTTGCTGATACTTAGAATAGAATAGAATAGAATAGATTTATTTGCTTAAAATGTAGGTATTATAATAGATGGTACAGTAACTTATTAAAGACCCAGATACATTTTGCCGCACTGCGACGTGCAAATATTATTTTTACAATTTAGTTTTGAATAAACAACAACTTTGGACACTAATGATGATATGGCGGGTGTCAAATGGCCAAATCATGAAATGGCGGCGTATCGTGAAATGCAGAGGCAGATCACGATCTGCCGAATTCTACGATCGGACGACGACATGTCATATACATGATTCATATTGCCTGTATATCTGGGGGCCTAAAAAGGCCACATTGAGCAATTCATCTAATGATCTGCTTAGTAACTGTCAAACAGATGATTGCTGAATATGAACCTTATGCGGATGACATTAAGAGTCGTCAATTAAGAAGATATTTTGAGATTCGTAATATGAATCATATTATGATTCATCTAAAGCGGCCTTTTTAGCCCCCCTGACCATAACAATAAATTATTCACGTCCTATGTTGAATAGCGTTCCTAGCCAATATCCCTTGTCACAGGGATGTCACTGTATCGAACGTGGCATTGATATTAAGCCGCTGAGTACTCAGAATTCCTAACAATGAAGAGACTGGCCGACTACTCTGTGTCATAAGGGGTTATGTAAGGAGGTTAGGTTAAACCAAGCTGCGCCAAACAACCTGCCCATCATGATTACGGCATTGCCTCCCAGGACATCTTAACACAGTTTTGCCCTCCCTCGTCTATAGTAATGAAGTCCGAGCTATGACCTAAATGTTTGAAAAGACCTCTGCCAACCCAAAAGTCTCGCAACCTAACTAAATATTAAACGTCAACCGAATAAATACTCTTTAACTTCAATTCCACAAAAAGTAATTCCACATCAATGCGACATGTAATTGAAAACCTAACACATCGACTCAGACTGTTAGAGGTGCCCCTACCATTTGCCACAGCCCTAGTAATCCAGTTTGAGCCGACACGCAACGTGACGTAGTCACTAGGTGATGTCCTCCTGAATAATTCATGAGGCCGAACTCGAAGGATCGTCTTGAGGCAACTCGCTCGTATTTATCGCTTGTTTATCGAGTTCCGACAGTTGGGGTGATTGGGTTAATTTGTTTTCTTTTTTGTCACCTGTCACGATAGGCGTGAACTATCGGCTCGGCCTGAATAGTCTGCAAGGTGTATATTTAAATGGTTTTGGGTCAGACTAAATAAACAAACACCTTTTTCAAGGTTTTTGGACTCTATGATGCCTAGTAACAGACAGCACAGTTAGTGGATTTTATACATCACCACCAGGTTATATAATATGAAATTCTATCCTATCCTGTTCAGTTTAAATTTAAATCAAGTTTTTTTTTAACTACGTATGTTCTACAGGTAGCCAACTCTGGCAGCTCAGTGACCTTCAACTGCTCCGTGGAAGGAGGAGACGCTCGGGTCAGATGGCTGCACGATGGCGTCCCAGTGGGGGGAGGGGAGCGAGTGCTGAGGGTGCATGGAGTCGTGAGGGCGCATAGAGGCATGTACCAGTGCTTCGCGGAGAGGGACCTCGACAGCGCGCAGGCGGCTGCTGAACTGAGGTTGGGAGGTGAGTGAATAGCAGCACCTTGCTACATAGATATGCCTAAAAAAAGCCTTTGGTACGAATTCGACTGCGCTGTAACGAGTCTTGTAAAATAGCGCTATACGGATAATTCAATATCATGATAACATGATAATAATTACATAATTGTAATCTCTTCTTCTGTGTCAACAACACAAAAGATAAATAAGATTAGTCTCGTTTGTATTACAAACAGAACAAAACATAATTATTTTAGTGTTTGACTTTAGTCGATGTAAGCATTTGGAGGCAATGGGATATTCACAACATATTTTAAAACAAGAACATGCCGCAGAAGTACTAGATACCGAACAGCTGATAGAGAACCGTGTACTTGTGAAGTGGCGACTCAAAGCCAACAATTTTTAGAATGCAATAATACATCGTGAGTAGGTACATAATTGTGTGAATTTTGGTCATAAATTGATTTGTGATGTTTTGAAATCTGATCCTATTAAGAGAAGAGTTATAGAACAACCCTTCATCACTAATGTATCACAATGCCATAATTCTACATTGATTTTGGTGAAAAAAATATAAAATCCAGTTATAAAAACATTTTGACGTATAAAAACACCTGAACCCTAATCAGATCTGCCCCGGTTCCATCACTCCTTGTTAGACGTACTCAAAAAGAGTTAAATCTACTTGAAATGTTTTTGTTTCAATGGTCCTTTGCAAGCACTCTTGAATCGTTAGGTATTTTGTTCGTTTCCTCTGTTTATTTTATATTTCGCTGTTTACATTACTCTTGGGGTATTTCTATGGAAAATTAACAAAGATCTGAATCATACAAAGCACGTAGTACACTGAAAAAAATGCAGACCAACTAAGATGCATTTTCTCTTAGTTGGCGTTAAAATGTTTGGAATCATTATTTATTTAGTTACTATACACAAGATAGCATAGTTGCCAGAATAAATCCATTTTGTTTATATCGACAATAATGCACATGTTTATTATAATCAACGGTTTTTGCTACATCAAACATGCTTTGTTTAATTTAACTTTTTCACTTGTTTATAATAAATAATAATTTAAGTTCATGGTAACAAGCAACTTGTTAGCAATAAAATAAGTTATATCATAGTTTTAACAACGAGCATAGTTGAATTAAACAAGTTATGTAGTCATATCTAATAACGCTTTGTAATATCAACAAACCTTCACCCGCCCGCCCCGCTTGCTCATAGTAGTATTATATTACATCATGCCGACTGTCGCCGTTCGACACGCACGTACGCTCCTTTTACAACCGAATTTGTCAGAAAACGGAAAGCTTTTATATCTACAATTTTATGTACAATTGTTCAACTACAATTATATTGTTAGTGAGTGAATTAACACATGGACGACGTGGCAGAATTACTTCAAACATGGGAGCTCCCCGATCTGATCCCAAAATTTGCAGGTTAGTAATTTATATCATGCACTAACCTTAGTATGTATCAGCGTTGTCAGATTTTTTTTTTGCCAAGTCGGGATTTTGGATCTTTTTGAATGAAAAAAGCGGGATTCTTTCGTCGATAGCGGGACATCGTAAAAAACATATATAATCAGAAGTTTTTATATATTTATCTTTTATTTGAGTTCAAATATACTATTTCACGTATACCTACTACAGGTAGCTATTTACCTATTTTAACGTCTATTCTATCTCATTAAAATTTAGGTCTGGAAAATGGATTGCCTATATTATAATTATTATTTTTCTTTTATTTCAGCACCTAAAGAAGAAGATAAAAATCTAGCAGCATTTTTGTCCGACAACTGTTAAACAGAAGAAATAGCAAAAAAAAAGTGTAATTAGTAATTAGCCAGTTCAAAATAATTATTTTTCTTTTATCTATCGATTGGTCTATCCTTTTTAGAATTAAATGACGTACGAAGTATTGTTTTATTTTATTTCCAAAATCAATCTTATTTATTGCAGTCAAATCAAAGTGATTTGACTGCAATAAATAAGATTGATTTTTGATTGATTTTATTAGTCAATTCAAGTCAGTGTCTTTAGCATGTCAACAAAGTGTTGACATGCTAAAGACACTGACTTGAATTGACTAATACAGGTATTTATTATGACAACGACTCATGTCTACGTCAAATACGAGGTTAGTTGAATTAATCATTTTATCACAGTTATTTGTTGCAAGATCTTAGTTGAAACAACATATGAATTTCATTGATCTGACAAAGTTTCAGAAACATATCGTGCAAGATCTTAGTCGAATCAACAATATAAGTATGTTAATGTGACAACGTTTTATTCTTGGACTGGCCAAGATCTGAGTTAAAATAAATAACTACCGGTGATTAAACCAATACATTACTTAATTGACGGAACTGTGACAATTTAACAAAGTTCTCATAGCTTCAGTAGTCAAGATCTTGTTAGGCTCATATGGAGTCATGATGTGTGATCACATTAAACAAGATGTTTATTAAATCAAACAATTTTTTTTTTCAGTGTAGGTATAGACAAGATACTGAGGACTTAGGGCTCAATTATGAAGAGGCGGAAAGTCGTGCGGCGCGCAAAGCGGCGTGTCGCCTCTCACTCGCTCTCCATGAATGGAGATACGCGTCTTTAATAGTAGAATAGATCTTTATTTCATGTAAACCAGATACAGGCACTTATGAAATGTCGAGACTCTAGGTGCACGGTTCCAAATAGTAGACCCTATGGAGAAGAACCGGCAAGAAACTCCATATAATCCTTTCTCCGCCTTGCGCGCCGCTTTGCGCTCCGCGTGACTTTTCGCCTCTCCTTAATTGAGCCCTCATATTTATAGCAATGGTGATATAAAATTTATTGTTTATTGTCTTAAAAATGCCTATTGGCTTTGGTCTATAAGACCAATATTTGTCCAAATAAATAGGCTTTGTAAACCTAACTACATTAATTGCAAATATTTTATTATAGAACCTGAAATTTCTCTTTTATTTCACTATATATAATTCGCTCGTTTTATTTTATCTTCTGTACAGAAAAAGTCGATAGTCCTAACGGAATTAATTGCCTTCAACAAATGTTTAGTCCCAAGCTGAGGGTCCATTTGGAGTTAATGGACGGTTCAAGGCCACCCTCACGTATTTGTTTAGGACTTGCCAGGTTCGGAATTGTGTTTTTGGGATTACCACATCACTTGTACCTACCTTTTGTTTTTATTCTGTGTTAATTATGTAATACGTTGGGTATTTCAAACTCTAATGTGTTTTTACAATTAAGGTTTGTACAATTATTGATTTTACTAACCATGTGTAATTAAGTCTATATTTATATAATTTATTTTAATTATGGTTTATCTTGCTTTGTATGCTTTGTAGAAATATCGTATATACCTATATGAGACCACTTAGGTAGGTAGGATTAGTCTGGATAGGTACTGCTGGAACAAAAGCGTTGTCTGTAGTGCCATTTGTGAACATGTTGGTATGACGCTACTTTTCTAAGTTTAATCTTCTTTATTGCACTACACAAAATAAAGACAGAACAAAACCAGTAAAATCAGGACGTCATACCAAAACCAATAAAAACCAAAATACTACCGACAAGCGAAAATGTTCGTTTCTGGAAACTAAAATTGCGTCCTGATTGGTCGATTAACGTCCTTTGAGAGCCGATTGGCCAATCAGCGTGCACTTCGCCGTGTAATTACAAATGGTGTAATTTTGCGGAGTGCAGTGCGGTGCGATTTCGTATGTCGTCGGGTTATTGATTAACGGCAGCAGTAATGACTGGACCGGCCATGCGTCACCCGCTGCCGTGACCAACTACCTAAGTTATGGGCGGCAGCGAGTTTAACGCTTTTAATTTGGACTGAAAAACATTGATTTGAATCTGAGGATGAAAAACTATTATTATTAGGAAATTTTATCTTTCGTGAATCATTATCATCATAATACAGCATCATGCCTGAGTTCCCTAAAACCTTATACCACTAAAAAGCCACAACCACCTTCGCCGACGCCCGCGCCATTATTCCGTCCTATGATTAATATTGTTCTTAAATTTATTTATTTATCAATTTGACTCCTCAACAATGAGTACACCGCTGCATATACAATTAAACATTTCAAACGCCCTATTACTTAAACAAGAGCACTGCATGCACTACATTATGGACAGATATAACTAATAGGAAAACAATAAATAATTATAGTAATGAATTTAGGCGTTAGTAAATTAATTAAAATAAGTTAATTAAATTAAATTAAATTTTATTTAGATTATCACTCAAAGGTTTGCTGGTAGAAAACTCAAATTTGGGTTAAGCTCGCCTGTGTACATACCATCTCAATTGTATTTGTCTTTTATCTCATTTTCGTGTACAATAAAGAATTAAGAATCTAAATTAGTAATAGGTTAATATTGTAAGAATTACAACCTAACAAATGGCCAGTGTGATTTTTTATATAATAGCTTCTATTGCCAAGTATGCGGCAAAATTCCAAAACCCATGATTTGAATTTGTCTTTTGAACATTTTCAGCTGCATTTCTATCCAGCTATAAATATATTTTTCCGCTACTGCTCATAACTTGATAGCAGTCCATTGGCCCGTACGGTGGGATCTATAGGGAGTGTCAAACTGGACCCGACCCCGGCAAAATGACTTCGTCAACTCTATACCACACCAACTTGCTACTGTATATGTAGGATATCTGAAGTAGGTCACGAAAGACAATTGGGAGCTAGGAGGAAGTTTAGTTTTTTTGGTACAATATAGGTACTATACTATGTTATTTATGAGAGGTAGGGCACTATGGAACTTTCCAATCAAAAATGGAGCTGCCTTACTGAGGAAGTAGGTTCCTCCACCTTAGAAAATATCGTAGCCAAATAACACTGTTATTTTGCAGTTTTGTATTCCTAACGGTGAGCAAGGTCGCCAGTGCTTCTCAGAGAAGCGTCGTATTGACAGTAAGGTCGGCAACGCGTGATTGATGCCCCTGGTGATCAAGCGTCTATAGGTTACGATAACCGCTTACCATGAGGAGGACCGTATGCTTCATGGGCTCGTTAGTGGTATAAAAAAAAAAAAAAAAAAAATGGTTTAAGCGGAAGATGACTGCAGTTTCTTCTACTATTGTGTCGCCATGAAGGCATTCATAGGAATTGTACTTACCGTGATCGGTGATGCAAAGATTACCCAGTCAGCCAGGATCCTAACGAGGATGACTGTCCACGGGCTTATTTACATAACTATTGTCACTCGAGGAAGCTCTTTTTTTGCACCCCATGGGCTAGCGTTACGGATGCGCTTGGGCGGGGTCCAAATCAGTAATCCACATAACTAGCGCTACAGAAATTTTTCTTTCCACGTAGTGATTCCTATCCCGCTTGACACCTACCGGGTGGAGACGATGTTATAACATTAAATGAAAATACGCATCTATCACGTTCTGTGACCGTACTCAAAAAATCAATCAAATTCAATCAGTAGTTAAGCCACAAGTATTTTTTTTTAATTTTCTACTTGTCGCGATCTCTAGGCGAAGTTCGAAAAGTCTCTAACCTGTTCTTACCAAAATATTTATTATTCATTTATTATACTTCGACTTTATTGTCCACCTGTCATCATCATCTGCCTGGCCTTTATCCCAACTCCGTTGGGGTCGGCTCCCAGTCTAACCAGATACGGCTGAGTAACAGTATTTTATACAGAGCGACTGCCATCTGACCTCCGCCACCCAATTACAGGGAGACACTAATACCCTAAGGTTAGACCGGTTGTCAGACTTTTTGGGTTGCTGACTCCCGTAACGACTGTCAAAGGTATTCTTATGACAACCGGGACCAACTGCTTAACGTGCTATCCGAGGCACGGTTATAGTCCACCTGTAATATAAAAAAAAAAACATAAATGTTTCTACTTTGATGTCCATTCACCTAGACGAATGCAGCAGAGTGAAATATTATGCAAAGTAACGCGCGTGAAAATTGTTAATTTTTTGTGTACGGCTTCGAAATATGATACCAAATACGTGTTTTGATTTAATGTCGTAATAAAAACCATCCTTTATATTACCACGTGTAACGTGTCTCGCTCCTGCGTATTAACTCAAAACCAGTCCATTTTCCTGTACTGCGGTTCGATGTATAGCAGGTGTCAAACACGGCCGGACTGACCCGGCACAAAGACACCTTCAACTCTGTGACACAACTAAACTTTGCTTCGGAATACATGCGATATTCAGAATGGAGTCTGCTTTCCATTGAAAAGAGACATGGACAATACAACACAACAGGGCGCGAACTTTTGTGCGTTGCTGGTATTTCATGACATTTTATACAGGTACCTAGTAATCATTCCGCAATACCCCCCCATCTTGGGCACAATACGCTAAGCTGGGGGCTATAATAGAATCGGTTCGCAGGTTTTCAAATAAGCCTGGAACTATTTAAGACGAAGATAATTATTCTCAATAACAGCCCGAAGTTTGCCTTGATGAATGGCAATAGAGTCACTCCCTATTACACGGTAATTAATAATACCAGCGGCGAAAGGTGGGTGTAAAAATACACCTCTGCCTTGAACTTTACGGAATATAGACGTAATGAAAGAAAGAAAGAAAGAAATACGTTTAACACAAAACCACAAATATACAAAAAAATAAGTAAAATAAAATACAAAACACGTAAAACCAAACAAGTAAACCTAATTTATAAAAAAGAAAAAGAAAAACTTACTAACTACTAAATTAAAACTCAAGTTTAAATGCTAAATTGTTTATGGAATCATCCATAACATCTTATCTTAACCGATGTTCGAACCAGTAGGTATCTTTGAGCCATTATGTGATAGCAGGAAAAATTATCTGATAGGGACCATAAAATATGCAGTATGACAGTGCTGATCCCACAAAGTAAGAAATATACGCGCGACGGCATCCCAATAGAGCCCATAATCCCATTCATACCTTGCTTTAAAAACTTTGTGACTGCTGTGTATTACCATTTTTTATGTGGGATGCACATTACTGGTAGGTATGCTTAGGTATGCTTTAACTAAGCTAAGTATTTTTGTATAACAGGAGGATATATATTTCGCTAATTGTCTTTATTAGACAAAAGTGCACTATACAAACTTAGACGCTCTAGCCTTCAGTTAGTAAAGACTTTCTCCCTACGCTGCATACTTACCACTCCACAATGTATCTACTTGTATTCTAATGAAACGTACAGAAGAATATACACAAAGCAAACACTGCCTGTTTAGTTGGAATTTTGTCCATCCTTCACAACGGAACAAAGGATTTTGAATTTTTTGAGAGAAGATAACTTGTTTCATAATTCTACCTGTCTGAAACCAAGCCAAACAGTGCTCATACCTTTAAACTACAAACATTTATTTCAGGCTTCCATGGCCTTAAGCATACATTACAAACTAATATTATTTATACTAAATACTTGAAAAAAAGTGCGCGTGCGTGTGTGTGCATTTAAGCGTTACAAAGGTGGTCTTAATGCCGTAGGCATTCTCTATCAGACAACTTTAGGGTGATGACAATGAAGGTAGATGCACCAAAAAACAAACTTAAATGAGAGGTAGGTATAACAACTAGGAGCTTCTTGCCGGTTCTGCAGCGGACGAACAGTTTAGAACCGTGCATACCACAAAGATATTCA
The DNA here is from genome assembly GCA_932294325.1 of Allophyes oxyacanthae. Lineage (NCBI taxonomy): Eukaryota > Metazoa > Arthropoda > Insecta > Lepidoptera > Noctuidae > Allophyes > Allophyes oxyacanthae. The sequence goes on along the minus strand of OW028610.1, from coordinate 19,257,485 downwards.
ATAATAATTCATAATGTGACTATAAGAGCCGTGACCCTTTTCATTTTGACTTCCTTATCTACTCACCCCGGAAGCACCTTCAACCGTGAACATATAACTCACCTACAACTAATACCTCCTACTGCGTCTGGTTATGGTGGCCATAATTCTCGCAATAATGTCGCGGACAGACCGTAAGTCAAACTGCGGGATAATCCGGAAGGCTCTAATGGAATAATAGAGACGATCTATGACGCAATATATTTTACGTACAGGCAGGATTATTGCAGCCGCTGGAATATGGGTTTTATTAATTTGGACTTCTGTTTGTATTGAAATGTAGCGATGGAGACACAAACATTGTATGGTAATGATTTCCATCGGGATTATATAAATCGAGTACACAAGCTAGCATAATCATAGGAACTAACGTTTGTTTTTCTTCTTCTTAGCGTGTCGATGGCAGATTTAATAATTTGCTTGGCCCAGTATTCAGCCACGCGGATTGCAGTATCTGTAGCGGACAGTAGGTCCTCATGCATGCAGGTGGTAGGGCACGCGGCGTATAATGGAAGGTGGGCCATGGTCTGCAGAGAGACGCTGCACTCGCACTGCAGGTCTAATCCGTCTGTGGAATTCCACCTGTGAAGATGATCTTTGCTGCGGCTGACTTGGGATCGTAGTGTATTATGAGATTTCCAAGTCGGTTATGGTAGTTCATGTCCAGGTGAGATGGTTTCCGATGGCGGGATAAAGTATGCAGGTTATTCGAATCTTACGAATCCTCGCTGACATTGTGAGAGTAATGATAATGACAATGACCCAGGAAAAGACTAGAATCAAAGAAAGACTAGAATATAGAAAAATATAGGACGGTAATGATATCAAAACCTGAAGGAACCAAACAAGCAACTCAGATGCTGCTGCTGTCGTTAATTCTTCAAGAAGATCAACATTCCAGACGAGCAGTTTCAACGCTTGCAAAGTTCCCGATGGCCTATTTTGAATATTTTCAGTCGCGGCTTTAAAAGCTCTAGTTTGGATACAGTTTAATACTTGGTGAAACTGCTTTGAATTAAAATAGTTTTCAAGATATGATCGCTCATTTTTTATAACTAATCTAGATTCAAGGCGGGAAAACTTTTGCTGGATCAGAACTTTTGCAGCTTTTAATATTTAACAACTGACGCCATCTAGTTGTCTTTGTAAGTACTAAGAATTTAATTTTTTTTATCCTTTTCTTTATTTCTTCCACTACCAAAACCTTTACTTTGACTTTTATGACAAAAATGCATGCATAAAGATGCAGAGGTACAGGTGCTAGGTATCATTTTCAATCTGCGCAGAGCGGTTCACTCGCCGCTTCTACGGCTTCAGCTTTGGTATTTATTAGGGCTTCTATAAGATAGCCTCCATCATCCAGATACGTAGAATTATAGTATCTTAACGTTTCATCATCTCCACTAATAATTGTGAATGGTTTTAAAAATGATGGTCCTATTTTTATTGTTTTTGGTATGCTGCTGGAGTTTTCCAAGGGATAGCTAGATTTTTGCAGTTAGATATCATAAGCATCTAAGTAGATTTACATGTAAGATTGACACTTGAACAACTGGAAAAACCCTGTGTTTAAATATATTGTGAAAATGGTTTTAATATTTTATGTAATAGAATCTCATATAAAACATGTATTTAAGTGCAACTTGTATTAAAAGAGCCTTTTGCTCCTACTGTACATCTAAAAATAAGCCCTTCCAGCAAACAAAGAGTACAATAACGACCAAATTGGCGCTCATTACTAGTTCCCGTTCCAAATAATACATAAGGCATCAAAACGTCCGGCGGCCGGCAGATAAGCGCGCCGCACACAATTATACAATTAGCCGACTATCAGCGGCATCTGATATAAATTCGCGCAAAACGATGCAACGTTTACAAGAGCCAGCGTTGTGAGCGGGCGCTGTGCCAACTGGGGCGGCCCGAGGGATGGGTTACAGCGGGAACTGTGGAAGTTATCCAATACAATTAATACATATGTCAGCGTCACCCAAGTGAAGTGACGAAGCTCTATCGTCAGTCTTCAGCATCGAAACTGTGGACTTAATTAAAATACGGTATGATATTATAGAGTAAAAAAGTCTTGTGAAATATATTGCCCTGGTATATTGCTACAAGTTTACACCTTTTGAGAGAAACTTTTGGACTTTCCGCTCAAAATTGGAGCAAAGTCAAACTGGGGTTTTGCAGGCACTGAGCACAAAGAGCTGCCCGACTGGGGAAGTACCTCCAACTTGCAGAATATCGTAACCAAATAATACTGCTCTTTTGTAGTATTGTGTTCCTAACGGTGAACATGGCTTACAGTGCTCCTTGGGGAAGCGAACACGACGCCAGTAGAATGATACCCCTGGTGTTGCAAGCGTCCATAGGTTACGGTAACCGCTTACCATCAGGTGGGCCGTATGCTTATTTGCCACCTTAGAAGTTGTACGCATAGACTTAGAATATTTTCGCTTCAAGTTGTACGAATCCTTCACAAATTGTATCGCTATATCTGCCGGACTTAAAGATTTTTGCTCATGAACATTACATTTATTCATTAGTGGTTCACACTTCATTCTGAACCCATAGCTATTGCTCGTTGTACCACGCATCTGCCACATACCTCCATTGCCCGCTCCACCGCTGCGCCCCCAACTTGCGGCACACGCTGACGTATAGTCTGTCACGGCGTCCGGTGCGGCCTGTAATAAAGCTCTCAGAAACGCTAGCCGCTCACAATTTAGACCCTCATAATCCCGGCGGCCATTGTATTCATTCGTTATTATGTTAGTGTTGCGGCTAATTGAATTTATTTGCCAAGATTTATGACTGAATGCGCACTGTTTAGTTTAGTGGTAATGTTGGATTAGATGTTAGCTATTCAGATTAAGGTATTATGGGAGATTGAAATTATCATAATTTATGACCTGGTTGGCCGTGATATATCCAGAGATCTAAATTATACAGGTATTATCAAGCATCAGCCTTTATGCATCCATTGTTACTCTTGGGAGATGTTAAGTGATTGCCGAATGATATTTTGACAGTAGTGGATTGCATTCCATAGAAAGAACAAGACACCGCTCACCCTGGTATTTGCGATGTTCCATACTCTTACGCTTTGGCCGGGAGAATGCTCTGTATTTTTGTCCCTATAGAGTGAACACCGTTGTTTGATAGGTAACCTAAAAAATCCATTGATAACTAGTTCCACTTCCAACAATGCATGAGATAACAACTAAAATTACAAACTTAAGGTTCCATTCATAATTTATGTGAACATCTCTTGTAATGCATTCAGTATGAGTCACAATATTAGCCAAGTCACAACCTGGGCTAATACTAATGACGCCTATGGTAGCCACTCACAAACATTATAGCCTCTTCGTAGCCGGAGAGCTAACAGCGATATTAGTAATGCACGGCGTTTAATGCAAGGCATTAAGTACACGCTTAAGCTTAATAGTCTCGGTGTTAAGCTTTAAGTAAATTGTATGGCATTGTGAGCGAAGAGCATCATAATAACTATGTTATGGAGTCTCGACTTCACGTTTATAAAAGACTAGCTGTGCCCGCGATTTCGTCCACATAGAATTTAACAAAGTATTTTTTTCTTTGTATTAAAAATAAAGGTAAGGCCTAAGTTACTCCTTATAACATCAGCTATCTGCAGGTGAAAGTCTCGTCAAAATCGATGCAGCTGTTTCGGAGATTAGCCAGAACAAACAGACAGAGAGAATTTTTTTGTTTTTTTTTTTGTTTTTTGTACCGTGTATATTAAACTTTCATATGAATTTAGTAAAAATCTGTTAACATTACAAACAGACACTTCAATTTTATTTCTTTGTATAGATTGTATAGATGAAATTAAGTAGCTCTTCATTATTATCCTGTAGAATTCATTTTCAATACTGATGAAACTGAAGAACGAGATATGGTGTTCCTTCATTGAAAAGGGACGATCCTTCGACCAGGCAAGATGATTGTGTCCTTGTGACCTGGCGGGCCAAAGGCCAGGAGTTATATAGCGATTTCTAATGCCTCAAACCTATATCGTGAGAAGACCTATGACAATTCTTTTGATTCCACATCAAGGAATGTGCAGGGTCTACTTGCATTAAGAACATTATTCCACAACCATGACCAAATCAAAATCGTTGAACTATCTATCGTAGAGGTCAAGCGATACCTACAGGTGCGTAGCAGTAGGAAGTTTTATATCTCTAGATCATGCCAATGCGTCTAAAACACAATGGTAAATTATTAATTAATGTTCACAAATATTCCTTGAAATCAACTGTGTGAAAATAATGTTTTCCTTCATTCAATTTGAACATAATAAACCTGTAATTTATTCTGTATTATGATTAACTTCCGCTCCTTCCGCAGACAAAACATATTTCTGCGATAACTCTACTTCAGAGGCATCACTCAGTATCTAACATATAACGTAAACAATGATGTGTCGGCGTCACGAGTGCGATAAATCCGCCGCTAATGGCGGCTACCCCGTTATGATCCGTGATAAACGACTCCCATACATTTGGGTGTACAACGTTGATTGGATTTTGTTTTGATGTAAGACTGTTTGTTTGGCATGAGATTATTTGTGGCCTGTGGGATCGCGATTATATTTATATACAGGCTTGACCAGTTTGGGACCAATTATTTTATGTGTGGAAATCTTATTATTTTAAATATTTTTAGCTCCCTATTACCATGTACTTTAATTATATTTGTACCGAAGGCGTGACCCCACGAGGCCATTTGTTGCTTGATAATATAAGAGGCTCGTAAAACTTACTGCTAAAATGTTTAAAAACTTATAGAACGTCCATTCCAGACACCGCCCCTGAGCTGCACTACACGTTTATCGAGCAAGCGCTTCATCCCGGGCCTGCGCTGGCGCTGCACTGCGCTGCGTCCGGCAGTCCACCGCCTCGCTTTACCTGGTTGCTAGACGGACAGCCTGTAGAGGATCACACTACTCCACAGAGGTAACTTTTTAGACTTACTCACTAGAGAAATTTTGGTCACAACAAGCCCAATTATGAATGTATAAAGCATAGAAAGGATTCAGTTAGAAATAGGATTATTGTATAATATACCTACCTATGTTTTTCATTGTCAGAATATGGATTAAGTAGAAAATGGAATAACCTGCACTCGGATGAAGAAAGTTTTATTCACACAGAATCATTTCTAAACCAGCAGGTAAACGGCTTATATATCTAGATGGATGTCGGAATAATTTAAGAAAGCATTTGGGAAAAGGGATAGTATTTATTGCGTGATTCCTAAAAAAAGCCGCGCTGGTTCGTCACGAATATTGACTAAATCTAATCTTTATTATTCCTAAAGCCGTTTCTATAATTATTTGTTATTTTTACTATTAGTTATAACTGCGCATAATGAATACAGTACTCTTCTTTAATTAATGGGGCACTTTGACTTAAGTTTGAAATGTATGTATGTATGTTTATGTAGCAATGTACTCATTGTTGAGAAGTGTTCATAAATAAATAAAATAAATTCCAGTTTTCGTAGTGCGATTAGTCTGGTTTTCAACTTTGGTCAAGATTAATGCACTATCTACGACTAGGTAAACGTAATAACGAAACAATTTATTATACTAAGAGTCTGTTACGTTTTGTTGACAGAAGTATAACGCAGTTCATGAACTCCAACGGCGACGTGGTGAGCTACCTGAACCTGACGTCAGTTCGTCCTGAGGACGGCGGCCGCTACACCTGCCGGGCGCACAACTCTAGGGGCGCTGTTGAGCATTCTACTAGACTCAATGTTTATGGTCAGTACCTACTTCTTCTTTATGCTTTCAATATTAGCTGGAATCAGCAGGATTCAAAAGGGGCGCCGCTAGTTAAGTCATTCAAATTATAAAAACTGTTTTCTTCATCATCCTTTGGTGACTGTTAAAAAAGACATGGTTACAATCAATTGATGACTATTTTTGAGAAAGGCTTCTACCACGTATGTTTCTACGATTAGCAGTGGATTCAGGTTTTCGTAGTATATTTTAGTCAATGTACAGGCAGTTGCTTCTGACCCTTTACCTAATATAATGAAATGTATAACCGTAGAACATCCGAGCACCAATTGGCATTATTACAATAAGATCTTATGTATGTTCTCCTTACATTTTGCAGGTGCGCCATCAATACGCAGCATCGGTCCTATCCGGGTGGTAGCGGGCGTGAACACCACCATCTACTGTCCATACTCCGGATTTCCAATCAGGTTGATGGAGGTGCATTTGCTTAGTAAAATTATAAGTTTCATTTTTGTTTTGTTTTTTTAGTTTGATGTTAGATGACCTTCACTTGCCCTTCGTCCTTGAAACTAGTTATGTATTTTTTTTTTCTTTATCCTAGCATTTCCCATTGTACCCATTTTCTTTAACCGACTGGTCTTGGTCTGAAATTGTAAGAGCAGAACCCAATGTCGTGTATGATTTGATTGGACCATGCAACCCACATAAATTTTACGTAGCATGCTGTTATCAATATACAAGATGTATTTTGAAGAGCGATAAAACTATAATATATTATTTCTTCTTAAAACACCATTGGAACGCCATTGGAAATTTAATTGTAAATGGAAATAAATGTGTCTGCTTTTTTGTCAAAACTCCCACCATAAATCGGCATATAAGTTTGTGTTTCTCAATTGAGATATAGATAAAAATAAGAGCAACAACATAGATGAATATCAACATAAAAAATGTCTTAAAACTTTCCTATCCAAAACACTCATCCATATCTTTAACGTTCCAGTGAAATCCGCTGGCAGCGCGGTGGCTTGGACGTGAGTTCTACTGGAGGCCGGGCGTTATCAGGAGTTGGGGGAGAGCTGCTGCTGTGGCCAGCGGAGCCGGCTGATGCGGGAGTGTACTCCTGCAGGGTGTCGTCACCCTCGGGGCAGTACGCGCAGAAGGACGTGCAGATATTTGTGAGGAGTAAGTTGGCCTACGATCTAAAAGAAGTCTATTTTAATCACGAATAAATAAAATTTAAATAGAACATTCATACGGAGTATCATGCCTACATACCCCAAAAGTTTACGCAGAAGTGATGTACACCCACATTTCACCAATGCTTGTTATTAAGTCTCATGTTTAAGGAGGTGAGCCTATTGCCATCTACCGGGCACATTTACAAACTCCAAACTGCTACTGAGAATTTACTAATGACTCAAACTTGATGCCCTGCGACCGCGCTCACGACTAGTAGACCAATGAGACAGTAAACGTAAAGAGGAACAAAGATGACGAATATAAACTGAACAGTATTTCGAACGTCAACTGAACTTTTAATCTAACAGAATCAGCCCCATTCAGCTTCTTAGTTAATAAACATTAAACTACTTAACTCATTGAGTATCTAGAACTACTTAATTGATTTCAGATCCGCCAAAAATAGCAGGATTTGGGTTTCCAGCTGACTTGGTAGAAGGCAGTTCTATACAAGTTCTCTGTGGCATCACATCGGGCGATAAACCTGTCTACTTTTCCTGGCTCAAAGATGGCCAGCACATTCCTAATACCTTACAGGTAATAATACAAAATAGGCATTGATATATGGTCAGGAGTCAGTTTACTGCAGCCCACTGCTGAACTAGTAGTAATTACTAATAAATTTTCACTTACATAGCCTTTCTCAAAAAGGAATAAATTCCTATAGTCACCACGCTTAGCCATCGGATCGGTGTCAACAAAAACATCTCACTAGTACTGATGACGATGCTATCCAATTCCGAGGACGGTTATCTGGACACCTGGAATCACTGGCATAAACAATTTCAACCTTTTTTTCATTATTTATTTTATTTTGTTTGTCCTTTCCAGGTTCAAGAGAAGTCTCTGGACGAGTTCAGTTTCCTAATATTTTCTCACGTGACGTCGAAGCACAGCGGGGACTACACGTGTGTTGCAAGCAACTCTGCGGCAGAAGTTAATCATACAGCCAGGTTGGCTGTGAAAGGTGAAGAAGTGTTTTACGTTATTATGTTTCCAAGTATTTCCTTGCTTCAGTTCTTTCCGTGAAACAGAAACTTATATTTTTCTAGTGACTCGTCACTATTTTATGTCATTTATCAACTATGTGAAACTGTCCGATCTACTGCCCTTCCAACTAAAACTCTTAGCTTCTCTCTTTGATTCCACAGATGAATGAAAGATGCCGATGTTTGTTTTTATTATACCACTAAGTTGGCATACGCGTAAGCGGTTACCGTAGCCTATGGACGCTTGCAATACCAGGGGCATCACTCACCCGTAATCAACCCTGTAAAAATCTTTTCACTCCCTTTTTAAAGAATTTGGGATCGTTACTGACTCTTCAAGATATTTATCAATAGATACTCGTACGTCCTTTTTTATTCCAGTTGCGCCATCGTGGGTGTACGAGCCTCTAGACGTGTCGGCTCTGTTGGGTACTCAGATCCTGGTACACTGCGCTACTAAAGGATATCCTGAGCCAAGGGTCAGCTGGCTTAAAGGTCATGGTGAGTTTTTATAGTCTGCTTCTTTCTGATAATGCAAAATTGCAAATTGTCCCGCTGAACGAGTTGACATGTCTCAAATTTATTCCAGGATCTGGCGTAAGTGATTTCCGACCGGTATCGAACCTGGACCTGCAGTTTTCCATGCTCCCCAACGGATCTCTAAGCATAGCCCCTGCAGCTCACCATCACGAGGGACAGTACATGTGCCGAGCAGAAAACGGAATCGGAAGGGGGCTGTCCAAGATTATTGCGGTTTCTGTCAATGGTAGGTAACCCTTAAGATTTTTACTTTAACTGAATAAAACATTGGAACTATTATTTCCTTCTGCAGTTTGTGAAACATCTTTAATTTTCTGACATAAATTGCATATTTTTCGAGGCCGTCTTCTTGTTGATTCAATTTATATATTAGCATATTTCTTGATTTTATCAAATATTTATATTCACCAGAGCCTGCCCATTTCGAATTTTCATCACGCAACATGACTGTAAAGCGAACTGCGCAGGCGACGCTCCAGTGCGACGCACGCGGTGACCCGCCCATACAGCTACAATGGACGCATAACATGAAGAGAGTGGATCTTACTACATACAGGTAAAAGTTTGACATTGAAACTACAATACGGGTACAATAATCTCTATTAAGAATTATGTAACTAGTAGGTGTTAATTCTATGTGCTCCGGAAAGATTGCGGGATTGATTGCGATCTCTGATGCAAGTTTGTCGATGGCTTATGTGTTTGAATCTGTAGGTACTGTACCAAAAGCATATAGGTCTAGTGATTTCGTACTGGTCGATAAAAAAAATTGAAATAATAAAAAAAAAAGAAAAAAAAAATATATTGAAGAAAATAATATAAAAATAATTGAGGTGCAATTGTGCAGGATTTTTATCTTTTTAAAACCTGTTTTAGAGTATCAGTGTCGGAGAAACGATCAGAAAGCGGCGTGAGCTCACAACTAAGTATCGCGCACGCCGAGCGTCACGACTCGGGAGTATATCGGTGTCGCGCTGAAAACGCGTACGGAAGAGACGAGCTGCTCATATACCTCGCTGTGCAAGGTAACTAATATTTGAAAAACAAATTTTAAATCAAATGTTGGCACATTTTAACAAAAATGGGATACAGCATGAGAATCAGTTCGGATTTACGAGGAGACAATCTACAGAGGATGCTGGATCTATGCTAATTAAAACTGTATTAGGGGTCTGGCAACAGAAACAAGATGCTGTTAGGAGTGTTCAATGACTTTTCGAAGGCGTTTGACTGCGTGGACCACCACACACTCGTCCTGAAACTTAAACACTACGGAATTCGTGATAGATCAATAGACCTTGTAATATTATCATACTTGTCGAATCGGGAACAAAAGGTGGCAGTTGATAATGTTACTTCTATCGGCTCAAAAGTTAAATTGGAGTACCACATGGATCAATTTTGGGCCCTTTTCTGTTCCTTATTTATATTAATGACCTCCCTCACATCATCAAGGTTACAATATTACAAATCTTAGCCGAAAATTGAAATATAGCTTCCTGGCTTCTAAGATACCTCTTTTATGCGTAATTATCTGACCTTATGACCCTTTGAAAACGAACATGTATAATTGTATATTGGCCAGAGTTCCCCGAAGCCCCGCTGGGCCTGCACGTGTCGCGCCGGTCGGGTCGCGGCGCGTCGCTGTCGTGGCGGCGCGGCTACGACGGCAACGCGCGCGTGCTGCTGTACCGCCTGCAGTACCGCGCCGTGGGCGACGCGCGCCGCCCCGACGCCGGCGACTGGGCCGACGCGCCCACCCGCGACGTGCCGGCCGATAGGGTGCTGGAGAGGTAAGGGGATACTGGTGACGACGGCAGCGCGCGCGTGCTGCTGTACCGCCTGCAGTACCGCGCCGTGGGCGACGCGCGCCGCCCCGACGCCGGCGACTGGGCCGACGCGCCCACCCGCGACGTGCCGGCCGATAGGGTGCTGGAGAGGTAAGGGGATACTGGTGACGACGGCAGCGCGCGCGTGCTGCTGTACCGCCTGCAGTACCGCGCCGTGGGCGACGCGCGCCGCCCCGACGCCGGCGACTGGGCCGACGCGCCCACCCGCGACGTGCCGGCCGATAGGGTGCTGGAGAGGTAAGGGGATACTGGTGACGACGGCAGCGCGCGCGTGCTGCTGTACCGCCTGCAGTACCGCGCCGTGGGCGACGCGCGCCGCCCCGACGCCGGCGACTGGGCCGACGCGCCCACCCGCGACGTGCCGGCCGATAGGGTGCTGGAGAGGTAAGGGGATACTGGTGACGACGGCAGCGCGCGCGTGCTGCTGTACCGCCTGCAGTACCGCGCCGTGGGCGACGCGCGCCGCCCCGACGCCGGCGACTGGGCCGACGCGCCCACCCGCGACGTGCCGGCCGATAGGGTGCTGGAGAGGTAAGGGGATACTGGTGACGACGGCAGCGCGCGCGTGCTGCTGTACCGCCTGCAGTACCGCGCCGTGGGCGACGCGCGCCGCCCCGACGCCGGCGACTGGGCCGACGCGCCCACCCGCGACGTGCCGGCCGATAGGGTGCTGGAGAGGTAAGGGGATACTGGTGACGACGGCAGCGCCATCATCAACACAAGCAGATAGGGTTATTAACATAAGTGTATTCTTCTTTGCGTTCGCTTGTAATTCGGTCAATATTCGATAATTTCGGACGTTATGATTTGAATTGGCCTTTTCTTAGCCGATGATCTCGTAGTTACTATTATAAACATTACAGACAAGACCCAGAGTCCAGCTCGGAGATGAACTTGGAATACCGAGTGGATGGCCTTCGACCAGCTACTGCATATGCGCTGAGACTCGCCGCGGTCAACGCTATAGGGGACAGTGACTACTCCGACCCAGTCATTGTGCAGACTCTGGAGGAAGGTCAGTGATATAGAATTTATAACCGATTTCTGAATGGTTGATCAGGCAGACAAAATTGATAAAACTACATTGTCAAAATTCAACGGTTATGTTAAGAATAAAATAAAATAAATGGCACGCCATGTATGTTTCAGCTCCATCGGAACCTCCTCACAATGTGCAAGTGCAAGCGACAGCACCAGGAGAATTGCTAGTGAAATGGCAGGTAAAAAGTTTAGGTATTCTATAGAATAACACAACAGTTTGAAGAATCCACGTCGCAGCAGAGGTTTTTGATTAATAGGTCAATCGTATTATGTTATTATTTCGCCAGGCACCGCCCCAGGAGTCGTGGAACGGCGAGCTGCTGGGCTACGTGGTGAGCTGGCACGCGGCCGCGCCCGACAACAGCACGCGCGCGCTCACGGCGGCCGGCTGGGGCGCCGCGCGCGCGCTGCTGGCGGCGCTGCGCACGCACGCGCAGTACGAGCTCACCGTGCGCGCCTTCAACGCCGTGGGCGCCGGCCCGCCCTGCGCGCCCATCATGGCCACCACTTTAGAAGGAGGTAACACTGTGCCATCGGCCATCCAAAACATTGATCATTTTTTTATCTATTTAGATGACCCTCTGCCAAATGGCAGTTAGTTTAAAAACTCAAAAGTGATGCAGTTACTCATAATACCATGCAGACGAAAAGCCTATTTCAAGCTATACTACCTATGTTTCAAAATTATCTTGTAATATAAACTAAGCAAATATCAGACATATCATCATAGCTAACAAGTTTTTTCGCAGCTCCAGAAGCGCCGCCTGAGCGAGTTCGTTGCGAGCCACTATCTGCGCAGTCAGTACGCGTGTGGTGGGAGCCGCCACCACCCGTGGCGAGGGGAGGAGTGCTGCTTGGTTATGAAGTGTTATATGAGGTATTTTTCAGGATCATATCCTTCCGTAAACGTCCACCAATCAAATAAGATAAACTCTGAAATTGCAATGCAAGAAGAACTTGCTATACTTACAACATTTGGCGAGTAGATTGTGGTGATCACAATAAATGCCAAAAAGCGTTATAAAATTATTCTGTAACGTCTGATGATTATTCAATCTAAAACAACAATCTTCCATTACAGACTGTCGACGAACTAGAAAGTCAACTGGAAACCCGTCGCTCAGGCGGGATGGAGACAGTTCTGCAAACGTTGCAAAGAGCTGCCAACTACAGCATCGCAGTGCGCGCCAGAACTGCTGCAGGAACGGGCCCTACCTCTGAACCGGTGTTTTGTTCGACCCACGAAGATAGTAAGTATTATCCAACACACTTCGAACCGAGCACCTAAAATCACGACGTTTTGAAAGTGCATGCAAAAACCCAGTCGTTTTTTTTTTCCTTGACTATCTGAGAGCCTGTAAATATAGGTAGATCCATGAGTACATAATGACTCATGGATCAGGTTCAGGATATCCTCCAGCCGTTCTTGAAATCTTCTATCCATTCTGTTAAAACAAGTTTAACTGTAGATGCTCAAATTGTGTAGACCTGTTCATGCATATCACATTATTAAATATTAGATGCACTTACTTTTTAAATAGAACCTCTGAAACAAACCTCTTATAAAATTGTTTCAGTACCCGGAGCTCCGATGGACATCAAAGCTGTGGCAAACTCTGAAGACACGGTGATCGTGAGCTGGCTGGCGCCTCTGCAAAAGAACGGCAAGATTAAACATTACACTGTCTACAACAGACCACAAAGGTTTGTATGAATTTAAAGAACTTTCTATGTAAACTGGGATATTATAAGACATCTTATCATCATCATAATAAATAATTTTGGATAGATGTTTCTCCTTTATTCCATTTTTTTTTGTTTTGTTTCTATTTCGTTAATAAATTGTCATTCGGCAGGACAGGCCAACACTCGCAGATGATGGTTCTCCATAAGGATGACGAGGAAGAGTACCAGGTTGAAGTACGAGGTTTGCAGGAGCACCAAGTGTATGAGTTCTGGGTGACGGCTGCTACTGCTTCTGGGGAAGGGGAGATGAGTGCTATTGTAGCTAAAAAGCCGAATCCTAGAGGTTAGTTGAAATGTAACATTTTGGTAGATGAGATTAATACTATTTTATTAGATACGGTTTAATTTTGTAAACTTCGTAATCAAACATCCATTATTTTGATTTTGGAAAGGTACCGGCTCGAAGGACCACAGTAAATTATATTTTCTAAATATATCGTTATCCCTTGCATTGTAATACTTTACAAATGCATATTGTATTTTGGTTTCGTCACGTACTCGTATGTAGCTACATAACACATCCTTTCGTTTTGTTCAGCTCCAGCAAAAATAACTTCGTTCGGTCGTCGCCTGGAAGCGAAAGCGGGCAGCCGGGCGCGCGTGTGGTGCGGCGCGGCGGGCGCGCCCCCCCCGCACCGCGCGTGGGCGCGCCGCCGCCCCGCGCCGCCGCTGGCCATCGACAACAACTTCCTCATCGATGGACCTTACCTAGTTATACTCAGTTAGTACTACACTTTAACTTTACTGGTACCAGAAGAGAATTATAGGTAGGTACATAATTATTATTTATAATATTCTGACCTAACTATACGGTTTCGAGGAGACCACTGCCGCGTCGCGCTATTATCATTGTAGTAGAATATGAAGTACATAATACTTCTTATTATCTTTCGAAGGTTATGCTCATATGGGTTCAATTCTTACAGATGTAGACCGCAGTTCAGCAGACAACTACACCTGCACAGTGCGCAACCCGTGGGGCGAGGAGCGCGCCAGCTGGGAGCTGCGCGTGTTAGCAGTACCGGCACGACCACAGCTCCGACTGGCTGCCGCTGCACCTGCTAGACTGCAACTGGAGTGGGAGAAGCCGCATACAGGAGGATCCAGTCTACATGGTATGACTGGACCAGTAATAGCAATAGTTTTCTCCCACGAAGTGTAAAGGGCTGGCTGTTTTGAATTACCAGTATATTATATGTAGATTTGAGCAAAACTGCACGAGGAAGTACTCTTCATAATAAATAAGATTACATAATATAAATATTAATGATTTCTGACCATGCTATTGTTTTTATGAACCTGGAAATTGAAATTTGTTTTAGAAGAAAGACGACAGTGACGTCTGTTTTAAAAATTCCAGGCTACCTGATCGAGTACTCCCGCTCCGAGGAAGTGAAGTGGCACAGCACTCGCCTGCCCGCCGACACTCGGGCGCACGCCCTGGAGCGCCTGGCCTGCGGCGCGCTGTACAGGGTCCGGCTGACGGCGTACAACGCGGTCGGCTCCTCGCCGCCCAGTGATGAGCTCGTCGTGTCTACTAAAGGAGGACGTGAGTGGAAGTTGATTGTTAAAATTATGTATGTTAAGGTAATATTTGTATCAAAACCATGATAATTGTCTCTCTCTTACCTCCTAACTTCTGACAAAGAGGAAAAATTCGGACATTACTTTCAAAAAAATCCCTTTTTAGTTTAGTAGCTAAAATAGTCCCTTATTAGTTTAGTTAGTAGCACTGATACTTCAGGTAACTTTTAATTTAAAATATCATACTGCTATTATTATCTGTGGGAAAAAGGTTTCCTATTTATAGAAGAAAGGGTTATATTTTTGGGTTACTTTCCTAATAAATATATTTTTGTTTATGACTTATTTATAGGGCACCTGCATTCAGGAATTTAAAATAGAAATGAATCAGAGCGTTGGACTCTTGAGATTCCTCCAAATATAATTATTTTAAAATACATACATAAAACCTGATTGTAAGTATAATATCGCTTCCTCAATTCCAGCATCAAAAGCTTCACCAGAAAAGGACCTGGTCACGACAAATAGTTCATGCGTCCGTTTGAACCTGCTAACCTGGGACAGCAATGGGTGTCCTCTAACCCAGTTCACGGTTTCTGTGAGGAGCTTCGAGGAGTCCTCGTGGATCAGTCAGACCGTGTCGCCAGCAGCGCAGCCCACCGTCCTGTGTGGGTTGGCGGTAGCCACCTGGTACCATCTGAAGGTGGTTGCTACCAGCGCCGCGGGGACTACGCTGGGGAATTATTACTTTTCGACTTTGACTGAGGGAGGAGGTATGTTGTTGTTAGCATTTAGTTGTTAGCTATCTATGCACGATCTTAAATACTAGCCCAATGTCTGGCTGTCCTCGAAGATAAGAAACTGACTTCAACTTAGCAGCTACCTATTTATTATGAATTGCTAAAAGAAATCACGGCCTTTTAATAATATCTTCTCGCTACGCAAGTGAGTAAGCGCCAATCCCTTGGCAAATGAGAAAAGTTTTCTCGTCATGTATAAGCAATAAATTATGATTCTCCACATAACCTTTGTAACAATTTCAGAGCGCATCCCAGCGCCAGCGCACTTTCCTCCCGGTGGTGAGGACGGTGAAGAGCGCGCAACTGCAGTGTTGGCTGCGGCAGCGTGTGGCCTGCTCGCTGCATTGCTGTTATTAGCTGCACTCGCATACAAACGAAGGTGACTGTTCGTTTCACAAAATTATTGCTCTTTTCTTTAGACTATCATAATAAAATAAAAATAATATTAAAATTGTTTAAGTAGAAAAAGCTCAATAGGTAATTTTTTTATAGGTAATTGAATGTTAGTTGAATTATATGAATAAATAAATAAATAAATAAATAATTATTAATACATAATAAAAAAATTATTATAATACTCGTAATAAATGGCACCATACCCTATAAGAAACATTTTACTATTCTTCTTTCCTTCGGGTCATAACAAATAGAGGTGGATTTATTATTAGGACGATGAACTCAATGAACCTGGTAATACTAAACAATTATCTGGTACTTACTTATAGTTAATAACATAAAAACACAAACTCTATAATTTATATAATGTGCAGCCCATCAATGACGTGCTTCAGGAAAGGCTACGAACAGGGTGACATATCGGAAGAGGAGGACAAGTCAGTGGAGAAGAGGGATAACCGACGCAACTGTCAGCAGGTGTATACTTCATCACCAATCAAGCATCCATCCATTGGAAAGAAGGACCAACAAGGTATTTGCTACTAATATTATTTTATTAGAGATTTTCTCTGTACCAACATGTTTCTCGATAAAAAATAAGAATCACTAAGACTTAGTGAGTTTCAGGAATTTTACAGCCTATTATTAAATATTATACGCATAAAAACCTCAAAAAAACAGAAAGGTCAATATGTAAAGAATTTCTATAATTTTTGCGTCATAACATAGTTAAAGTCCTAAGATCCGCAAATAATATCCATGCCGTTTGTTCCATGAAATAACAGTGTTAATGAAAAATGAGGCGAGGTGAGGCATGGTACGTGTTTTCGTGATGACCCGTGCGACGCGCATTATCTCCCGAGTACCTATATATAAAAGTACTCTGTGCTCCTGAGTGTGTGAGAATGGCATTTAATCCATGTCAATAATGTATATTTGGCAGAGATGTACGAGATAAGTCCATACGCGACATTCAGCATGTCGGGCGGCGCGACCGGGCCGGGCGCGGAGGAGGGCGGCGCGGGGGGCGCGGGGGGCGCGGGGGGCGGGGGCGGGGCGGGGGGTGCGGGCGCGGGGGGCGGCACGCTGCGCACGTTCGGGCGCGCCGAGCCCGCGCCGCTGCAGGCCGCGCCGCCGCGCGCGCGGGGGCACCACCATCTGCAGCACGAGAACGCGGGTGGGTAAGGGGAACCAAGAGGGTTATTATTGGGATAACTTATATTTTGTTAATTTGATGAAAATCTCCAAGTTTAATGCAGATTCTGAAGACACAACTTGACATGACCATTGAATTTCCACATGCATGTGTAGGTAATACTAATATCCGACCTTAATATTCTTGAGAAAATAATAGTATTATGATTTAAAATCAAGTAGATCCGATCATTATAGACGCGACAAGGTTAAAATTTACACTAGACATAATTTAGGACGAAATTCTATTTCGCAGGGTGTACATTGTATTTTCTCTCAACAGATGAATACACGCTATCACGCGCTATGACGCTGATGGTGCGTCGTTCCGAGTCAGACTCAGACTCGAGTGGTTCGCCATGCGCCGAGTGCAACTCTAGCGTCTCGTACAGAATGCCCGTCACGCCAGGGAAAGGTATATTGTTCATCTTATGGTGACGTCGCTAGCTATATTCCCTTTCTTTTTAAAAAGAGTAACTAAGTATCGCAAACAGTAAAGTGCTGTTCGACTGGTGACCGCTGGAGTAGGCTATATGCTAATGCTTGATGTTTAAAACTGTTGTAGCTAATCATAAGTCAGTCAGAATTCAAAGAAAGTAGTTATTTCAGACGAGGTATTCCGCGCGGTGACGGACTCTAGCGCAGAGTCTGCGGCGGACGCGCGCTCTCTGTCGCAGCGCGCGCACGACAAGTCGCGTCGCAGGCCGCGCCGACATCACACGCCCACATCGTCTAGGTAAACTCTACATTAGGTAAACGGCTTTCTGAGTAGGTATAGGATTTTTATTACTTTTTCCTTTCTTTCCAATTTTATTGCCCATTTCAGAATTATTTAAACTAGATATTAATTTGAGTCAAAATACCATAATTACTGTAATATTCTTTAAGGACCAAAATACTGAAAGACCAAATTATGTCAATATTTCTATTTCATGACATCTCTCGAACTAAAAAGGTACTTTCTCGAGTAGCGGCCTTTCGTTTGCTAAACGTCTGTGTTAACCGCATCTAGATAACGCTGTTTCTATCATTCCTGATTCTACAACGGTTCACTAGATGGTGTTGTTATATTTTTTCAGATACCAACAGCGGCAAGAGCAAGAGAGAAGAGATTTTACGATACATGTATAAATACGACGACAATAAAGACTGCTACAAGCGAAATACTATTAAATTGTTACCTAGCTAATTTACAGTTGTAGCTATAAGAGATTTTAACACGAAAAATAAAATTGTAAATATTTTAGGATGTTTTGTACTGTGTTGGATTTGAAAAATTAATGCGGCCTATTTTGTGTCACCAAAATGATAATTTTTAATACTATTGAAACTATGCGTTTCTTTAAACTCCCACTTTTGTAGTAAATCAATAGTCGGTTAAAATTACTCGTACAGTTTAACAATAGTTATTCGAAACTTAACAAACCCTGAATCATATCTGACGGATTGTAAAAAGTAGGAAATAGTTTTAAAATAAGACGTCAATAAAAATAAGTACAAGAAGATTTTATTGTTAGTATTAATGAACGAGAAAATACGTTTCTCCTGATGACAAATGGCAAAATCGATAGACGGCGATGATTTAAATTATCTGATGTTTAATGTGTTCAAAGTATTTTCAATTGATTTTAAAAATGCTCAAAATAAGTTATTTTTATACATGTATGCATGTTTAACGAATTTTATAAACTTTTTGCCCAGTGATAGTACTAAAATATAACGTTTGATTGCTAACGTGAGTTAACACAAGTAGGTATACCTATCTACAGGCAGTTATGTAAAAATATTGGAAATATTAAAGTAAATAAGTTATATTTGCCACAGACAAAATAGAGTTGTTTCTGGTACTCATCCTGTGGTCTTTACCATGGAGCACGTTATGCAAATCCTTGGTGGGTTAGGTAGATGTTGGGTTAAAAAAGCTTTTATTGAGCACAGTTTTACCACCCCCATTATATTTAATTAATCGAGCCATTTATATAACGTTTGCTGTATAACTTGTTTTCTACTCTTGTATAATAATTTAACTGTAGGTTAACAATAGCAATAAACCAATCTACGCATGTCTTATGTTAACTGTCACTGCCTACGTGTTTACTAATGTAAATATTTTAAAGGAAACCAAAAATAAAATCAATTGATTCGTTTTGCTGCGTTTTAATATTCCAGTCACACAGAATACCCGTCAACAACGGATGTCGGGTTCCCACTGCAGAATTAACCTTAAATAACATGCAAAAGCTCCAGACTTTTTTTTATACCACTAAGTTGGAAAACATGCTTACAGACCGCCTTATGGTAAGCGGTTACCGTAGCTATGGGTACTACTTGCAAAACGAGGGGTAACACTTGAAAGTTGCCGACTGTGTAAAAAAAAAATCACCCCCTTAATTTTGGGGATATTAATGCTACAATCATGATTGGCAGGCAGATTGGTGACCGGAGAATATATATTGGCACGTGCAAATTGGACAGTAAGCATTAGTTTATATCCTTTATATCGTTATATCGTTCTGTATATCGTTATCGTCGTCCTGTATATCGTTTATATCGTGTTAAGCTTGTCCTCATAAGGAAGGCCTATTACAGGATCAAAGACTATGTTGACGATAGAGATGTATGGAAGTGATTATCTTCTGCACATGCGGCTTCCCTGGTGACCCACTGCTTCCTGTCTTCACACACTAATTTTAACGTTTCCCTTGTACCTTTTTAGTACCTATTCTTAATTGGGTGACTGACTTGAGTGTTAAGTACGCACCTACTAGTATTGTATAATTTTATTATTTTAGTGGTACTTATGATTTTTGCTGTTCTTTTTTTTTTTTTTATTGTAATATTGTGTAAATTGAGGTGGAATTTTAGCCGGGGCCGCTCCCGCGGCCCCACATTTGTTGTGTAGTAAGCTTGATTTCTGAAAAGAGTATCCATGGAGTTTCTTGCCGGTATCTTCTCCAGGACCAACCCACTTGGAACCGTGCGCCTAGAATCACGACGTTTTGAAGGCCCAGTTGAAATAAAAATCTTTGACTTTGACTTTGACTTTGACTTTGACTTTGACCTTTATCTTTCACAGAATAACAAAAAAACAAAATCCTCAGCTGAATAATAAATCTCGAATGTTTTAATTAAATAGGATGTAGAAACTAATATGCGACAGCATTTATCCTCATTCGGAAACCGCAAGCCTAACCATATATCCTAAAGATAAACAACACAATAAATACTGTCTACAAGATAAAAGATTTACTTCGACCACAACAGTTACCTCATCCCATAACAACATTTACTAGCTAACATAATGTCGTCTTCCATCAATAGTTTTCTTGGCATTACCCTTTTTGTTAGCAACTTGGCATTTAAGTGCGACTCCGAGCCCCAAGATGTTTCAATTCCCTATCTGGCAAACAGCCATTGCCGGATTATTCTCTACACTATCTTTGGCGATCATTCTGTATATAATTGCGTACGTGGCTGAAAATGACAAGGCTATAAAATTGTGTGTTTCTAGATTGTCGCCTTAATAAGACCGCTAGGTCTCTTCACATCTTTATGTTGGTATTATACAAGCTGTTGATGTAGGAATATAATATTTACAGAAGTGGACTTCTGTTTTGTGGAAATCTGTGTCAAGACAAAACTTTCTATGTAGATATTATATCATCACGACTAAACTAATCATACGAACTATTATTAAAACACAATCTAGAGTAGGTCTAGACGAGGATGGCCTCAGACGACAATCTTTCTTTGGCCTCAAATTTGGTCCTTCGGTCCGACGTAAATATTATTTTTCCTATGAGAATAATTACCTAACTTAAATTACGAGTATAACTGGGTAGGATTACTGGCGTAAGTCTGGGATCTCGCGAATAGTCGCGAAGTATCTAAAAATAATAAATATTAGAATAAATAACTAATAAATATAGATGAACATGTAGATGATGATGTTATTATTTTTGTTTCTTGCTGATCTCTGTGCTTAAATTTTATTTTATTTTATTTCTGTACTGACGATGTGTCCTTTATCGAATAAATATTTTCTATTCTATTCTTATTCTATTCTATGAAAGTAACTCATTAACTCTTCGACTTGATTGCAAAAAAGCAGTTTACAAAACGTTAACATTATTGGCTGTATGTCATTGATGATCATTGCCTTATAAAAAGTGTGCTGAAATATCTATAGGAAAAAAAAAGCGGGTAGTAAGTTTGTGAACTCAAACAGATTTTTACAATTATAATGTTAGTTTGTTAGATAAAAATTAAGAGTGAAAATTGTGGAAGGATATTTATACAATTGTCAGCCAGAGTAGCTGCAGCGGCGGCGGTGGCGGCGGCGGCCCGAAATAATAATGGTAAGTAAAAAGAAAGTTATAGGGGGGTAATTATATAATATAATTAAATATGGGGTGTAAATATGGTGTACATAGAGAGATCACATCAGTAAGAAACAAAGGAGGTTTAGAGACGTGGAATGTAATTAGGGCCATTTGATTGCACACTTGATACTTTCAGCAATGGCGACTAGCGATGTCGCTTTTCAGAAGCTCGATACGACGACTAAACTGTTCTCTCCGCACTTATTCAGGGGGCTTAAAAAGGCCACATTGAGCAATTCATCTAATGATCTGCTTAGTAACTGTCAAACGGATGATTGCTGAATATGAACCTTATGCGGATGACATTAAGAGTCGTCAATCAAGAAGATATTTTGACATTCGTAATATGAATCATATTATGATTCATCTAAAGCGACCTTTTTAGCCCCCCTGATGCCAGTCACAGAGATCCATTGAGGCTTTGGCGTGCTACCACCCCGCCGAATCACTCCCTCGCTTCACCTCTCCACCAGATGCAGCGAGTCGCCAAAACGCGATGCAGCATCGATGCAATCGCAAAATCGCTAGTCGCCGAAGCTAAAAGTATCGAGTGTGCTATGGCTCTTAGTGTTAGTTCCAAAGTGAATATTCGGTGAGTGCTATTACCAGTACTAATTCTAATTAATAGTGAGCTATCGGAACAACTGATACGGTTGTAGTAATCACCGGAACGGGTAGGATTTCAGAATTGATTTCATTTACCAGATGTGCATGTATAGTCACGTTATTGTATGATAGCTCGTCTGGTGAGCTTTATATCCTTAAGATTTAAATTGTAATAATTCACGTGCCTTCATGAAATGATCAACTATAGGTATATTGGGTGTTAAAATATGTTTATATATTTTATTTATTTATTGGTTTACCAACAATTGCTTACATTGGTATCATGACATAACATGTTAAATTGAAGACAAAGGTGTAACAATCACTTACAGGTAAACTCTGCTTGCATTAGAATAAAGATTTGTACAAGAAAAATAGACTAACGTTGACATCAATAATTTATAGAAAACGAAAAAATAACCTTTAGGTATTATTGAAACAAATTTTCAATACATGTAAGATGATGAAATGCTAATCCAGATCGAGATCAGATTTACATTGGAAACACACCCCCTTTAGCACTTTGAACGGTAATCGATTAATAGCTTTTCACTAAACTGAATTCCCTAAGTTGACAGAAGAATTTTAAGCTATGATTTCAAACAGGAATATTTTATCGTTTCATGCTTTTTAGTTCGATTTTTCCGCAGTCGGATTTTAGTTTTTGTAACTTAATTTTTTTTCATTTATAAGAATAGGTAACATATATTATTAAAACGTAAAAGTTACCCGTTGAATACCGCTGAAAAGCTGATAAGTCGAGTGGCTACGACGCGGCGACGTAGCGAAGCCTAAGACGTAATATTGCTACGACGCTACAGGCTACGAGTATCTAATAATAGTGAACAGAGAACAAGCTCTGTTATAATATCAAGTTAATATGAACTAACGAGACGATATTATAACATTGTTCGTTTAGTTTTATACCCTGAATCAAATTTAATATCCTTGGATATTATTGAATTTTCTTTTTGATAAAACTCGTAGGTATATCTTTATTGAACAACAAAGTACACATTATGAAATATGATACCCGTGGGTGTAGTAATATTTATTTATGCAATTGTCACTTATCTAAGGGTACCTAGTAAGCTTAAATGTCAAGTATAATAGACAACACGAGTGTTAAAACCCAAGTAACGCCAAGCTATTTATTAAATAAACAACATTATTAAATAAATTAATAGTAAATCAATAAACCCGACTGCTTAAAAAGTGAACTTTAAATATAAACTCAAATCAAATCAAATAATTTATTCAATAACTGAAAAGAAAAACGCAAGTCCAGTAGAATTCTAATGCGCTATGTTCCGCAATTAAAGCTGTACAAGTTATTGAATCGCATTGCCTCCACGTGAGGTTTATGGTGATGAGAATTGCGAGAGCATTTAGTCTCAGAAAACCAAAATACGCATCAAACATATACTGGTAGGTATACGTTCCATACTTAAGTTTTTCTATAACCATACGATAATTTAACTAAAAGACGAAAATATTAAAGTAACATTATCATTTACTTAACCTTTGTACATTGTTTACGGCGCGAATCACTACCTACCAATCATAAAATTATGAATTCAACAACTTGTTAATTTTACAATTTCAGCAACTTATTTCCTATAGACACAATCTCATAACAATTTCACTCGCAATAACCACATACGCGCTATACCCCACACTACTTGTGTGTATGCACTAATTGGTCCACCGCAGAACAGCGGTCGCGTGATAAATTGCTCCTGCCATATGCCACCGCAGGGCAAGCTCAATGGTACCTAATAGCCGTATGCTGTATACTAAATAGCTACAGAAGGCCAACAGACTATACGAAGCGCAGTGATAATCTACACACACAGACACCACCTTTCATCGGTCTGTGCGGGTACCGTACGCTTCTCTTAAAAGACAATTACCTACTTATTATCATCTTTACCAAATAGGTTAGTAATTGTAGTACAAGTAGGTAGGTACTTTCAGGAGGATTTTACTACCCAACTACTCAGAGAAATCGGATTACTGTGTGAGTTTTATAACTTTTTGTTAGGAGTGGTCATTCTGTACATTTTATATTGTGTCGCTTATCCTTAAAATATCACACAGAATTGGAAATTAGTATAAATGACTACTTAATTCTAGAACTTGTACGATTAAGCGCGGCTCAAATGACGGACTTTTGGTCCACCGTTGTCCAACGGCACTAGCGGTGTATTGACCGGCGGACTTTTTGTCAGCCATGTGCTTTGTTTAGAGGATTCCATTTTCCATTCTATTCCGGCGGACAAAAAAGTCCGTCGTCTGCTCAGTGCCTTACCAATTGACTATTTAATTTACCATCTTAAAATCTGCTGTCATGATAATTAATTTTATAATACTACAGACTAGAGAAATACGAAAGGTTTTACTCTCTCTAATAACTATGAAAGCACTCTAAGATCTCTTTCAAGAAGATCGTAACAATCCCCATGGTGAATTTCAACTTAATATGCCATTTAATTTCAGTGTCACAGTCTCGATGAGATCAATTCGCACGTCTCAGATGTGCAGCGTACGATATGAATGTTAAGATTCTGAGCATCTCGGCAAGCAATTCTGTAGGACGAACAGAGTGACGAGCGGACCACTGGGGCTAGTGGATCGCTCTATTTGGGACCATTACTGCTGAATGTAAGGGCGAGTTGCTTTCGAGTTACAGGAATTAAAATGAAATTATAATATAAAGATTACGCTGTTGGTACAAAGTAGCTGTTATTATAATGGAACATGGCTAGAAACCATTCTGCTAAAGATCGAGATTTATCCCTCGTGGGACCTTGTTTTGCGTGGGACTTGTATTTTGTCTATGGCCATTATTATTTCAATAGCGGTTATTTTACGTTTCAAAGGAGTGGTTGTCATTCAACTATCTTTTGATTTTATGTATTAGATACGTCCCACAATAGTTGAGCAAATCAAAAGATTTTTTTTTTTTATTTTTTTATTCACATTTTTGTTGAGGCTTCAGTTCACCATGGTGACTATGCCAGCCTCGTAAGGTCAATTTTAATCATTTAATTTATTAATTAAAAAATTACCTACGCTGGAGAAACGAAAGTGAGTAAAAATACACTCGACTCCAAATCACCTCACAAATATAAGCACTAAACAGTTCTCATAGTAGTGGCCCAAAGCGATCTCAACCCGCTGAAGGAGATCAAACGTAAAATTTTACAATCTCCGCCCCGATTCGTTAGATGTTCACATTTATGTGGTTCCGACGACTTGTTTGACTGCGTGTTTTTAATGAGATGAATATCATTAACAAACTGAAAGATGTATTAAGTGATGTCGTTTTTAACCCCCGAAAAAAAAGAGGCGTGTTATAAGTTTCTAGTGTGTATTTGTGTATCTATGTAGAGGTGTATTTGTGTACCTGTCTGTGGCATCGTAGCTCCAAAACGGATAGACCAATTTCAGTGCAGTTTGTTTTAAATTAAAAGCTAGTTTAATCGGGTATCATCTTAGTTATGTTTCATGAAAATCTGTTCAGCTGTTCAAAGTTACATCTGTTGTTCTAGTTGGAGGCGGGGTTTTTGACGGTTAGGTTATTCTGTTATAATCCATTAGCCTGCTAGCGGGTGCAGGTTGGTACTCGTAAATACAGTTTTCTTTGATCTGGCGCAGGTAAAAAAGTCGCTTTTGCAGTAGTTATATGTTTTGGTGAAGGTGGTTAATATTAGTAATAAACTAATAATATTAATAGTTAGTAGTAATAAATTCTATAATTATAGACCAATGAATCTGATAGCTTGGTGATCAGGTAAGGTAAATATTGTATTTGAATTAAAAACAGTATTTATTATAAAGTCATTGTAGCGACAGCAGGTGCTACAATAATCAACTTTGACAAACTTAAACTTAAACTTTGAGATACATGATAAAAATACTACATCAGCGCCGCCTATCAGAATATAGCGGCAACTCGGATCCTACATCGCACTATAAAAATGTTCGCGGCAAATATCGTTTACAACTGTCCGACATCAAATGTCGGGCTTCGACCCGCCAGAAAATATCATTTCGCCTGGTAGATCCATGTTTCAATGGAGACACACCATACCTCGTTCTTCTTCAACACGAGGTTTTATTATAGAATACAAAGTTCTTATGAACTACAAAGCAGTTAGGATCTAAATTTATATAGCACGTCGTATACCGCGCCTCCCCTAACCGCGGTTTAAGTTTGTAGCTCTGGCACTCATTTTAATTCTCTATGCGCCGCCAACGTCAAGAAGTGTCCTTACCTTACTCAAGTTCGAACTTTAAAAACGCGCCGTGTTTACTACCAATTAACCATTTACACTCTACAAATTAACACGACACTCTTATTTTCAAGTTAATAAAGTCCATATTTGAATAGCGTTCTAAATTCAAACTTTATTGATGAATAGTTTTTGAACGCATGCGCGTTTTCCGCGGCGGCCATTTTCAGGGAAACCAACCCTTGCACAGCTACTGTATACACGCAGCCACTTGTCGCGCACACACACAAAAATGTATCAAATTCTCCGAAGGATGCGGTCGTTGTGTGTGTGCTAAGTGGTGTGTTTGTGTGCGTGGGATGCTGAATAAAGCCGCATCCATATGGGCGGCGGCTGATTGAGTTGGTACGATTGTTTGCTCGGGACTCGGGACTCTGCGGATTATGTGGAGTTTACAAACGCCGAGTGCTTATACCAAGATTGGAAATACTTTCGATTATTCCTGACACGTCTCTTGACTACATTCGTGGTACATAAACATAGTGAGGGTTAACGGCCGTGTGCTTCAAATTATTGTTTGTTTTTAGTTCGAGGTTCGAGTTTGATTTTGTTGTAAATATACTTTGGTGACATTTTGATATTACCTACATTAAATTCAAACAGGTTAAACAAAATTCAACTCCAGTTGATACCCAAGATATTCCATAAACTTATGCTTAAAATACTTTACACTCTAGAAATAAGTTGCCAGTATGACACTTATTAAAATATTAATTATTGTCCATACTTTGTAAAAATGCAAATCCCTCTTACTGATTTTCTGATCTGAAATATAATCCTAAATATTTTGGCTGAAAAAGGCCCGCTGTTTACTTTTTAAATTCCAAATCTTTTACAAGTGTAATCTATCCGTTTAATTCTACAAATTGAAACATCAAACGAAATTAGACGAACGCGTTTGATCCCTACGTGTTTACACGTGCGGCCAAATAAATCGGACACAATAAAATTCGTACCGACAGCAACAAATTTGTTAGAACGCACCGCGTCCCGTCAAATTGCCGCTGAAAACACCGGGCCGATGTTAAAATATTTACACAATTTATTCAGGAAATTTTCGCCCTCTGGACGCAGCTCTACCTCTGACCTGACCTGGCTTGAGAGGGACACAGATTTAGTCAGCCTCGCGCCGCCACCGCCGGCGGGTGTTCGGCAAACGCGCTCGTGTACCATCCACTGTGTCCATCCCTCTCCTGCAAACCGATACCACCGCTTGAGCGAAAGAAAGGCACGAAAAAATCGCGTTAAAATAGGTACGTAGTAATTAAGTGTGACCGGCGGAATGCAGGGTTAAAGTCTTTATGAGTGCACCCTTAATTCATATTTTGCTTTTGAGTTTATGTTCGAGGAAATGAATTCGGGCGTCGATTGAACGTGGAAATGTGAGGTTATTTATAATGTTTTGTACGTTTTGTCAGCTGACATTATTGTTGTCGATTTTATTCAAATGTGGGCTATTATTTTAGCATAATTTGCATTAACCAGCTTAAATATTCATTGCATTTTTCTTAAATATGCAATGATAAACAAAGGATTTATCCCGATTTCATCTCAACCACCCTGTACCCAGGTGTGTTTAGTCTGCAACTGTGTCAAAGTTGCATCCTCCCAACTAGAACAGTACATGTGTCGTCATTAATGACTAGAAACAGCGCAGCCTGGCTAATGGTATGTAATTTGTAACCTCAGTGCACAGAGCATTGGGATTGCCTAACTTCCTAAACATTGCACGCTTGACAAACGTTCGAGGTATAGCTGTATTTATGTGATCCTGGTAACTTTGACTATACATCAGAGCGCTCATTAGACGACTGCAGTGGTGGCTTACAGTGGTACTTATTAACTATTATTAGGTATTTAAGATGCAAAATATAACACACTATTCAGAAAGTGAATAAAATAGAGTGTCGTATTTGTTTTTTTGACTTATTATATTTTATTATTTCAAACGAGTCACATAATTGGACTGATGATATGAGATGTTTTTACAAGGTTTGCTATTTACTATTTTACCCCAGATAAAGAGTAAAAATAGTACATCCATTAATTAACCTATTAAACGTGGTTATAACTTGTATCCATATTTTTAACGGGTTTTCTCCAAAATACCTACCTATTATTTGGATCCGGGCAATTATGTTTTTATAGTTTCAAAACTGTCTGTAATTGGGTTACTTGAAATAGAACATAATTATATTTCTATTGTATTCTCATGTCTTCAAGCCCACTTGATTGAAAATAAGAGTGTGTTAACTTGAGTCGAGAATTTAAACGTTATATTTGAAAAGTGACACTCAGGTCATACCGCTCCCAAGAGCGATGTTAAGAGCGATTCACTGTGGCTCTACTTGAAGAGCTAAGGATGAAAAACGACACATAACATAATGTTACATTTTATTTAATGTAATATAGAAAACATTTTACGATAGGTATTATCAAGAGACTACGAGTATTTCCAGCTCGTATCTAACCAATATTTTCTCAGTTCAATGTTTTTATCTTATTCATAAAATACCTACTGTAAAAAAAAATATGAATACACAGTGAGTCGTTTCGGATACCTTATCAAATGATTATACTTATGATAATGAAAAACTTTCCAAAAGGAAAGCCTTTTCCATGCGAAAATATTTTTCGGCTTCCCATTCATAATGGTACTATCAGCTGGTTGAGTTTGTATGTGTATTTGTTTTTTTTTCTTTTGCTGAGTTTTTCTTTAACATGAGTGCAATCATTCGTTAGCGCATACGAAGTCAAAGTCAAAGTATTTTATTTCAACTAGGCCTTTGTAGGCACTTTCAAAACGTCGTGATTCTCGGTGCACGGAACCGACTTAAAACCACCGTGTATTAAAGACTCATCAAAGCTAACACGCGGACACCTGGGGTCGATACCAATAAAATGTCCGCAATTCGTCACATAATCAATAACGAACAAAAAAATTCATACAGGATACTTTTTAAGTAGTGCGCATAATTTGTACAGTGATTCAGTCTCTGTTCCTAAATGCAACCGCAGTATGGGATACACTTTATAACAAAACGAAAATTCGACTTAGTATGGGGACACGCATAATTTACTAGCGCAAGCCATACAAAATCAAATTTTTGTTTTGTTTTGGAGTGAATTTTAGTACTGCGGTTACATTTGGGAATGGATACTGAATCACTCTGCAAATTTTGCGCACTGCATAACAAATATCCTGTTTATATTGCGATGACCTAACGTAACTTTTTTTTCTAAAACTTGTTTCGGCAACTTGGCTATAAACAGTATTGTTTACGCCACCCCAACCCTTGTCAATTCAACACCATGCTCAAATAACTTGGAGTGGTTAGTACCATAGATTCTAATTCCGCAAAAATATAGCTATGCTTTCACACTGTCGTTAGGGAAACCATTTCCTTGACTGGACTTTTACAACTTGTGGAACGATAAGCGCTCGATACGTCTTCTGTTTTTATTTTTCTGGAAGGAAGTAATAAATTTCTATTTATAAAATTGAGGAAATGTTTACTTTTTTGGCTGTATAGAAAGAAGCTTAATCTCTTAGTGAACTGATATTGGTTGGCATTATCTTTGCTAGGGATTGATCTTTTAATATCTTTTCTTTGATGTTATTAAAGGCGACTTGGTAATGTGCTAAGTCAGAGATTCTCAAACTTTTTTGCCCAGTAGACCACGAGCACGAGCCAATTCTGTCTGTTTTCCATAGATCCGCTTACTAATATTGTATTTACATTTTCTACAATTTTATAGACAACAATTTAATTATGGATACTTATCTCATAATATCATTTAGATATGAATAGGTAATTTCTTTGTCTATGTACTATGTAAGTTCATAGGTACAATTACTGTTTGGTAGGTAGGTAAATTACGAGATTTATGGAACGCCAAAATTTTCTATGATCTGCTGAAATAGTATTAATTTCCGTGGACCCCAATCTCATGCACCCCTATTTTTTCCCGTTGACTTAGACCCCTTGCAGATCACAGTCGACCCCTGGGAAACCATATTGACCACTTTGAGAATAAGTAGCGGTACCTTTATCATTATCATATCGTTTCCAGTTGGATAAACGCTGGATAGGTGTAGATGACTTGTTTTTCACAATACTCACGGGAATAGACTGAAAAGCTCGTTCTTAACCACGGATCAGTCTGCTCATTTTATTGCCCCACTTAATTGCTACTTGAAAGTCTGCTCACATCTTAAAACAAAAATATCTTGCGCCAAATCAAAGCGTATTTTCAGATATAAAATATTTCTAGAAACGCTAGAACAAAATATCCGATTCATATTTAGAACAGAATCCATAACTACGAGTGCCATTATTTTTTAGATATTCTGACTTTGTCTTATAAAACTGATGTTTTCAAGCTCGGAATAACTTTCGAGTCTAACTTTGTTTACGTTGTATTTATACCAGCTAAGTGTAACATGTAATGTTACTTACACGTAATTTGAATAACGCGTGGGTGGAAGAATAACAGAGCAAATATTATCCCACACCGGTTAGAGCCAGTGACGTGAGATGGATATATAATGGGCCTGGGCGGAATACACACCCGATATCGTTAATACGATTTGTTATCATAGGGTTAATCAGAATATCAAGCCATTTTCATAATGAATGAACTTTGAAATTATTATTCTATTTGTTTTAATTTGTAGTTTTGGAGTTTACGTATGTTCACGCAACTTTGCATAAACATGGTTAAATATCTGTTTCCGACCCTAGGGCTTTTACTTGTAGAGAAAGAGGCTTTTTTTACATCCTGTACTGTCCACCCAAAGGTTGTCTGTAAGAAATCGCCGATTGCGATAAGACCGCCCATTGTACAATCTTAAAATGCTTAATTGTAATTATTATGTTAATTGCTTCTTTTTTATCAGGTCTACTTTATAGAGTATTTCTATTCTATTCTTGTTATAGGTACTTCTCTATCTCGTGTAAACATTATTAACCGCTTTATTCGTCTTACCATCGGTTCCTATAATATAAATCAACCATTAGTAATTCAAACTTCAACGTCGTCGGTTACAAAGAATGAAGTTATACTTAAATTCTGTCAGCCGTCAGGCAAAATGCGCCCAATATTTAATTCACCCGTATTTAGCTCTTTGTACACACAATTTTAAAATGGATTTTTTTCTTCACTTATCATCATCTGCCTAGTCTTTTCCCAACTAGTTGTGGTCGGCTTCCAGTCTAACCAGATGCGGCTGAATATCAGATCAGTATTTTACACGGAGCGACTGCCATCTGGCTTCCGCCACACAATTACTGGGAGACACTGATAACCTAAGGTTAGACTGGTAGTCTGAATTTTTGGGCTGCTGACTCCCGTAACGTCTAGCGACTGTAGTAGTCATTCATATGACAACCAGAACCACTACTTAACTGCTTTTTTTAACCCCCGACGAAAAAGAGGGGTTTAAGTTTGTAATATGTATCTGTGTAGCTGTCTGTGGCATCGTAGCTCCAAAATGGATGAAACGATTTCAATGCAGTTTTTTTAATCGAAAGCTAGTTTATTCGGGTATCATCTTAGCTATGTTTTATGAAAATCTGTTTAGCCGTCGAAATGTTACAGCTCTTTTTCTAGTTGGAGTCGGGGGTTTTTGACAGTTAGGTTATTCTTTTAAACCAAATCCTATATCATGGGATTTGTATTTAGATATACGAATCAAGCATTAGAGTATAATAAAAACTAACAAGTAGTGCAACTCATTAGATCTCCTTTCTCTTTCTCTCTCACACCGATCATGACTCCCGTGTCTCCTCTTGCCAAATATTCCTGGCGGCTAGTTGATGTCAGCGTACCCATCTCGTCTGTCAACAGGCCTTAGAGTAATTGTACCGCGCGAATGTTACGTGATGCGACTGTTAGCTAAGTAGGGAAGGTAATCAGGCCAACGGACGCCGCACTGACTGTTGGGATGTGAACACGGAAATAGCTGAAGCTCATTGAAATATATTTCAATACTACTTAGTGATTAAAGATTTGCTTGAGTTTTTATTTTATTTCACGTAAAACCGTGCCGTTTGTCATTTTTAATAACAATACCTGAATACGACGCTAATGTTGCAAGCATCCATAGGTTATCATGATGCAAGCACACTTGTTTCATGATAGTGTTTTAATTTATAACAAGCTGTGCCCGCGACATCGTCAGCGTGGAATATAACAAAATTTTTTTTTTGTTACGAACACAGTTTGTTTATTCTTTAAAAAAAATAAGAGGTAGCTTTAGTTACTCCTTTTAATATCAGCTATCTGCCAGTGAGAGTCCCGTCAAAATCGGTTCAGCCGTTTCAGAGGTTAGCTGGAACAAACAGACAAAAAGACAATTTTTATTTTTTATACCTCCCTACTTCCGTCGGTAATATGCGTTTAGAAAAAAAAACTGTTATTTTCACATGACAAACAGAGACTTCAATTTTATTTATTTGTATGTAGTATGTAGGTACTTAAAGATACAATTTTTTATAATTTTACGCAACATACACATTGCGTAAAATTAAACAAAAATGAGATGGAATACTGTAGATAATTTTTATTAAAAAAAAACGTTATATAACGTCACTATACATCAAAAACATTCGCGCTCGGCCCTCACTTTGCAAAGCTTCGTAAAGGAGTAGTGGTCGGCCATTGAGCCCAGTTGACGCGATAGTGTTACCGATGTGAGACATGAATCCTCCGTGACGTGCCTCGGAAGCGCCCGCTGAAGGTAGCCACTAACCAGGTCAACAAACCCTTTCGCTGTTTAACTCAGTTTGTTTTACCCTATGTTTGCGTTTAACAGTCGTACAGGTATAAGATGGGGGCTGAGGTTGAATATGTCTGTGAAGAGGGAGCTATTTACACTTTGTTGCATGAATTTTGAATAATACGGAACATTTACATTATTTTTAACCGACTTTATAAAAAGAGAAGGTTCTCAATTCGACTGTTTTTTTTTTGTACGTTTGTTACGCGATTATTTTATTTATTATTTTATTTATATAGGTACTTTATTGTACACTTGAATACAACAAAAAGATATTTTAAAATAATTATTACTTAGTTTATTTCAGATGTAAATGCATACAATTACAAAATTTTAATAATTACAAAATTAAATCAGATACTAATTAATTTATCTATTTATTTATTTATTTAACAATTTATGTACACACAGAAAAAAGATATCTCAATAATAAATAAAAAAGTAAGTAAAGAATAATCTATATATTAATACGTGAAGAGAAAACTTTGTACCCCTTTTTAAGCATATTGCGCGAACGAAGGAGTGTGAGATTTAGCATAGTTAAAGTTTATATGAAGAAGGAGTGCAGAAAACTAAAATTATATGTGGTGACCACTAGTATATATTATTAATGTGTTAGTAAATCTAACAAACTATGTTAGCAAATCTTACAAACTATGTTAGTCAACACCCATCACAATACGCATCCATACTGCCCGTAACCACTAGCAATCCGTACAAACCAGCTGAACTACCGGGTCGCTGAACTGTAATTATCCGGCGTCAACTAGCCCGAATATCATTACATATTATAATTTTTTATGTTATTGAAACATTGACATCGAAATAATGTAACGAAAATAATAAAGAAC
This sequence comes from Allophyes oxyacanthae, assembly GCA_932294325.1. Classification (NCBI taxonomy): domain Eukaryota; kingdom Metazoa; phylum Arthropoda; class Insecta; order Lepidoptera; family Noctuidae; genus Allophyes; species Allophyes oxyacanthae. Next base: position 19,223,433 of record OW028610.1, on the reverse strand, counting down.
ATGTAGTGATATACAAAAAAAAAACTTAAGTAGATACCTAATATTATTTCATTTATTAAAATGTTAAGTACGCCTACACGGCCGTATATACAATAAATAAAATAATACGTTAGACTTATACAAAATATAAAGTTACAATTCTAGTATACAACATTGTAAGGCTATTATATCATAATTAAGATTAAATTCCCATCTAAAATTTCCACCGACACAAAGGTCTACGACACTCGTAGAGCTGCTACGCCGTAGCGCGTCTACAAGTTCAAATGAGTAATTAGGGAATTCGTCATGAGCTCAGCGTAGATTTTGTTAACTTTGTAATAAAATATGTATTTTGTTAGAAAATACTTTTCTAGTGTTCGTTTTAAACCCCTTTAGGGACTAAGAAGAATGGAAGGAACGCTTATAATTTTATTTATCGTTGAAAGTCGTTTATCGTGTTAAAATTTGGCCATAATACATTTAAATAAAGACAACAATAATATAGGTATATTATTATTATTTTATTTGCCACTAGATATCTATCACAGTCTGCGGCGTGCACAGAAATTTCTTACAGGGTAGGCAAAAACAACTTAGTGTTGTATTGTCAAGTTAAATGATGTTTGTGATTGGCCACCTCACCCTAAGACTTAAATTATCTGAGATTACAGACATATTAACATTTGTATTACTTGATACTTAATTTAATAGAGCAGGCAGTGTCTTTTTGTGTTTATAGAGTGCACGCCACTGATAACAGTATAGACTGTGTATATCCATGCACACCCGCCCCCCCGCGTCCCGCAAACTATCGGGAGGGCCGCACTTACTTGCTCGGAAAGGTCACGATTACAGAGATCGAGCTATAGCAAAACGACTTTGTTGCCAATTTACTTGCCCTAAAGTAGAGATCATGTATAAAAGAAAGCTTTCGCCAGACATGCTTGATCCGTTAATTAAATATATCCAACCTTAGTAACAAACCGAGAAAATGTTAGATATGGATCTACAAGTTAGGCAGCTTACCTTTGATAAAGTTTACATCGTTATACCTTTTTGTCGAGGGACACGACATATTAATAATTTTGCGACAACGTCTAGGCATAATGTTATAAGCGACCTTCTCGGCTAACACAACTTTGTGGATATATTATATTCATGACAATTTATTAGGTAGGTATATGTTTGATGTAGGTTTTTGAACTGTACCAATAGATTACCAAATAAGAAGAATTCTTCATGAAGGAATTAAAGTACTTAAAGCAACAATAATAATGAATGATACTAAAATGTATGTCAATATACTTGAAATAATGAGTGATAAGATTTTAGTAACTGGGTCATGTTATATCAACAGTCGGTGACATAAATAGATGAAAATTTTCGCAATTAAAAAAAAAAAAAAATGTTTATTTGAGAAACCGGAGCAGATTTTTTTTCATTCGCACTCACATGACCACAAGAACATCATGTTTCTTTTTGATACGCTTGCGCTTCCAAAAATAAACAATTTGTACAATTTATTTTTTCAAAATTGCGAAATTTTCGTCTTTATGTCACGGACTGTATCTTAAAAAGACCCAGTTACTAAAATCTTATCACTCAATGCCGAATCATACTATCAAGAATTGGTCAGGACCAGTCCTGTTCAAACATAATTAAACCTTGCTGTTTCATCTCCAATACAATACAACCCCCATTCTAACCATGAATGTGAAGCCGGCCAGTCCGTTTCAATCCAGTCTCCGCGGGGCCGGGACAACGGAAGTTTTTCAGCATGTAGACGCGTCGGGAAAGGGGAAATACGCTACTTTTTACCCCATTGAATGGATAGTTCCCATGGGATGGACGTAGCAATTTCCCCTCCCCTCGCTACTGCGTCTTAACGAATAATGTTATAGTGAATTTGATTATTTGAGTGAAGTTATAGGTTTCCTTGATTTGGTAGACTTTCTATAACTTTTATGGGATGTAGTGTTGAATTGAATTTATTGAAATTGTTTATTATGTCACACTGGTCTCGTATCGTGCGGTTTCAGAGGAGTTTCCTCCCACGCCAGCTCAGGTTGTGGAATCATTTCTCCACCGAGGTTTTCCCAAGAGACTACAGAATAGGGTTCTTCAAAAAGGGAGTGAAAAGATTGTTACAGCGTCGGCAAGGCGAGTCTTTCTAGTGATGTCTCTGGTGAAGCTCTGGTATTGCAAGCATCCATAGGCTACGCCGACGTGGATACCGGATTATTCCAATACAAGCGATAGTAAAAATTTAACTTATTTATTGCCTATGAGAAAACAACAATTCCAAAATCGGTTTTATAGTTCATGGGATTACCTAAAACTCACAAAAAAACGTCACTGCTTTGTATAGATACCCATCCATACTAAATTTAAGTGCTAGGTACTTGTCGGTATACCAATTTTCAATTCAATTTCAATTTGTTGGCGTTAAATGTGGTATAAAATATTGTACATACAACATAATTTAGTGCAGACACACTGCCATATAATAATGGCATACAAATACATGATAGTTATCGATAAATAAATAAATAATGAAATAATAAATTTTATATAATTGTAGTTCATCTAGTTCAATCCAATGCTCTGCTTTTTCTTTCAATCCATCAATAAGTATACCTTCAGAATAGAATAGAATAGATCTTTAATTCATGTAAACCAAATACAGGCACTTATGAAATGTCGAGACTCTAGGTGCGCGATTCCAAAAAGTAGATCCTATGGAGAAGAACCGGCAAGAAACTCCATGGTAACTCTTTTCAAATAAATAATATAGATTACAATATGTATCAGTACAATGTTATGGTAAGAACTGCGAGAATAATGCAATTCAATGCGAATACAAATAAGACTGGGATAATAATGAATTTCCTCTGAATAAGATTGCCATGGAAGTTACGAGCTGACCAGTTCCGACAGACGGCACCCGTTCACGAGCATGAATGAGCTTCCCAGTATTATACTCGTACCTACCTGAATAAGTACAAATAATAAGTAGTAAATTGAATCCCGACTCCCAGACTTTAATAATTAGTCGTATCAAATCTGCTATAACTCTGAATAGATCCCTTTATTATTTAAACCCCATCTCTTGTCATGGCATGCATAATTGATCTCTCAGGCTCACGAGTGGCTCGTCTATCTATATCCTTTCCTCTGCCATCGGATCAAGCCAATTTGACCTTTATTAAAAGGTGGTTAGATCGAAGTGGGATGCAGTGTTATGTTTGTATTAGCAGCCTTGACAAATAGGAGACATCGCAAAGGCAGATTGGAGTGGAAAAGGAAAAAAGTCTTTCAGACTGTCTGCCTGTGATTGTGTGCGTTTGTTTTGCGTCTGTGTGTTTGTGAGGCGACCACTGAAGTTTGAATTCACACTTCACATGAGTATGCATTGGAGTGGAGCAATTAGAGTGTTTGTGTTGGAGATCCTGTTTTTATGGCATTGTGTATTTCGGACAATTTTCTTGATCATAAGATTATAAAGTATGTCGTCTCTAAACATAATGATAGCACATTATTCGTAATTTTTTTATTATTCACAAGGTCAAGACAACACGACACAAATTCATTTTTTTTAAACACTACTAATTATTGTTTATAAAACATTAAGTACCTCAATACCAGCTGTATATCTTCCCACGTTGAAGGTGCTAGTTTTTTAAAACCATTTTCTCATAAATATTAAATTAATGTCGATGTGGTTATTTGTTGGGTGTAGGTGATAATACGTGAACATATTAATAATACTGAATAAAACATATCCAATTGCAAAGGATACCCTTCGCCTATCAACGAGTTGCAGGTCTCCTTCAAGATGACTGGACCGGGCAGGGTATCAATGTAAAAAATGCAGGAAATACTTTTGACTAAAGACGTTGGTTTAAAATACTTGTGACTAAAATATTAACCAAAACTACTTTTCACTAAAGCCTGCAGTTATGGAAAACAGTTTTGCTTAGGCCAAACTAGTTGGTTAGGTTAGGTTAGAACTGTAAGCACACAACGCCCGAGCCGAGTGAGCTAAGAGAGCGGTACCGCGGCATAGGCAGAGTGCCAGGATCACTTTTTAAATTAACCAATATTTTTTAGTTAAAACTAAACAAAAAAATTGTCGGGTGAAGATTGTTAGATGTGAACTTAGTTATTTATCGTGAACCAAACAGCTAGTACTAAAGCTGATATTCTCAAGAGAACGGCGAGAACTTTAAGAAGTAAACTAAAACAAGACACTGCTTCGAATCCATAATGGCGGGTCTTTGGGGTCCTCCGAACTAATTGTGAATGTATCAGCGATCGCCCCTATAAATCTGAAGGATGTTGCTCTGAATTCAAAATGGCGCGGGTAATTAGTTTAGCAAATATATGACAACGGTCACGTTTGTGTTCCTTGAAGGGGTAAACTACTGTTACTCTGCTACTACTGTACATACGTCAGAAGTGTTGATGAACAACGATGATCATTTCTTTTTTCTTTTTTTATCTTTGCCCCTCACTAGGATTTCTCCTGTATCGAGGGTACAGTTTACCAACAACTCTTCTCTTCTCTAATAACCTTACATTCAATATGGTAGTATTAAATATGATAAACTTTCTGGAAGAAATATTCAAAATGATGGTGTAAACCGCATCAAAATACATTGCATAGTTATGAAGTAGTTAACAAACTGGCAGATTTGGCAGGTGACTTTTGGTATCTAGTGATAGTGAAGCAGCCGTTTACCAATAATATGTATAAATATAAAAAATGTCGATTTACGATAATGAGCAGGGTCAAATAAGTAGAGATTTTAAGTATATTTATTACGTAGATCATAACATGGATATGCCCTTCAAACAAGCTGGGATTGCGGGATTTCAAATTCAATAATAATAACTTAGGTAAATACATAAATCAGTCTTGTAACGTACCTATTAATTTTAGAGACGCCTTTTCATACAAATATTATTAATAAAACATTTATTTATACGAAATTGTGAAATATTATTGGTTCTCGCCCGCTAATTAAAGATCAGTCACGTAGTAGTTTTTAATGTTGCTGCTTCGTGTTTGTATTTTATTAGTCCCAGTAATTCCGGAAATAAAAGGCATATCCATATTAAGAGTTTGTAGTGACGTCATTCGGTATACTCTCTCTATTTCGATTCCTGATGATGAGAAGTCTCTAAACTTCTCAATACCTCGACGTAGCCGTGCATATACATTGTAATCAGTTTTTACCAGGGTATAAAACAGCGGTATAGAAAAGAGAAGAAACCACTTATTATTATTGGATTCTAATTATACAGGATAATTTTTATGTAGTGCGCAAAATTTACAGAGTGCTTCAGTGTCCGTTCCCAAATGCAACCGCAGTACTAAAATTCACTCCAAAACAAAATAATAATTTGATTTTGTATGGCTTGCGCTAGTAACACAGGCGTGTTTGATGATAAAACATCTGGTTAATGGTGTTGTTGTTTTAATGTAGATAATGTTTTTATCTATGAGTTGTCATGGTTGTCACGTATTACTTACTAAATATTATTTTATAAAATTATATAGATTCTTAAATTACCACCAAATATTTGTATGCCTTGCAAGGTGAAACATTGTAGTACATAAAAACTCTTAATTTTCCACCAAGTTTGTAACTTTTACCTATGTTTAAAACAAATAAATTATTTTGATTTGATTTGATTTGTGTCCCGCATACTAAGTCGATTTTTTTTTTTTTTTTTTTTTTTTTTTTTTTTTTTAGCGTGGTAAAATCATCAAATGAGTCCTCCCGCCCCGGGCAGGGCGGGAGGGACTGTCAGACTTGTACTGACTAAAATCCACGGTGTTCCTTCGATAGCCCTTTACGTTCCGGGGTCACGGTAATGAGATAAGTCCCGCGACCCCGGCAGGCTTCGGCCCTCTACAGGGGGGGCCCCGTCATCTTGCTGACGTTCTTTGAGGCGCGCGTGGAACACAACGCGCCGTCGACCCGGGCATGGTCCATGGTCGGACAGCGAGTTGCCCTTTACTCGCTGTCCGCATGCCCGCGCCTACGGTGGCCGGAGATCGTCGGCCGGCGCCCGACGCCGTGGGCGACCACCACTGCGGCTGGGCTGGAGGGAGGACGCCATCCTCTCCCTCACGCGGCCCGCCTCCTCCTTCGATAGCATGACTGCTTCGCAGAAGGAGGCGACCGCTTCCCACTCCGTCTCGCCCCGCAGCATGGCCTCGACCAATGCCGGGCGCGAGAGGTTTCCGCCTATCGCCACCCTGAGGACACGTCGGTGCTCTGCCCAAGCGGGGCAATCTTGCACCGTATGCTCTACTGTGTCCTCAGGGCGATCCTCGCAGTGGTGGCACCCAGGCGTTTCTGCCTTCCTCATCAGACACAGGTACCTCCCGAAACTTCCGTGTCCGGTGAGGACCTGCGTCATGCGGTAGGTCAGGACGCCGTGCCGCCGATCCAGCCACTCCTCAAAGAGGGGTCTTACCGCCGCGATTGCGGCGTGCCCGGCCGTCGGTTGCGACAATCGTCCCCTCCATACTGCCCCGAGATCGCGCCGGAGCTCTTCCCGCCGTGCCTCGACTTCTTGCGGCAGCAGGGATACGCCCCGGCGCTGCGCCTCCACGCGCCATTCATAGACGCGCTGGAGGGCAGTCGCCTCCAGATCCCAGGGCAGCAATCCGGCAAGGAGGTTGGCCGATTCGCCGGCGATCGTGCGGTATCCCCGGATCATCCGGATAGCCATGACCCTCTGGCATGCGACCAACTTTAGTGGTCGCGTCCGGATGCTCAGGGCCCACACGGGGGCCCCGTAGAGGGCCATGGACCGCACGACGCCGGCGTACAGCCTTCGGCAGGAGGCGTTTGGCCCGCCGAGATTAGGCAGGAGTCGCCTGAGGGCGGCTGCTGCCCGGTTCAGCTTTGGGGCCAAACTCAGGAAATGCTCCCTGAAGTTCCACCGGCTGTCGAGGATGAGTCCCAGGTACTTCATCGTCCTCCCGACGCCGATGCGAACCCCCTCCACCGTTATGTGGGACTCGGACCGTGGCGCGTTCCGACCGCCATGAAAGCACATGGCCTCTGTCTTGTGCAGCGCCACGTCGAGTCCCAGCTGCCGAATCCTATGGGCGACTATCGCAACCGCTTGCGTCGCCAGATCGGCCGCCGCCTGGTGCGACTCTCCCTGCGCCAGGACGAGCGTGTCGTCGGCGTAACAAATTACGCCGACGCCGTCAGGGAGGTCGCCGCGCAGCACCCAGTCGTATCCGATGTTCCACAGGAGCGGCCCCAAGACCGATCCCTGCGGGACACCGCACGACATCTCTCGCCGGTTCCACTCTCCCCGGTGACCGGGGTAGATGACGGCTCTGTCCGTCAGGTAGTCCTCGACTATGCGACGGAGGTAGGTCGGCACCCGGTGATACCGGAGTGCTTCCCTGATGCAACTCCAGGGCAGGGTGTTAAAGGCATTGGTGATGTCCAAAGACACCGCCAAGACGACCCTGCCCCGGGATACCGCGTCCCCCGTCGTGAGGGCTCTCACGCGCATGATAGCGTCCACCGTGGAGCGCCCTTTGCGGAAGCCAAACTGGCACTCCGCAAGATCCGGGCCCACCCGATTCAGGTGCCCGACGAGGCGGTCTGCAATGACTCTTTCCAAGAGCTTGCCCACCTCGTCGAGCAGCACAATGGGCCGGAATGCGGACGGAGAGTCCGCAGGGCGCCCGACTTTCTGGATCAGGACCAACCTCCCCGTCTTCCAGCCGAGCGGAAACTGGCCCTTCTCCAGGCATGCGCTAAAGAGCCCCCCCAGTCGAGGCCCGAGAGTCCCCGAGGCCAGGACCCAGGCTTTCCCTGACAGGCCGTCGGGTCCTGGGGCGGTATTTTTGGCCTTGAGCCGTTGTACCGCCACTCTCAAGTCTACCTCGGTCACCTCTGGAGCGTCGTAGACGTCGCCATCGCTGTGGTCCGCATTTGCGCCAGCTTCGCTGTCAGATTCCGTCAGAGACGGAGCCATGGGCGGGGGAGCATGCTCCCCTCGCGATGGGAACAGGGCGCTCACCACGTCCTCCAAGAACTGAGGCTGGAGACTCTGCGTCAACGGGGGAGCCCAGGGGCGGAGCTTTTCTCGCACCCACTTGTAGGGGCGGCCCCATGGGTCCCCGTCCAGAGTCCCCAGCATCTCCTTACGGGCCAATTCCTTGGCCCGCCAGATCTCGTCTCGGAGGACGGCCTTCGCTGCCCTGTAGCCCTCGTACAGCTCCGCCTCTACAGTCGCCGCATCCGGAGGTCGGGTGCGGCGCCTGCGGAACCTGGTGTACCGGCGTCGCGCCGCAACGCACGCTTCGCGTAGCGCTGCTAGCTCGCGCGACCACCAGTACAGCTGACGCCGGGCGCGTCCTTGCCGGACCCGGGGCATGGCCACGTCGCAGATCTCCGACATGGCCTCCCGGAACCACTCCGCCTCGTCGTATATGTCGGCAGGCCTGTCCGGTGGTGATACCCAGGCCTGCACGATCAAGGCTTCCAGGAATAGCTCCCGGTCCAGCTGCTTCAGCGCCCATCGCGGACCACTTAGGTTCCGTCGGACCGGCGCGTCTGGGGTCTGGGCGGAGACGTCGAACCGGATATACCGGTGGTCGGAATAAGTCTCCACCTCCTCCACAACGCGCCAGTCGGTGACGCGCGGTGACAGGCTGGGGGTGGCGAACGTAATGTCCACCACCGACTCGCCCGTAAACCGCACGCACGTGGGGACAGAACCCCGGTTCTCGATCACCAGGCCCTGCGCACGGGCCCAGTGCTCGAGCATCCTACCCCGCGTATAGTCCGTGGACCGGGAACCCCAAGCCGGACTTTTGGCGTTGAAGTCCCCAAGGACGAGCGCGGGGAGGGAACCGAGGGCGACGACGACGTCTCCCAGCTCCGTTAGGGAGTCCCGGAACTCGGCGAGAGATCGGTTCGGGGAGAAATAAACGCCTACAACGGCGATCTCCCCGAACCGTGCCGCGACGATCCCACGCCCTCTCTTGACGCGATCGAGGGGCGGGGTACCGGCGGCGGCCGACGAAATGAGGGTCACCGCGCCGTTCAGGTCCGCCACCCAGTCATTCCTGGGCAGGACAAAATACGGCTCGGCGACCACGGCGACGTTGATCAACCACTGCGCCATGCTCTGGAGCAAGAGATCCTGAGCAGCGGCGCAGTGGTTGATGTTCGCCTGGAGGAAGCGCAATGGGGCCATTAATCGGAATCCATTGCAGCCTCCTCCAGGGCCCCTCGCGGGGGTTCAGCCACGACAGCGGCGGCGGCGGCGGCAGCAGTAGCGGCGGCGGCGGCGGCGGGGGTGGCGGAGACGGCGGTGGCAGAGGGCCTACCTCTGCGCCTGGCTTTGGTGGGTGGGGCGCAGGACTTGCCCCCAGCCCGGTGATCGGCCGGCTTGCCAGCCGCCTCACATGCGAAGCAGTGAGACGGGGCGGAGCACGAGCCGGCCTTGTGACCGGGCTGACCGCAGCGGAAGCACCTATCGCTGCGGTCTACCTCCGAAGTGCACACACATGCCGCATGGTTGCCCACTTGGCAGCGGAAACACCTCAGGGGTCTGGGGTCCAGGACTTTCACCTGCGCAGACACCCAACCAACCAGGAGCCTTCGGCCCTCCTGTATCTTTTTTGCCGCCGAGACGGGGCAGCTAACCGTGATGGTTTGCAACCCCGTGAAGCCAGGACGCAGGGCGCCCGCCCTCACCTGATCGGGAGGGCACCCCCCAGTCCCGGCAACGGCGGCCACCACGTCCTCGACCGTCACGGAGTCATCCAGACCCAATATGCGCACGTCTGCGCGCTTGGTGGGTCTAGAGACTCGGGCCTCCTCCGCGTTTAAGGACGCTCTGAGCCGTTCGGCCAGAGCGTCAGCGGTAGGGCCACTGGCCGCGCCGGGGATCTCTAGCATCCGAGCCCCCGTCGCAGTGACCCGGTAACGGAGGCCGCCGGCGATGCCGAGCTCCGTGAGGTCTACCGCCTCCCGCGCCTTCGCGAGCAAGTCGCGGTACGACACGCCCCTATTCACTGCGTCCGGCTGCAGTGTAATCACCACAGCCGCGGTCTTGGGGGCGCGCAATCGCGCCGCGGCGTCTCGCTCCCTGCGCCGCCGCCGTCTCTCTCTTCGCCTCGAGGACCTGGCCGCGCTTGCAGCCTTCCTCTTCTCCCCGGCCACCTGCCAGTCGGCGCCGGCCAAAGGAGTCTCTGGAGGAGGCTGCTGGGACGGCTGGTTCCCAGCCTGGGCCTTCTCCTTTTTGGCCGCCTGTTTCGGCCCCGCAGGTGTCGGGGTCGGAGGCGGCTTTGATGGGTCCGGTTTCACCTGACTAGGCTTGGCCGGGGCCGTCTTTGCCTTCGCAGGAGCCGCCGTCGCCGGGGCCGTCCGCACAGTGGCCATCTTCGCCTGAGGCGGCCTCGTCGTCGTCGGGGGGGGTTCGGACGCGGCCGCAGCCGCGTACGAAGGCGCCGCCAGCGGGGGTCGCAACACGCGGCTCTCCAATACGGAGAACCGCTGCCGGAAGGCGGTCAGCTCCTGTCGCACCAGGTCGAGAACAGAGTTCTCCGCTGGTGTGGGCTGGCCTTTCTCCTTTTGGCCCCGCGGCGGCGCCTTCCACTGGCTGTCTCCCCGGATTGCGGTCAGGTCCGCCTTGAGGGCGGCGTTCTCCCTCTGGAGAGCCTCCATGGCGGCAGTCAGGCGGGTGACCTCCGACCGCAGTTCGGACATATCGTCCCTTGCAGCCGGAGCCCCGCCGTAAGTCCGCACGGCCGCCATGATAGAGGCCGTGGCTTCGCTGATCGCACCCTCCTTGCTGCTTCTCTTCCGCTTGAGGTTTACGATGCGGATGGCAGCTACCACGGCCTCTGCTAGTTTGGCCTCATTCAAGGCCAGACAAGTGTTGGGCTCTCCAGAGGAAAGCCCCCTCCCCGAGGTCCTGCCTCGGCCTTTGCCCCGCACGCTCGCGGGGATCTTGCGAGCCGAGACAGGCCCTTCCCCCGACGACGACGAGACGTCCTCGCGGGAGCGCTTGAGGAACTCCCTCTTCCTATCGGCGCCACCCTCGTCGCTCCTCACTACGCTTCCAGAGACTACGCTCTGGAAGCTCACGGCGTCTGATGCCGAGTCGGACTCCGACTCGAGCACCAGCGCCCCCTTCCTCCGCGGAGCGGCACTCTGTGCCCGCTCGATGTTCGGTGCCGGTGAGTCGGACGTACTGGACAAGTCCAGTGACTCCTCCTCACGGGCACGTGAGCCTCCCTGGCTCGATGCGGCGACTGCCGGTGCGAAATCTGGGTAAAAGTTGTTGTTGTCCCCCCCAGAGTACGATGGGACTGACCGGACGTGTCCGGTGCGGGATTCCCCAGCTGAAGAGCAGCTGGGACCCGCCTGGGTAGCTTTACCAAAAACTTTGTGCTCCATGTTGTTTAACTTTTTTAGAGAGGTGAGTTCCTCTGTCCCTACACCCCATTTCCCATCCCCTGGTTCACTTCACGGTTACGTCTAAAGATTAGACGCGTACCGGGAGTGAATCTTTCCCCCCTTTGACCCAATCTCTGAGACTGGGCCCCGCGCCGTCTAGAAGCTCGAGCTAACTGCTCGATCCTCCAGGCGGCGCGCCTTTCCCCGGTGTGTCCCTCTTGGTCTGGTTTCTCCCTCTGGGAAAAACTGGCAATCGAGTGTTCTCGCCGCCATGGTATGGAAGTGCTCAATTTAACCGGAGCTAAGCTAACGAGTTAACTAAAACCGCGTAAGGCAGGAGGCAGCCCAAGGAACGTGCGCCACTGAATCGTCGCAGCCGCGCGGGCGAGCGTCCGCAGCGCACATTACAAGGAGCGTTGCCTGGCAACGAGCGCGTGACGTCACGTGCTGTAGACCTTCTAACGAGAGCTAGTGATCTATATACAGTTGTAACATCACACTAAAGAACACACTTCCATACTAAGTCGAATTTAAGTTAAGTTTTAAAGTGTATCTCAATACTGCGGTTGCATTTAGGAACAGAGACTGAATCACTCTACAAATTATGCCCACTAAATAAAAAAATATTCTATAGTACCTATATACATTCTCGCCTTGTTCAGTCTACGATATACATATAGGTACATAACACACCGAATATTCTGACGAGTTTGAATTGTGGTAAAACCTCTAAGCCGGTGAAGTGTTGTGGTGACCAACTTGTGTTTCACTTGTTCTTTAGTCGGATTAAGTCAGGCTTTGGATTCGGTGCGTTTGTTTGATCATTTTCCTCTTACTGAGAACTATGAAATATTTATGAAGTGTAACAATGATTAATTATATTTGGGAAGTCTTATTGAAATATTTCAGAAAATACGATTGCTAGAACAAGTCTCCCAGCAATTATAAGTCCCAGTTGCAATTAAATTTAAATGAATTTATTAATTATTCATAACAATTTTTACATGTCAGTCTTATAACTAGGTATAATTTATTTTATAATTTTAATTAAATACACCTACAATTATATTTAATCATGAACAGAACCTGCTTATTTAACTGTCTTAAAACTAGCCAATTAATAACAACACAAAACATTTGATTACACATTTTGTTAATTTTAACGCATCATAAATAATTATGTCTGTACCTACTTGTCATCGAATTGTAAAATAAATGGTGTATATTATTTTATTATTATAAAAGCATTTCGGGTGAATAAAATATTCGTGTGATACTCCGAAAGTCCGAACACACAAATCCTTATACAAAGGAATATCTATAAATTACTTTCTCTGAAACCATAACATTTGTTGATCTTTGTCTCACAAACTTCCGTGGAAGTTATTCACTTACAACTATCATAAAAAGTTTGTATTATAATGTTTGTTGGGACACCGAAGTTCATCAATTCGATCTTATCAACGATTTATAGTATAACCTTCGCCCAACGACTTAATCTAACTATAGGAATTAAAACTGTGATTTCTGGAACATTCTGCAACTTTCGACTGGCGTCGAAGCTGTGACGTAATCGAGACCGGCTAGTACTGAGCGCTTTAAATTTTATCTGCATTCACCAAAGTTCTATGTAAAAGGTATTATGTCGCGTTTGTTTTTTAGTTTTAGCGGTGGTTAGGGGTGAAATACTAAAGTGCAACCGCGGTTTTATGTTCAGAGATTTTTATTTTTTTATTTATCAATTTATGTACTCGCAGAAAAAATTATAATTACAATTAAATAGTAAAGACGACAAATAGGTACTGCTTATTTCTCAAGAAATTTAATATGCAGTTATGTATTATCTTGGCTAAGAATCCTGCAATGGAGGTCACTTGGGATATAATGTCATCAACGATATTTTTTTGGAAGATCTTTTACTAAAATATTCATCTAAAAGATTTATGGTCAGCCAGATCAAAGGCTGATGTGAAAAGCTGTAACAAAAAGTGTAATTCTGCGTAAGTTTTTTACGTCTTCATACAAAACTAACTTGTCCAATTGACATGAAACTTCTCCTATGATACGTCTAGTCTTTATGGATATAACATGGTTGGATATAACTAAGTTTATTCTTCTATCTTTTCTTCGGTCCATGAAGCCATAAAATCATATTTTTATCTATTTGCTAGAATCGTAAATCCTAATTACTTAGTTCATAAACTTGATGAGTTAGGTGAAGGCGGAGGGCACACCGAGAGGGTCCGCGCCGTCGCGATTATAAACGCTTACTGTCAAATTCACGCGTTATCTAAAAGTACAAGTTAACAATAAATAACTTTTGACAGACATTGTTAATGAAGTAAGAAAGAAAATAAAATTATTTTATTTTTTGCACAAAAGATAGAGAACAAGAAATTAAAAAAAATAAAAATTTAAACATTCAATATATTATATAGTAATAAATAATTAATAAAATATTGTGGAGTGAGGTGAAAACAAAATGTAAGCCAGATCAAGATTAATATTTGTCATCAACCTGCTAATCGGCATTTTCTGGCTCCAAGTCCAACAGTTAAACTCTGTTTCGCTGAACGGCCAGATTTAATAAAATCCCGAATTCCATATAAAGATGGCTTGCTCAAATAGGTGAATCACAAACCTTGTGGCTAAATATTATGTTTTTACTAACAGAAGTTTCATAAGGTCTGTCTTTTTTTTTTACTGACCCTCTATGGATGTCACTAACCCAAAATTTTATATTTTTTATTAACCTATAATTCTAAACCCGCGCTCCCAGTATACCTCAACCTCTTCATAAATTGCCAACTCGTAAAGAGCGAGAAGCAGAATTAAGACGAGTTCAGACTGTCGCGGAGCGGAGTGAGCGCTCATTTATCAACGCTGCGCTTCACTTTACAACTTGTCATAGAGATTTATGACCATAGAGTACAAATGTGTTATGATGACTTTTTTTTTGTAGTAGATTTCGTTGTATAAAAATAGAGTGTTTAACGTCTTAAACTCTCATGCTCGTAAACGAGTGCCGTTTTTTGAGACTGGTCAGTTTGTAACTGCCATGGCAATCTAATTCAGAGGCAAATCATTATTATCCTATTCTTATTAAAAAAAAATCATATTAAATTACTTTGTTCTCCCAGTTCTACTAATCAAGATAGATCTATTTTGTTGATATTTTCATTAGATTATTTTTTTAAAGTGTCCATGGAGATTCTTGCCGGTTCTTCTCCATAGGACCTACTATTGGGAATCGCGTACCTAGAGTATAATTTAGACATTTCCTAAGTGCCTGTGTCTGGTTTACATGAAATAAAGATCAATTCTATTCTATTCTAAACTCTGTGTAGATCATGGATTCTTACGTATATCGATCGGTCACGTTTTTTGCCATTAGCACTAGCCGCAACATTAACGCTGGCGCCAAAGCTCGGTAATGTCACATTTTGCATAAAAACTCGATGGCACACTATATCGGCGTCAGCGCTGCAGCGATGACATGTAAACGGTTTAGACGTATCTACGTCATCTCGTTAACGCCCGTATGAACGGGCCCATACCGTCGCTTTGTTCCACGTCCTGTAGGCTAATTCACGTAACTAAAGAAGTGCAGTTGCCGCGCAGTTGCTATAAAATATTGATCAAAACAACACATTTGGTAATCTTCTTCTTCATCTTTCGTTATGGCAATTGAGCCGATGTCGACTATTCTGCCATTTGGTATCCTCTGAGCTTCAGTGAGATACGCTCACATCAAGTTTGAGCGTCACTGCAATACGATCGGCGCGTCTTAAAATTACGTGAATTATCCCTCTGATCTGTTTAACGCCTACAAAGTATGCGGAATTCCTTAGTAAAACGCTTAAAAGACGCCAGAAGTAAAACGCCTGAAAGAAGTCAGAAGATTCACGTAATGTTCG
Organism: Allophyes oxyacanthae; assembly: GCA_932294325.1. Classification (NCBI taxonomy): domain Eukaryota; kingdom Metazoa; phylum Arthropoda; class Insecta; order Lepidoptera; family Noctuidae; genus Allophyes; species Allophyes oxyacanthae. Next base: position 19,208,078 of record OW028610.1, on the reverse strand, counting down.
GATAAAATTTCATATCAAAATGATTTATAAAAGTAAACAAAATTACTCTGTGTATAATGTGTCATTATAATTAATTATATTTAGCCCAATTTTTAGTTCTTTAATATAGGCACCTAACTCCAGTAAATAATAGGTAAGAATGTGAAACGACACATGGAAAATACGTAAAACCTTGTTACAAGACTTAATACCCACAATTTCACTTCCACTAATGTCCCTAATGATCATGGGGAGCTAATCCCCATAAGTCGCCGGCAAATCTGTTTCACGCACGCAAGTCGCGACCAACCAAGCCAATTATAACCAATTTATAAGCAAAACATGTAATATTACTTCGACAATCGACGTCGCCGTCGATCAACATAATTACGAGACGTAATCAATTATGAAGGCGTAATTTAATTGTTATTAATTTAATTTATAAGCTCAGTTACTCGTACAGAGTAATCGGTTTGTTCAGTAATTAACATAAAATTGGATAAATTTGTGATCAAATACAGTTTATGGATATTTTTTATTTGACTCATTATTAGGTTATGACTAAGAATAGAATAGAATAGATCTTTATCTATTATATTAATACGTGAAGAGAAAACTTTTTACCCCTTTATAAGCATATTGCGCGTTCGGTGGAGTGTGATATTTGGCATAGAGCAAGTTTATATGGAGAAGGAGAGCAGAACGCTAAAATTACGCTCGAATTTCGACCACTAGTACAGGCACTTATGAACTGTCGAGACTAGGACTCTAACATACCTAATAAGTTAGTTAACAAGCATGTTTAATGGTATATTTTTACTTATTAGCAAATCGAATCCACACCTCACTCTCAGAAACCGTGCTTGAGATCACTAAACCAATGAGGCAATGAGAAATCAGACTGGTTTAATTTTTTCCTAATTTATTTATAAAACGTTTTGTGAACTCCTGGGTATCGCGAGGTGGCTCATCAAATGCTCGTAAGCGTAGGTATATTCGCGAGGCACCCTCACGATTTGCTCAAGTTCCATCTACGACACACAAGCTATGCTAAGCTTGCGAGGCGTCAGTTTACGTTTTCCAGGCTAAGAGCGCGTGAGGCAATACACATGCGTCCCTTGCAAGCAAACAGCTATCTTACGAGGCTAGCATAGTCAACAAGGTGCACTGAAGACTCAACAAAAAAATGAATAAAAAAAGTGAGCGACTCACTTATCAGAGCGACACAGAATACACTAATAAATACGTAGTGCTTTCCGATACCGGGCCGAATCGCAGCAAGGCACACTCGCGTGTGTCAATCTTATGAACCTACCACAATAACAATGGAAGAAACCAAGTTGAACCGAGATAACGAAGACGTCCTTCCCACAACAATCCCACATACCATTATGTTATCTTAGACTATAAATAGACCTAAGAACACTGTATTCGTCGCACTCTTTACTTGTATTTAAAAGAGTTAACATTGTACCTACTCATTATATTAATAAAATAAAATAATATTTTATTTCAAATCCAGTTTGATAAATCGTAACTTGTGCGTCCTCGATCACGTTGCCTTGTGAGGCAAACGCGTCTCCATATTATTTATCATGAAGATTGCCTCGCGAGGCGTGCCTTGTGAACAACCTCGCAATGTTAGAACCCTGCTTTTAAATAAGTGCCAACGTGCAAACAGTGTTCGCAGCAGTTCTTAAGTTTTCTAAAGGGTTACTTTTTTGTTATATCCGCGCAAGTTTCTCCTTTGTGATCGTTTCGCTCACTGCCTCGGATGAATGCTTTCACTGGCGATAGTATCCGACGAACGTTCAGGTCTACTAAAATTGGTTTAGAAGAAAAAAATCTTATTAGTAAAAGAAAGAAAATCAATTTATTTTTTGCACACAGGACACCGAGCATGCACACATAACAAACATAAAAAATAAAAAAACCAGGAAATTACATAAAATAAAAACAATGAAAAATAAAGCATGGAAGTGTGTGTCCCTCATGTGCAAAAAAAAATGGGCATCGATCAGCTTGTTGTCATTGGCAACACCAATGACGCTGGTTTTCATCGATGACCGACGTCCGTGGGTGGTATGACGTAATCACGTAATGTCGTATGTACACTACTTATTCTATTATCAGCCGCTTGAATTTTATTGCTTCCGAACATTGTTGCCATAAATGCGTAAATTAAGAGGTTACACGCAACTAAACAATAATTTTCTTAATTTTTTGTACCCCCCTATATTTATGATAAAATATCTACCGTTTCATAGTTTTCGAAAACTCATTGTATTGTATGAATAATGTTTAAAATTAATTGAATGATTAAATGCAGACATTAGTATTGTTTTCGGGTACTGGGGGCCGCTTGTCATCTTATTAAGTTAAATAAACAAATGCAGTACAAGTAACGCCATCTGTTGCGAAAAGATGAAACTAAAGTGACGTTTACAAGTTGCAAAATCGCGGGTAGATACATTATAAAAAAAATGTCTGTCCAATATGAAACCTTACCCCACCGGACATTATTTCACTAAGTGTTACTTTATTAGCAAATCAACACCAGCGAAGGTTATGTCCGTTATGTCACTGTATAGGACCATAGGTCACTATCATCAAGGTTAATTGTTTACATAATTGAACTGTGCTCATAATTGCTCATAATTGAACAAATTATTTGTGTGTTATTCCGTCAAGTGACGAAACCAAGACATTCGTAGTGTTCCTGCCGCAGATCTTACGCTGCTAGTGAAATAAGTAGGTATTATAGGTATTATAAGTATATTTCTTAAATGGTGTACTTAAATGCCAAAGACTGTTGACAGCTTGACTGACTATACTAATATTGTATAATTAGAAGAGTTACAATTATGAATAATTAAAAGTAAACTCCATTTCTCAGAGGGGAGGCGCGACTCCCGGCAGTAGGAACATTAGTTGGCTGATGATTATGATAAGTGAAGTACAATATTTTATTCCTTTGTAAACGCCAAAAAATAAAATTAAAGACAGCATTAGAGCACACTTGATACTTTTAGAAGCGACTAGCCATTTACGATTGCATTGATGCTGCATCGCTTTTTGGCGACTCGCTGTGTTTGAATGATACATATAGTACGCGCAAATCTTTATGAGCCCTGAACTGAGCTCTAAAATCTCTCTCTCTCTCTCCCTTTAGCACCTATAACAAGCGTACTGCGCAGCCACTCGCAATCAACTTCCGAGAGCTCATAAAGTTTTGCGATAACTATAATGATGATAATGTGAAGTCAATGTTCAGTTTAGAGGACGGCTATTATAGTGCACCTGCAGTCGTATTTTTGCGGAAATAAATTATTTTTCTTTCTAGGTAGTAAATATAGCTGCCTCATTGGCCTGGTGCACGCAAGTACGAATGCTGAGCGTGAAGCACTGGGTTCTATTCCCGGCAGGTTGTTTTTGGGTTTTTGGATGGTTTTTTTTGTAACAACCGGACTTTGTAATGTTACCCGGTAGATAGCGTGCGATACGCTGACCCCCTACTACATGGAACATAATAACGACATCGGCGATTGACATCTGGGTGTACAGCGGTACACTTCTGCCTAACCCTTCTAAACATACAGTCGTGATGGTATGTATTGATAAATATAAGTACTTACCTACTTTTGTTTGTTTGTTTCAGGACTCAATGTGATAGTAAGAGGGCCTAATTGAACAATGTAACCAGAGCCGGAAGTGACGTCACAATGTGCTCCTGGGTGGTGTCAGCTCTCATCATCCTGTTTGCCATGGGTAAGTTAAATTACATTTTTTTTCTTTTTCATACGTTGCTCCTTACTATTATTTCGATTAGGATTGTAACATACAAAACAAGGCTTCTGCGCGCGTCACCATACCTCTAACAAAGAAAAGAAAGAAAGAAAACCGTTTTATTCTGGACTCGCCAGGAAATACAAAAGAAAAGCAACCTCGACGAGACCAAAAATGGCCCCCATCTCAGCATTATGCTGTTGCATTTGGAAAATGCCACAGCGCTGGTAATACTTGTGTGACTCAAAACCATCATTATTCGCGCGTTTCACTTTAAATACTAAGGTACAATGTAACAGGTGATTGAGATACAATATCTACCAAAATTAGTCTGTTCTCATTGGTATCTCTCGGATCAATTAATAGGCAGTCTTGCGTTATTCATTATAATCACGCCAGATTTACTGGATTATCCACTGTCGCTGAGTTTAGTTTACTAATTAATATTAACAGGTAGACACGCTAAAGATATTGAGACTTGTAGCTATTATAATAAAAGTGAAAATATATGAAAATTAAGAAATTTAATTCCAATAAAAATTTACAATAAATTATTTACTGTTGGTGGAAGTAGTCTAGGCCTGTATTAAGTACCAGATGAATATAATTATTATGATAACCTAACCACAGAACACATTTTCTGTGTTCTGTGAACCTAACCGTCATAATCCCCCGACTCCCAACCAGAAAAAGAGCTGTAACTTTTAAACGGCTGAACAGATTTTTATGAAACGTAGCTAAGATGATACCCGATTAAACAAGATTTCAATTTTTAAAAAGTGACTTGAAATGGGTCTATACGTTTTGGAGCTACGATGCCACAGACAGATACACATAAACACAGATACACACTACAAATTTATAACACCCCTCTTTTTTGTCAGGGGCTAAAGAAAGGGATTGCAGACGATCGAGTCCCACTCGTATCAATTAGTAAGCAGTCTCGCATTACTCATCAAGAACACTTAGACGGATTATGCAGCTTATCCAGTGTTGCTCAGTTTAGATTATCGATTAATTCCAAACAGGTATCGCTATGAATATTGATGGTCGTCTGAAGGAGGATATAGAGAGGGTAAGAGGAGAGATCTATTGGATTTTATATCATGTAAAGGATCAATCGATAAATAAACATGTGAGACATCAAAGACAAGACAGGTTCAGTTGCTTAGTCCATCGCTGTAGTTTTTGATTTTTTTTAAATTTTTTCTTTATTGAAAATGTAATGATTACAAAATCTCCATAATGGGATCTACAATTTTCATGTTTTCGAATTAATAATACGAATATTCAACCAATGTTGGAAGGGGCGCGTTTAGTCGTTCACTCCCGAGATACCTATTCTTTATATTATTAATTTATCGCTATAATTATGCTAAACATTATCATCGTACGATCTTATTTCCGAAGTAAGACGAAGGTTGCCGAGGCGCATAACTTTAATCGTAGTACTGCACATAATTTGTAGTGTGATTCAGTTTCTCCTAAATGCAAACGCAGCCGTATTGGGGAGATACACTTTAATATAAAATGTAAATTCGACTTATTATGGGGGACACGTATAATTTACTAGCGAAAGCCATACAAAATCAATTTTTTATTTTGTTTTGGAGTGAATTTTAGTACTGCGGTTGCATTTGGGAACGGTCACTGAATCACTCTGCAAATGCGCACTATATAAAAAAAATCTACTACAGAAGAGTTATCTCACGCACATCTCCATAACCCGTACTACAAGAGAATCAATATAAATGGTTTAATCTGTAAGTTCTCAACTTTGTTCAGGATCTGCGCTAAAGTTTTTGCTAAGTTTAATAACCAGACAGGGACAGGGACAGGGATTATACTGACAACTCTGTACCTACAGGGTTATGGAAATAATTAAGCATCCGTAGAGACGTAAGTAAAGTTACCTTCTAGCCGTTCTAATAGGTAAAACCATGAAAAAATTCCAAATTGAAATAAGTGTATAAATTTTTAATGTCAATTATACAATATACAAGGTGGTAACAGATGATATGCAATATACAGAATGATAACAGATGATAGTGTGCCCTTAAAAAGCTCGGAAATTCTGAAATCCTGAGCTTTAACTAGCTATGCGTTAACAGTTATTTTAATTTAATATTTTAAAGGACAGTGTATGAGACACAATAGAAGTTTTATAGTTATTACGTCTATAAACGTTCAGTTTACCTCAATCTGATTATAAAAATAATATCGCGTAACTTACTGGATCCATATTTATATTAAAAATACGGACACACATAAAAACTACATGGACAAGATTCAAGGAATCTATAATACTCGTATTAATTCAAGAGTTATATTTTAGGTACCTTACCACTCGTACAATAGTATCAGTGATTTATATCTCTTTAATTTTCTTGACAACCAGTCTAGCGAAATTAAGATCGTTCATTTCGGCCTTAGACCTTGCCAAACAAAGAGTTGCCAAGACAAAGCTGCGACAAAAAGGCGACCCAACTCCCATTCAATTTGCCACGTGACATTTCACTTGAACTTATCTCAGTCATCGTGGACACGAGAAACGAACGCTCAGAAGGTCCTAACTATGCAATGCACTATAAACAGCTTATGTACTGCTCATGCGCCGCCCATAAGGTGTCCGAAACCGATCAAATACGTACTCGTGATTTTGTTTTATTTCGCTGATCAATTTTGATGATCAAAAGTTAATTATATTGTATCACAGATCTGCCCTCCTTTTATCTTTATTACACTTTTGTCTCCAAAAAGAGTTAAAGGAAAGATTCTATTATCATTTTAAGGTGTTTTCGCAATTATGGTTCCGCTTTCCGCCCATAGCTAAGGTATAAAACAGCGCTATGGTCCTCGTGGGTGTTGTAACCAACTAATTGATTATGGTGTTGCAGACTTTTTCATGCTGAGAGGCAATATCTTTTGCCTGTGAATACAAATCACTAGGTACGACCTCTTACTAAAATATTCGGCTCGCTTGAGACTATAAACAAACCGAATGCTTGATTTGTTGTTAGCTAACTTGATTTAAAGCCATTTTAATCATAGTCATGTATGACTATAATTATAATTTTATTATGGTCATCTTTTCGTTTAGATTTTGACTACCTATACATTTGTAGGCCTTCTGGCATAACATAACGTACTCTTTATTAAATTTAAGAACTTTATATTATTATTATTATTACCTGCGTCGGTAAGAAGAACACAGTCATTGACTTCTTTTAAAGTATTGCTCAAAGATCACTACCTATCTGTTTAGTGGGAATGCTAATATTATGCCGTAAAATATTATATATACATGAGTCTACTCCAATACCAATTAAATAATAACACTGTATATTTATTTATTTTGTATTTAAATGTAATATAAATTTTATGCATAATTATTTATCTGTTTATAATAATATGTATGGTACACCGCAACCCCTTTTTCTATTTCTTCCGAGTCATGTCCATCCAAAGGTTGTCTGGAAGACATCGCTTTTAGCGATAAGACCGCCCATTGTACATGTTTATATTTATAAGTATTGTATCTTTTTGTATTTCTGGTGTACAATAAAGTGTATTGTATTATTTTTAGTACCTATGTTGAACAAATGAATAAAAAATGACTTGTGATTATTAAATATATTTATCAACTTTGACGCAAAGTTCACAAATAATACAGACAGGACACGCTGTCTTTATCATATTATATGAGCACCACATTAACCTACATTTCTTGTTTACTCAAACGTGCCGAGTGATGTTTTGGTTCTAAAAATACTAGCTACTGGAATGAAATAATTATTTACCTCCTTCATAATGTTTTACAAGTTTTACGATGTTGAATGTTTAGTTTACTTCTTGCAGAGATGCGAGCAGTTACGGGATTTGACCTTTCTGTACCTCTCGCTTTTACTTTGACTTGTATCTGCAACGTTTTGCGCAAAGTTTTCCCTAATAATTTGAAAGTAGTCATTGAATATAACACAACCGTCATTTTTATTTATTAACAAAATATGTATAGTAATGATAGCCTAGCAGTTGAACACTTGCCTTCCCTGCAGGAGGGTCTGAGTTCCAAACTGACCCGCACCTCTGTCTTTTAGAGTTTATGTGCGAATCGCAAATAGATTATCACTTGCGTTAACGGTGAAGGAAAAACATCGCGAAGAATCCTGCACACCTGAGAGGGCCTCATAAAGTCCTTAATGGTGTGTGTAGTCTGTCAACCCGCACTAGGCCAGCGTGGTGGACTAAGACCTAACCCTTCTCATTCTGGGCTGGATTTATTTATTTAATATCATATGTTACCTTTTCTACCAAGAAAAGGTAATTATATTATTAATAACTTAATTTAACTATTCACCTTTAAACGCTATCGAGCCTTCAGGGATGAATAGATGCATAGTATAACACTATTTCCTTAAAATGATGTAATAAGGTAATAAACCTTATGAAATCATTAAATTGTTAAACCATTTTTTTACATTTAAAGCAAGTAGTCCATAGTTTTCTAAAACATAACCCACAACAAACATTGACCGGCCGATATTCCAAAAATATCAAATACGCAACTTAATTAAGTCTTGTCTGAACACCCGTAGGTCGCGGATTAAACAAATCCGGTGTTTTATTAAGCAAATCCGCTTTGCCGCTTTAAATGTGTACACGAAATTGTATACATCCCATATATGCACGCTCTCAGGGTTGTCATGTAAAATATTTTACAAAAAATGTTACATACCTCATTAAAAATTCCGAGTATTTGGTACCAACACACTTCTAAAGGACGTTAAACATTTGATAATAAAAGACCCAAAAGCGTTATCCGACAGGTAACCTACTTCTGTGAAAATTATGAAAAGGTTTTCATAATGTCGGTGGTAAATTTTTCTGTTGGCTAAATAATAACAGTTCCATTATTGTAAACAATATCTGTATGCTGATTATTATTCTCCATTTTAGTCCTTGACATCCTTTAAAAACGTGTAAGGGGTGCTCAACCACATTTCATTTATAAAAAACCCTCAGGGCGATAGTAAAAATTACTGCCATATCCTGGAACACTTTAAAAAAAGGCTCAGCCCTACGCGTAGGGGACTCATCAGCGAGCGAGTCCAATTTACATGTTAATTGACGAACGTCCGATGAAAAATCACGATACATGACACCCTGTACAGTGTACGTCCGCTGCAGAATAGAACGGTTCATTTTAAAGCGGTTGTATTGGACGCTTTGGTTTATCTTGTGACATCGTCGTATGGATTTGCTGTTAGTATGATGCACTATGATGCACGTTTTGTAGTTGACTTTTATGATACTTTATGACCAAACTATGTCATTTATTCGTGATATCCAACATAGATCGTCTTCAAAGAGGATATTATTAGGTATAGACCCATATTATGGCTATTACCCATACTTGTATCCCACGAAATTCCTTTTGGGTAGTTTGGGATTTAATTCTCTAGAGGTAAGACGGGCGTATGACCAGATGATCGTCATCTGCAAAATTTAAAAAGGGATGATCGATGCCCCCGATCTTCATAACCAAGTCTGCCAGCTATTTGTCCCTAATAATTACAGTCGCAGCAGAAGACATAAATTATTAGCGGTCCCTTCATGTTGAACTGTTGCGCACTCTCAGTCACCCATACCCCGGACGATGACTGCGCTCAATGCTCTCCTGGACTCAAACCCAGACTTTGATTTGTTTGCGGATGCATGGAAGACGATTCTGTCGGAATGTATGAAGTATTGTGAGAAGAATGCATGAATGTGTTTCTTGTGATATTTAATGTTTTTAATAGTTGTCTTTATAGTTTAATTGGTATTGGCCGTTCTATGTAAAGTAAAATAAATAAAAAATAAATAAATAGGGTTTATATATTGTGCGTTTTCGAAGTACCGCGACTTTAGCGAGAGTTCGCATCGCTTATTACAAACTAATTACGGGTTTTGGATTTTATTTTGTAGGTGCTCATATCTGCTCGATGCGCGTTTCATAGATATTGATAGCAGGTTCGATTACTTGCTGGAAAATTAAATTTATCTGAGGTACTTATAGGTACTTGGTTTATTTTGTTAGCGATAATTTCTCGCTAATAAACATGTTAATCTTCTTTTATTATCATCTAGGATTACACTTGGCAATCACCAATTAACGAATATAGTCGCCATATTCTTTTTTTTGCGTCTTTATAGCTTACAATGTTTAATTCCGTTAGGTTTTTATACTTTTTATAGCCAGATCAGCGGAATTTAAGTACCAATACTCGTGTTTTACGAGTGACGTTAAAAGAATAAAACAGAGAAATAAGCAAAAGCTTTTCATTCACGATAGCGTCACGAATGGGACATGACTTGGTAGGAGAGTTGGGACAACAAAACGAAATTTACCGGTCATACGTTACTCCCAAACAAGAATGCAAAATTTTATTATTCTTGCTCTTACCACAACAGTACTAATCAATATTGTAATCTATTATTTTAAAAGAGTGTCCATGGAGTTTCTTGCTGATTCTTCTCCATAGGACCCTATTTGGAACCGCGCGCCTAGAGTCTCGATATTTCATTAGTGCCTGTATTTGGTTTACACGAAATAAAGATCTATTCTATTCTATTGTTTACACATAATTGGCCAAGGCAAAAGATGAAACGTGGGCGGTGTTTTGTCTATACAAACGTATTGCCCGATTTTCTCGCTGTATTTCGTTACCAGGGCATTTTTTTTAATTTGATGTAGATATCGACTATACTTGCATGTCGTATAGAGAATAGAGAATTATGTGCATACAATTAGAAACGCTATCAATTGCTGACAAATAAGGCGCAAGTTTATATACATTCTTATATCCTCAATTTACTGTATAATCAATGATGACGTAATAAAACTTTACCTAGAAGGTACATTTAACTGGTAATCTAAGCTGAAAGAGAAAATTTCCTTACAATAGAGCTGTACTTACAGGGTACAGAATAGAATAGGATAATATTTATTTGCGTAAAAAACATGGTACAATTAAAGGTGTTACAGTTAGCATGATCGTGGACTACATGTTTCGCCATGGTCTGGCATACAAATATTTATACACAGCACATTCTTCGACATTATTATTATATTAGCACTAAACTCAAACAATCATATATTATCCTAATTAGGAAATAACCTATTTTCTAAAAAAATCCTTAATATAGAAGCCCTTTTCTATGAGCCATTTATGTAAAACCATTTTAATTTTTTTTAGAGGAAGTTCTCTAATTGGCTTAGGAATATTATTGAAGATTTTAATAATGTACACTTAGCATAACCTTGTTTGAACATAGCACCTTAATACCTCTAGCCACTACCATCCACTGTTAATTCAATGAAAAATAGGCTAGTAATAAACTGAGTAAATAGATCGAGAGTCTGAATAAGTCATTTCTCGACCAAAATTCCAATCTCGAGCAATAAATGAGAATTTTTCGAACAGAAAAACTCAATTACAGTTTGGCGTCGACGGGACATTAATTTATGGAGTCATATTTCACTGTTTATCCGTCGGTTTGTTCATTTGTTGTTATAAGGAACAACGCCATATTGTTTTCGTACGACTGTAATAATATATCTATTAATACTGGTGAGAACAGAATCGTATTTAGTTACAAAACATAGCTCGGCTCTGTTTGCGATGTATATTGATACGCCTAGTTATTGAATATGGTTCAAAGTTGAACCTTAGGAGCAACGTCAACTATGATTATACGCGGTTAGTCAAAAGCCGAAAGGTATGGTGTGATTAACAACTTTTACTATGGAAACGAAAAAAAATCTGCTGTTCCATACAAATAATTCAATATTACTACTCAACTAAATGTATGGAAAAGCAGATATTTTCGCGATTTCTGGGTTGGTCAGTAACCGTGTAGACTGGAATCGCGATGATTACTGTTAAAATAAAATAAAGTAGGTAACTTTTGTCCTGCAGGTACTGTTCATTTGGGCTCATAAGCCTTTAGAAACAACTAAGAGTAGAAGAATATAACTTTATTATAAACGGAAAAACATAATGTAATTATAAACAGAAAAATAAATCAGAAAACATAGTTTTATTACGGAAAAATATAATTTAATTATAAACCGATAAATATAAACATAAAAATATAATTTATTTATAAACACAAAAAAATATAGTTTTATTATAAATAGAAAAATCTATTTTTATTACTAACAGAAAAATGTAAGTAATATATAGTTTAATTATAAACAGAAAAATATAATTTTATTTTCATGAAGTATTTTTACAATTTCATTGTTTTTTTTTCGAACCCACCCTTTACTTGCCCTAGGTGGCTAATGTAATTAAGCTTTTAATGTAAAAGCTCGTACATTAACGTTGGCAGTTCATGGTTAAAGCTAAGCTAGTTACTAGTTCATTAACGAGGTTATAAAACTACTTTACTATTTCAATAATAACCATAAAAATAAACACGGGGTGTTTCATGGCCGTTATACGTTCTCAATTGGTACCTTAACAGCGTATCTACGACATTATTAAAGTCGTAAACATACTCACACATTGACACGCCGTGTGTGTTTACATGCCGTATGTGTGTGCACGTACATGTGGCTTTGTTCGGCGTGGACTTAGGGATTTTGCCAAAAACGGCTGTTCGATCCTAACGAAATATTGGAATCACAAATTCGCTTCTCAAGTGTGTTGATGATGGCATCTCAAAGTACTGTAGCTTCGAATATCTAGAGCATTTATCGGCTGAAACCCGCTTTTTACGACAAAACAGTAATCAGCGAAAGCCTAAACCGATTTTTTTTCTCAATCATTATGGAGATTTATGTTTTATAGCGAAACGTTCCCGTTAACCTGATTCTCCATAAAATTAACGACGATGAACTTATTGCTAACTATCGTTTTGTAACCGTGTAACTGAAACTATAATGTTTCAAAAGTGTTTAAATAGGTATACATAGGTTTTATTTATTGTTGTTTTTATTCATATCTATTTGTGAAAACTTTTAATTGGCCTTCGATAATTATTGTTATTTATCTAATTTTATTTTAGCTGTAAGTTTTCTAGGGAAATAAAATAAAATAAAATAAAATAAATAAAATATTTTTGTCGAGGCTTCAGTGCACCTTGTTGACTATGCCAGCCTCGTAAGATCACTCTTATACACAAAACAAAACTCAACATAATAATAATAATTACAACAAACTACAATAAATAAAAAGTTTATTATAAAAGGAAAGTTAGTGAATCAAGCATACGCGGCTTGTGGAAGAACGAGGTATGGTGTTCCTCTATAATTGTTAAGGGAGGATTTTCCGACCAGGCCCATTATAGGATATTGCCTGGCGGGCCGAAGCCCGACTGTTGATATCGGACAGACAACTGTGTTAGATAGAATTGCTATTTCATTGCGCGATGCAGGCTTCGTAATTGGTCGAATTCGTATTTTGTACGACCATTTGTAGTTACCTTGTTACTTCTTGTGACGCTTGGTGTCGCTACAGGATACTTTTTATATAAACTGTACTTTTTTTTTTCTTAAAAAACGTTGCCCCTCACTAGGATTTCTCCTGTATCGAGGGTACTGTTTACAAACATACAAGTCACATGCACACACAACCAGACCCGAAACAACTATCTGTAGATCATACAAATATTTGTTCCGTGCGGGGATCGAACCCGCGGCACGTAGCGCAGAAAGCTAATCGCTTAGCCACTGCGCCAACCGTGTCGTCACACTTTGTTGTACTACTTTTTATATAAAATGTACATGAATTACTTCCCTCGAGCAAAATGCAGGCAACAGCGAGAACGTAATATTATTCATCAGTTTATTGACATCATGTTGCCTACTGCGTCTCCTGGGGGTCCTCATCATACAACCACTTGAAGAGTGAAAGTGGCCAATTCAATTATAAGCAGGGAGACATGAAACGTTTATAGGACGATACAGAAAATTTTATCCGAAATAATACTATTCTATTGTATATTTTACAAGATTATAGGTAGGTACTCTATCTAATAACCGTATTGCGGATTTCATCGGAACTAATATTTAGTATGAAATGTGTCAAAGTATCGATAGTATCGATTCGATACTAGCAACATCACCTCAGGGTCCATTACGTATATTTTTAAATAGTTTTACTATTATTCTTAATTTTATTTGTGAAAACATTTTAAAAGACGGTTTTACAGGTTTTTGCAAGAGTTTTATCGACAACTGTTTAGTGTTTTTTTTTTTTTTTTCAAATCTGGGCCTTTACATACTTTTGCTTTTTTCTTTTTTTTTAATTCAAATTTTTATTGAGGCTTCAGTTCAAAGTGGTGACTATGCCAGCCTCGTAAGGTCACTCTTATACAATAAATGACAAAACTTAACATTATACTTAAATGAAATGTCGAGAATTAAGGTGATAATGGTTTCATGTCTAACTATGATTGACATACATTAACTTCCAGCTGATAATGACCAGCTGACAGATCGCTAAATTAGATGGTCAAGAAGTATTAATGACATAACCACCATACTTGGCAAATGGATTGGCAACTTCCTTCCCCTCTTAATGAGGGTATAGATTGGCCTACTTTTTGTTGGGAACGTTTGTAGTAGAATCTACGAAGACCAATAAAATTATGCCCTAAAATTTAAATTTAAATTAAATTTAGGCCCTTACACTTCTAGCTAGTGCAGCCCCTGTTCTAAATGATACCCCCAGAAGTTGAGACTGACTGGGTTTCCCTCCATGATGCACAACTATCGCATCCAATCAGCATATAAAGTGTTATAGTTATCGCATATATCTTCAAAATTTCCTACCTAGCTTCGCTTTATTAAAATGTAATGAGCTCGCAAAACATTTTCATTAAATTTAAGATGAAAGACTGTAAACTTGTTGTCTACTTGTATATATGCTAATGCGTTTGCATGCAACCCAAACGATCTAACAAGGTATGCAATTTTGAATTCTAAATCTGCAAACTAAAGTTTACTTGCGAATGACACGTAGAACGAAATGGGGAACGATGAACGACAGAGAATTAGAAGGATTTGGTATATTACTTTCTTTTGTTTTTTCTTTGTTATGAAGTGTCGTTACGGTTTTTCTTGCGGGTAAACGTCCTTCCTTTTCTTACTTTGGTAAGAATTGCTACCAAAATGAAACAGTAACTTATGCGTAACTGTCTTGTATTGTAAGGCGCAATTGGCAAAAACGTTTCAGAATTGCTTGCCCCTAAAGGTGGTTACATACGTAACTGCAAGCATGACGCATGATTGCTTGAAAGTCATACTACAAACGCTCAAATATGCTTGCACAAAATGATTGTTCTTGTAGGCTTGTCATCTTTACATGAGCTAAAGTAAAAAGGTAACAAGTATACGCAAATCTACACAGAAGCTACGATGTGGCGCTCTTTGGATGTCAGAAGCCAATTTTCCAGACTGCAGATGTGTATGTCCTTCATGTCAATCGCGTTTCAGAATTTATCACCATCATCATTCAGCCTTTTCGTGATCCAATCTTGGATATAGGCCTCTTCCCTTTTCCTTCATTCCTGGCAATCTTGTGCCCGACGCATCCAGTCATGACCTCCGAGTCGCCTTCTGTCGTCCACCCAGCGCTGCGGCGGTCTTCCCCGCCCTCAGGTGTTGGCTCGAGGTCTCCACTCTAGGAGTCTTCTAGTCCATTGGCCAGCGTGCATTCTAGCAAAGTGTCCTGCCCAAGTCCACTTTTTCTTGGCTACGTCCCTCACCTTAGTTTAACTTCTGTCATTGCGTTTGCGGTCGCGCTGCGTGATTCCGAGCATCGCTTTTATAAGGAATGATTTATTCTTACGTATTAATTCACGTTAAAGTCTAAAACCTAGGTAAAGTTCAGAAGTTAGCGCAAATCCACTGTAGCTCCATTATGAATTGGGGAGCCCTTCTTACTACTGAGTTTACGACTAACAACGCGGATTAAACCTAGGGTTGAGGAAAATTTAACCTAGTAAAAAGTATAATTAATAAAGATAAAAGTCCTGCAATATTTCAAAGGCATTACTTTCTTACATTTTATCGCACATAGTTACTCATCTTTACTGGCTGACGAAAGTCCTCACCCACACACTGCGTTGTTACATACGTCCCGACTCCGACCTCTTGAACTGTAAAACTGCCAGCAACAAACTCGTCAGTCATACGTGTCGGGCGTCAATTCGGCCTCACCGACAAATTGCGTTAGGCCTCCGTCCGTCTGTCGGGACAATCGGATTGCGTCGGTTCAACTCGCTTATTAGATTCCGAGCGACTCGCTTGTGTTACCGTTGCAAAATATTAACCCTATTTCTTTTGGGCAGAGGTATTTGGGGGTCCAAGGATATTTAATAATGCTATAAAAGGGAGTTTGAATCATGTAAATTGAGTATTAGAGGTTATGTGTGTGTATTTTGAGTAATACTCGTTAGTGTTTATAGAAAAATATTAAAAGAAAAAAATATTTCGTTTTTTATCCGCTAATGACCGCTCCGGACCGCGCTTGGTTTTATACGTACTTCTTAGAAGGACAAACTTCCGCCGTCTACGCAGTGGCTATGCGATCCCCGCTGCTTTTAAATATGAAATCTAGTGATTACTCAACATGAATGTTTCACCTTCATCTTATACAGCTATACTGTCTCTATATTCCTGGTAGATCAGACTATAACAATAACAGGAAACAGGATCGTTTTAAATCGGCTTTGAACCCGATATGAAATGAAAGCAAGCGGCGATGAAAGAATAATATAGTAACTACTTCAGCTGCTTGTAGCTCGATGCAGGCTGGGAGAAGCGAGCTAATTAAAGTTTAGCTTTAGTACATTGTAAGTTTGACGACACGGTTGACGCGGTGGCTAAGCGATTAGCTTTCTGCGCAACGTGCTACGGGTTCCATCCCCGCACGGAACAAATATTTGTATGATCTACAGATAGTTACTTCAGGTCTGGGTGTTGTACATGTGACATGTATGTTTGTATACTGTACCCTCGATAAAGGAGAAATGCATGGGAGGGGAAAAGTTAAAAAAAGAAAGAAAAGTAACATCCTATGAGGTATTTTCTTCATGTGTCCTACCATGTTAACTCTAGCTTTGTTTATACGCATTAAATATCCATGAAAATCCCATGGCAGTCATATTCAGAGGCAAATCATTATTATCCTATTCTTACTTTTATTTACATTAAATTACATTATTCTTGGTGCTCGTACCAAATCAAGATTGTAATAATATGTATTTTAAAAGAGTTTCCATGGAGTTTTTTACCGGATCTTCTTCAAAGGACCTACTATTTGAAACCGCGCGATATTTCATAATTGCATCTGAGAAGAGCCTGTATCTGGTTTATATGAAACAAAAACATATTCTATTAACTAAGAATATTACTGATCTTCTAACTTCTAACTTACACTATTCTATCTATTCTATTCTATTCTTCTATCTTGCTGAGCACATAAAACATAATTATATCACAAATAGCATGCACCAAAACAGGGCCACTGTGTCAAAGCAATTCACCTGTCAATTAAACTCATTTGTTTTATTGGATACTGACAGAACCGAAGTAGAAAGGGTTATAATGGGGCTGAAAGAAGTCTGTGCGGTTGGATGGGACGGCATTTCCAGTAGTGTGTTAAGGAAATTTAGAAAAATTTTGGTCCCGCCTTTAACTCATATTTTTCAAATTTGTCTCTCTGAAGGAATTTTCCCCGACTATTTAAAAAAAGCCATCGTTGTCCCAGTGCATAAATCAGGAGACAAAAAAGTAGCCTCAAATTATCGACCTATCTCAATACTGTCCTCCACATCTAAAATATTAGAAAAATTAATTAATAATAGGTTAATGAAGTATTTAGAGTGTAAAGCCATCCTTTCGCATAACCAATTTGGTTTTCGACCTAAACTGTCAACAGCTGAAGCTGTACAAGATATGACCGATTATATCTCCCAAGAACTAGATAAAGGCAATCAATCGATTGGTATTTTCCTTGACTTAGCAAAAGCCTTCGATACCGTATCGGTTCCTATCCTGTTGAACAAGCTTGAAAATATAGGTATTAGAGGTAAGCAGCTTAAACTTTTTGCAGACTATTTAGACAACCGATGCCAATGCTTAAAAATTGATAATTTTATTAGCTCGGAACTAAAAAATACATCTTTTGGCGTACCGCAGGGAAGTATATTAGGACCAACCCTATTTCTCATCTACATAAATGACCTCTGCAATCTCAAATTAGACGCTGGAAAAATAATATCGTATGCTGATGATACCGTACTCCTTTTCTCTGCAAATTCATTAAATGAAGTCTACTTATGTGCACAGCAAGGTTTCAATATAGTCAATAGTTGGTTACAAAATAATCTATTAACATTGAATGCGGACAAAACGAAATACATACGCTTTTCTTTGCGCAATTCAAAACCATCTATAATCATTCCAGATATCCAGGCACATCTATGTCAATCAGTTGCTAACTCTAAATGTGATTGCCCAATTGTTTTGAATACGAAAACAATTAAATATCTTGGAGTAACTATAGATTCTACTCTTACATTTAAAAGCCATATTGACCTGTTATGTAGTAGGGTGCGTAAATTAATGTTCATTTTTAAAAAAATCCGCCCTATTGCTGACTCTAGGGTAATTCAACAGGTATATTATGCTTTGTGTCAATCTATAATTACCTATTGTATAACCTCATGGGGAGGAGCAACTAAAACTATTTTGTTACCACTGGAGCGTGCTCAAAGAGCTGTTTTGAAAGTCTCCACTTTCCGACCTATCCTGTTCCCGACTCAACTTTTATATAAATCGTGCAATGTCCTGACTGTACGACAATTATTTATTATGAACACCCTACTAACACAGCACTCGAAATTGTCCTACAATACAACTGCCACTGATAATAGACGTAGGGAAATTTGTGTACCTAACTATAGATTAAGGCATTCTTTTATGTATAGATTCTTTACGTTTTTAGGCCCTTTTCTGTATAATAAAGTAAACGCAATTTTGGCAATGTATTCACTAAAAACATTACATTGCAAGAATGTTATTAGAACATGGTTGCAAAATTTGTCTTATGCTGATACAGAAAAGTTGTTGATTGTTCTATGTTAAGCAGTATTTATAATTTTAATTTATTTAAACATCTTTTATTAGTTCGTTAAGATAGTCCCTAAAATTATATAAGAAATCTTAGGAAATATTTATACAACAAGTTATTCCTGCACTTGATACCTGAGGTACAGGTTTATCCTAGTTCAGGTAGGATCGTATTACATTATACCTTTTTAGATTAAGGCCGTCATTGTAAATAATTATGTAAAAATTTATTTAAATAAACAATTTATTTATTTTTATTTATTTTTACTATGTGATACCAATTTCTATAATGCTTCCAAAATCACTAACTCGACTCAATCACGACACACACAATGGTACTAATTTCATAAAAATAATCAACTTTAACACTAACATAATCATAATTTTCCGGCTACCGTTTACGGAGCGCTCTTTTTGTAAACTATAATCGAAATAATCAAATACAAAGGCCGCATGTTGCTTTTTCTTACAGAATATCACACCACTCTTTTCGTGGCATCTCATCATCACTAGCCTAGCTTTTTCCACTTTACTGGGGCCGGCTCCCAATCTAGGCACAATGGCTGAATACCACAATTTTACACGAAGGCCACCTGACCTCTGACCTCGCTCCCAATTACTGGGGGATTCCGATATCCAAAGGTTGAACCGGTTGTCAGACTTTCAGGATAATGATTGCCCTAACGAATGTCATGGCTTTGACAACCGGAATCGATGGCGTCAATATGCTGTCGGTCTCGGCTTTGTTTTATTAGAGGACTGTATCAGTAGGTATTTCGTACTATTAATAATGTCAAACTTGGTTAAACTATAGAGATCCCTCGGCAATCGCTCCACGTAAATAAATTAAAAAAGAAAGTAAAAACCGACTTCAGAAAACTATAAAATAATTTTCTTAAAAAATTTAACACCTTCTGAAGTCGGTGTTACTGCCAAGCTAGGTGCATTGAAGAATTAAAGGCCCCCCGTCTTTAGAAGCTATTAAGTTTTTAATTTTTCTATTTTTATTGGCATAAACTATATACCTACATATAAACATGCTACTACAGCAATCGCGAGTGATATGCTGTTATTCATTCAAGAGTTCTATTGTCTAAAACTCCGAAGGCCTTCATCAGATCTTTACCAAATTTAAATGGAACCACCTCGAAAGTATACCTTTTCAAACAAAAAAAGAGATTTCAAAATCAGTCACTCAATCATAACAAACATACAAAAAAAAAATACATACAGTTGAATTGAGAACCTCCTACTTTTTTGAAGTCGGTTAAAAGCGACTTTGCAGGCTTCATCCGAACCAAGTTATTCGGTTGTAAATAGCAATAACTTGTTTATTTCTAGCCGTTACGTTTATTCCGTGCTCTATCCAAACTCATAGTTTGGTAACTAGTGTGTCTACTTTAAATGTTGTTATGTACCGAGTCTTGTAGAAGTCGTAAAATGTTTTAGACGCAAGAAACTCCTCTAACAAGTTCGTAACATTTGAGACTTGCTTCTATAAAAACATACAACACTTTGTTGAAATTAGTTTCTGCTAGGACTTTACTACTTTAGATTGTTTTGTAACCCTGGGTGGTGGAGGATGCTCATCTTGTAACCCTGGGTGGTGGAGGATGCTCATCTTGTAACCCTGGGTGGTGGAGGATGCTCATCTTGTAACCCTGGGTGGTGGAGGATGCTCATCTTGTAACCCTGGGTGGTGGAGGATGCTCATCTTGTAACCCTGGGTGGTGGAGGATGCTCATCTTGTAACCCTGGGTGGTGGAGGATGCTCATCTTGTAACCCTGGGTGGTGGAGGATGCTCATCTTGTAACCCTGGGTGGTGGAGGATGCTCATCTTGTAACCCTGGGTGGTGGAGGATGCTCATCTTGTAACCCTGGGTGGTGGAGGATGCTCATCTTGTAACCCTGGGTGGTGGAGGATGCTCATCTTGTAACCCTGGGTGGTGGAGGATGCTCATCTTGTAACCCTGGGTGGTGGAGGATGCTCATCTTGTAACCCTGGGTGGTGGAGGATGCTCATCTTGTAACCCTGGGTGGTGGAGGATGCTCATCTTGTAACCCTGGGTGGTGGAGGATGCTCATCTTGTAACCCTGGGTGGTGGAGGATGCTCATCTTGTAACCCTGGGTGGTGGAGGATGCTCATCTTGTAACCCTGGGTGGTGGAGGATGCTCATCTTGTAACCCTGGGTGGTGGAGGATGCTCATCTTGTAACCCTGGGTGGTGGAGGATGCTCATCTTCAGCAAAGAAACTTAGGGTTATCAAGACAATAGGGGCTTTGTGAGAGTTCTTGTCTTTAGCTTGTTTTCCTGCCTGATGAAAGATAAAGTTATTCTCTTTGGTGACCCCATTGCAATATCTAGCTATCGTTTCAATTACAACAATCGATATACATTCGATATCTATTAATAACATGTAATTTAAGATATTATACTCCTTTATATGTATCTTATTTCAAATACTCCTCCCTTTCCATCCTTTTTTAATCCCCAAAAAAAAAGAGCGGTGCTATAATTTTGTAGTGTGTATCTGTCTGTGGCATCGTAGCTTCAAAATGGATGAACCGATTTCAATGCAATTTTTTTTAAGTTGTAAGCTAGTCTATTCGAGTATCATGTTAGCTATGTTTTATGAAAATCTGCTCAGCTGTTCAAAAGTTACAGCTCTTTTTCTAGGTCGAATCGAGGGTTTTTGACGGTTAGGTTATTAGATACTAACTTGACTTATTTCAAATATTTGATCCAGATCTATGTGAATACCGAATGCTACATCGACGGAAAAATATATTTTAGATATAAATGATGGTGAATTTTCTTGAATTTTTAGTAAACTTTTTAGTAGGTATAGAATAATTCTGTAGAATATTGCGCATTGTATCCCCGGTTCGGTTCGGCAAATGGTTTTGTTTTTATAGTTTCATTGCATTGTGTTTCACAGTCAGCTTTATTTATTACTTTGGCATCGTTTTTTGTTTAAATTCATTAGAGGATTATATAACATTTTTCCACGAATGAATATGTTTCGTTTGGAACCAATTTTCCAAGAATTTCTCTGTTAGTATCTGTTAAATCAGTCTGTATTTAATGTATCCAGCTGAATTGTATGCTGTGCACCTGATTCGAATCTTGTTCTTAGCTTTCTTTTCAACCCCCGACAAAAAAGAGGGGTGTTATAAGTTTGTAGTGTGTAATTGTGTATCTGTGAATCTATGGATATGTGTATCTGTTTGTGGCATCGTAGCTCCGAAACTGATGGACCGATTTCAACTCAATATTTTTTATTGAAAACTAGTTTAATTGGATATAAACTTAGCTATGTTTCATGAAAATCTGTTCAACCGTTCAAAAGTTACAGCTCTTTTTCTAGTTGTAGTCGGGGGTTTTTGACGGTTAGGTTATAAGTATAACTCCAAGCATCGAAATTTCGAATGTCGTGTTCTTTGAGCATACTGTATCTTTAACAGTAAATCCAAAACAAATTGTGGCCGCCGCTCACGCTGGGCGCCTCCGGCAACGTTTTAACATCGCACTTGCCCATTTTTCAAAACTCCAAAACTTTTATTTGGGTAAAATATATGTTTGCGTCTGCCATTGTTCGTGGAGGTTTAAAAAAAGTAAAAACAAAAGAGCATAGAGTTATGACGAGCTGAATTGCTCGGCTATTGTTGTTGTTGCGCTGTTCGTTTCAATTTCAACGTAAACAGTAGGGTAGTTGAAACATTTTTGTTGACAACGTTGAAAAGTAAATAATGGGAGACAAGAAAAATAACGAGAAATGTAGTGAGAGGGGTTTTTAAAAACATTCTATTAATTGCGTTATACCCTATTTATTCAGTGTATTGTTTGAGCCTACATTATAATTATACTAATCTGTGATTGGAGTATACTGCCAACCTTTAAGATCATCGTAACAAAACACTATAGTAGTCCACGATCACTTGAGGAAACGAAGCGCTTGGATTACTACTACTTTGTTCTCTTCTATCTTATTGTTATTCACATTAAATTACATTATTCTCGCAGCTCTTACCACAACATTGTACTGATAAAGATTGTAATCTATTATTTGAAAAGAGTTACTATGGAGTTTCTTGCCGGTTCTTCTCCATAATCTATTTGGAACCGCGCTCCTGGAGTCTCGACATTTCATAAGTGCCTGTATCTGGTTTACATGAAATAAAGATCTATTCTATTCTATTCTGCTGTTTTCCATAATTAACGACTTATTATATCGATTTGAACGTAGCTTGTAGTGTTGACTAAATATTATCTTATATTTATTAGAGTCTGCAGAATATAATATAATAAATTGCATCATACTCTTTACACTGACATTTTTTTAACTCAGATTATGCTTATAACAGTAATTATGTTATGTTACAAAGGGCAGTCTTATCGCATTCGGCGATCTCTTCCAGATTGACAATAATAGAAGGTGACAAGACAAGGGTAGTCCGCGGTGTGACAATAATTAATAATAAACATAAATAAATATAAAATATAGCCTGTAGATAGTTTACTTCACGAATTAAATACTAGTGGTCGCCCAATGGTCGAAATTAGACCACATTACATACATTGTAGCTTTCTGCACTCCTTCTCCATAATCTCAAACTTGTAAGCGCGCAATATGCTTAAAAAGGGGTGCAAAGTTTTCTCTTCACGTAATCTCAATCGACTCTTACGACTCTTTAGTTAGTTCACCAGTAAAATAAATATTCAGTTTACATGTAGAACGAACAATAACTTGAGCTGTAATCTCATTGCTACAGCAACATCAACGCAACTAGGTTATAAAGTAATCTAACAGAGTGTCTAGTAAGAATAGCGCTGCTGTAATAATAATCCGTTTATCGCGCATATCGAGTGAACTTCTCCTTTTTTATCTCGTTTCTGCACCAGTAATATGACCATTTCTATTTCTGTTCTTCCAAGAATAGACAAAGCTCTTATAATCATCCCGACATCTAGACTCGCGTTTCTATGTAGACAAAGACAAAATATTATTTCCAAAGCAACGGGGAAGTGATGACTTAAGAAATATTTTCACAATTTGTCATTTTGTATAATTTTCCGTACACAAAACCTGTTTCTATGGTGGTCTGAACCGCGACACCGTTCGCCCAAAAACTGTATTCTTCCAAAAGATCTGATGAAGACCTACGGAGATAGATAATGGACCTCTTCAATTTATAACAGGGAATCACTCGTGATTGCTGTATTCGCATGTTTTTGTATTTTATATGCCACTCAAAATAGAATAATAAAATAAACTTAAAAAAAGGTAAAAACAGATTTCAAGAAACTAAAAAGTATAATTATTTTATCGCTTGGAATCGCTTACGTAAATATGTGATGTATGTATCACCCTATCACTGAATTACCAAAAAAAACAACTTTAAAACCTGCACTTAACTATAGGACTAAACTTAAATATCAAAATCAAGGAAGCAAACCATAGAAAAAATCCCGCATTCATTATAAATCCATAAAAAACTCCCGTTAAAGCGAACACCTTAATTTCTGTCCTAGATTCCATAAAAGCAGACAATCGGTGACAGTCTTTGAGCCAAACGTACACAAAGAGTGACTGGATTTCCCAGTCCCAGCCAAACTGAACAAAAGAACGATACGAAAGATAAAAGTATTAAAAACGAGCTCGGAGTTTTTTTCCCTCCATGCAAAGGCAAAGGTATATCTTTGTTATGCCTTTCGAAATATGGGATCAGTGGAATGAAAATAAAGTTAATAAAACTGAGATCTTTATTAAATATGTGCTCCAAGTAATGAATTACATAAATGACACTGATGATTTTGAGTTCCCTGGACCGCCCACAGAACGAATGTATCCTTATTAAAAGAGTTGAAGCTAGACCAGCAAATTCGCTTGTCTTATTTATTTATTTAATCATTTATGTACACACAAGAAAAGACACAGCAAACATTAAAAATAGGAGAACAAAGTACAAAGGTACTGCTTATTTCACAAAAGAAATCTCTTCCAGCAAACCTGCGAGAGGAGAACGGTGGTATCTTCTGTTTGCCTGCACAGAATATTAAAATAGTTTGGCCACATTGCCCGCAGACCCATAAGTATTTAGTGTGCTATGTCCCTATAGAGACACAAAGTTGCAAAGGCCACTTCATGGTCACCAGTTACCTACAAGCTTGAGGGTCGAGTGGCCAGGTTTTAATTCTTAAGCTGGACTAAGACCGTCCGATACATAGCGATAGCAAGGTGCAAGTAATTGTAAGATTCAATAGCCTAGCTACGAGTATGTGCGGAGGTAAGAGAAGAAGAAAGAAGAAAAACGATTTATTTTTTACACAAATTACGACACAAATAAAAAGTAAAAAAAAAATTTAAACAAATAAAAAAAAGAAGTAAAAAATGAAGACAAAAAATAATACAAACAATACAAAAAGTAAAAAATTAAAAACACGATCCAAAAAGAAAATAAAAGTAACAATTTTTAGTAATAAAAGTCTGTGGACTCAATGAGTAGGGATTCTTGTGTTCAGTCTTAAGACGGTGATTAAGTACTTAATTGTCTTGTAAATAGCTATTATGAGAAGTTATTTTACGGAAATGACAGTCATTAATGACCGAACCCCTATGCAAAAATAAAGAGGTGCAGGTCAATACAATTCAATAGCATATTCATAATTTTCATTTACAATGTAACAATAAAAGCAAGCTCTCAAAAATGAAACCTTTGTGTAATAAAAATATGACAAAACAAAAGAGCAATCAACATCTTTATTGGACAAAGTTTGTCTAGCAGACAACTAAAATGAAGAAATCTGTAAAGTATACAAAGTTGTCGACGTAGCTCTTAGAATTATTAAGGCGTCGACCTCGTGAGTGCTGGGGGAGCTGCAGTATACAAGCGGTACTACAGTGTTCACTATATAAAGTTATAGGGGAGGCCTTCTACCTATGTGTAGTTGAGACGTCGTCAGCCGGTATGATGATGGCAATACTGTGACAATTCTATTATTTTAAAAGAGTTTCCATGGGTTTCTTGCCGGTTATTCTCCATAGAACCTACTATTTGGAAGCCGCGCACCTAGAGTATCGACATTTCATAAGTGCCTGAATCGGGTTTACATGAAATAAAGATCTATCCAAACCCAAAATTAATTAAGCAGGTTTACTTTGCTCTATGTCAATCAATACTAACTTACTGTATTAGCACATGGGGTGGTGTGGGTAAAACATTATTACTAACCATCGAGAGAGCTCAAAGAGCGGTCCTCAAGGTGTCTACCTTCCGACCATTCCTTTTTCCCACTAACCTCCTCTATAAATATTGTAGAGTACTAACAGTACGACAGTTATTCATAATGAGCATAGTACTAAAGCAGCACACAGCCCTTCCCTATAGCACTGAATTTACAAATAAATGGCGGAAAGATATTATTTGTCCACAAAACATTCGAACAAAACATGCTTTTACATCAAAATTTTATGTGTTCCTTGGCCCGCTTCTCTACAATAGGCTAAATGCAATGACTAACATCTATCCCCTCGATTATAGTAGTTGTAAGAATAATATCAATGATGCCCTCCAAAGCATGTCCTACGAAGATACAGAGAAGTTGTTAATTGTGTTAAAGTAAATTAATATTGTGTGTATTGTATTTGTAACATTAATTAGTTGATAAGTTAGTAAATTAAGAATATCACTTATGCGCCATTACGGACTTCGTTATTTTGTTATTATATTAATTTGTCTATATTTCAATTTTACTGTTTACCTACACAGTAACAGTTTTCTGTTGCTGTTTACATAGATTACTAATTTAGACTATAATATAAAAGTTATTGTGATTATTTAAGATTCTATGTTAGCTCTTCTCGCCTGAAACACAGGTTTACCTAGTTCAGGCACCCGTGTTATATATATCTAAGTAAGACTGTATTTTTTGGTTTGTTTTTGTTATATGAATTTATTGAATAAATTATTTGATTTTGATTTTGATTTTTATTCTATTATATTCTAATATTCCTTTTTCTATGAGAGGGCCCTTTGTCACAGGTGCTTGTTAATGGACCTGACCTCTAAGGCCCAAGTTCATCGACAATATAACAAAAGAGAAGTGCAAAATCTATCGTCAACACATGAATATGGGTAATGGGCTGATTTAATTTTAAACGTCTGTTTTATGAACATGGCAAAATTATTGACAGGCGTTATTAGATTGCTCCTGTAGTCTTCAAAAGCAGGACTATAATCTATATAATAATACGTGAAGAGAAAACTTTGTACCCCTTTTTAAGCATATTGCGCGCACGGAGGAGTGTGAGATTTGGTATAGTTAAAGTTTATAATATGGAGAAGGAGTGCAGGAAACAAAAATTATGGTCGAATTTCGACCAAATCAGACCACTAGATATATTAATTATTTCTAAAATTCCCGAAGAGCTACGAAAACAGAATCCTAATTTTTAGCTTTTTTTAGTCACAAAGAGGACTGAAAATCACCATAACCTCCCACGATCTATCCCGGGGACATCACTA
Organism: Allophyes oxyacanthae; assembly: GCA_932294325.1. NCBI lineage: Eukaryota > Metazoa > Arthropoda > Insecta > Lepidoptera > Noctuidae > Allophyes > Allophyes oxyacanthae. The sequence goes on along the minus strand of OW028610.1, from coordinate 19,180,658 downwards.
TGCTGTAGAGATGGCCAAATTGGATCATTCAGGTACGGGGAGCTGCAAAGCGGGCGATGAATGGCATCGCGAGCTCAAAACTGCATATTTATGCGACGGCAAATAGAAGCCCGTCTGCACGTATTTTTAGCAGTACTAGCAAGGTACACATTTGTCTGGAATCTAGATGTGTTCGTAGTTTCTAAATATGGCCGCGAGAGTGAGGAGATAATTTAGTAGGCAGTACCATTTATGCAGACTTTTTCATGTTTACATATGCGTTTTTCGATACTAAGGGTATACACAAATAGAAAAAAGCATCGATGTCTATAGATATGCTTAGTGAACTCAAAAAGTGAGACGTGTCAGGTACTCTATTTTCAGAAAAATAGAGTGGTTGATCACCAGTCAAATACCGTTTACAAAAATAATTATTAATCTGTGTATTGAATAAAAAATATATAATAACAGTAGCTATTCCATTAGTGCATGTATCGCTGTTCTATTTAAATATAATTCGAACATTGTTGAATTTAGAATTTGACGTCTTCAAAAAATACGTCTCATTTTTTTAGCTTCCCTTTGTATGACAGAGCGTATCTATAGACATCGATGGAAAAAAGCAACAGCAACAAACTATATTTTACAAAGCATAGAGAATGTGAAGGCCATATTCCGAAAATGAGTACGTTTAGGTGGCTTATGTTCCCACACTAGTTACTCTTATTATTACTAATGATAAAATTATAAAGTGACTTTATTTGTCTGACTGTCTGTCGTTTTCATAGACAAACCAATTTTGCGCGGGCGGAGCTGTAGGTGAAGCTATCTATATATTGACACGTGAAGAGAAAACTTTGTACCCCTTTTTAAGCATATTGCGCGCACGGAGGAATGTGATATTTGGCATTGTTAAAGTTTATATGGACAAGGAATGCAGGAAGCTAAAATTACGGTCGAATTTCGACCTCTGGGCGACCACTAGTTTAAATAATTGTGCGTCCAAGCAGATCGCAGCAGATACATTCGTAGATAACTACTAAATCAAATTGACACAAACCAGTTCGAACAATAACCAATGCCACCATAATCCAAACTTCGTTATATAACACGTTATTATGTTAATCTCGACATAACATTGTGGCAAGCGCTAGTTGAATCAGTTTACGGAGGAATGGCGTTTGAAATTCAAATGGCGTATTATACATATCAAGCAGCTGTCTGTCTGCCTGCGGTAACCGCGTTAAGGCAGTTAACCCGCCGTCTAATTTGACAAATCTCGGTTTAACCCGAACGAGGAACGATAATATCTTATAGATTCAGGAAAATATTTTTGTATTCGATTTTGTTCGGCATAGTGTTGTAACACAGTATACCTCTGCCTTATCTCTCGAGAGATACGTATTGAGCATTATATTGAAGGGACTTCAAGAGACTTAGAACTAAAAGATCAGTTCTTTTAGGTATTTTTATTACTTTTAAAGAAACTCGCGTTTGCAGGGCCAAGTATGCACTTTTCAGTTCGTTTATTGTCCGCTAGAGGGCGAACCCGTAAGTGGTGGCTGTCGCGTGGCTATCGGCAAATACGTAGGTAATATCAAAGTGATGTTTGACAGCATACCGCGCGATTTACGCCTGTCGCAAACTGACTGCTACATCGGTAATTAGGGGGCCGGAAACCAGGTACTGACTGGAAATATGTATATTTAATTGTGACCGGCTAACTTGACTGGCCTGGAGTGTTTCTACATTGTGATTTAAAAAATATTGATTTAGATATGGAAGTAGACCAACAGGTAGAACAGCGGCTTCCTTACTACCAACTCTTATAGCAGGGCAGAAATTGAACTGCCCAGGCATTTCCAGTATGAGCCGACCTCGCACTGTATAGGCTTTTCGTACAAAGAAAAGTTAGCTTATACTAGAAATATCTGGGCAGTTCAATTTCTGCTCTGCTGAGGTCGTAGTAAGCCTGAATGGATGTGAACTAATTTTTGAACCAAACATTACTGTACAGCTGAAATGATCACAATCAGTAATGGTTAAAAGGTTGAATAGATAAAATATTTAGTTTTAACTAACTTGTCAAAGACTAAAGAGCGTTAAAAGTTCTTAATAGCCAAATTAACATTTTCAACCAGACCTAAAAATTAAGTGTTCATTTTCTAACTAAGTTTTTGTAATTTTATCTAGATGGAAGCCTCATTAAGCAGTTAAGTTAGATTCTAATCGTTTCCGAACTTTGTGGCTATAAGAACGATATTGCGTTAATTGCAGACCTTGATTAAACTTGCAGATCTTATGAGAAATATAGCAGGAGTTTCCGCTCAAAATTGGAGCTGCCCAACTGGGGAAGTACCTCCACCTTGCAGAATATCGTAGCCAAATAACACTGCTCTTTTGCAGTGTTGTGTTCCTAACGGTGAGCAAAGTCGTCAATGCTCCTTGGGAAATGCTAGCCAATGCTCTTCCGTCAGCACGACCCTAGTAGAAAGGTCGAAAACGCGCGAGTGAAGCCCCTGGTGTTGCAAGCGTCCATAGGTTACGGTAACCGCTTACTATCAGGCGGACCGTAAGCAAGGTTGCCATCTTTGTAGTATAAAAAAAAACTGTCTAAAAGAATTGTATCGTTTAGAGAGACCTACGAAAAATTTCATCCACTAATCTGCACTAGACCCACTCTCTGAAAAGAGGCCTGATTACGTGCCGATGGAACAAGAGTAAACATATTTATGATGATGACGTAGAGTATTACTAACAGCAGTCTTTATTTTTGGTTTCACCAAAAGTTCTACCAAGTTGTTCCCAAATTAGTAAGTTCCCGGAAGGAGTATTGGAGCAAAATAATAGGATTTCCTTCGATAAAAATACAATAGAATTTGTTCGACCTGTAAGAATTGCTGAGATGTAAGTAAGTTAATGTAACCGGAACATTTTTGCGAAAAGGGCAACTTTTCCGCGAACATTCTATTTATAGAAGTTATACATATTTGTAAAACCACACAAGTGCTATTTGACCCCAATATCAATTGATTGGAATTATTTTTAACCCCCGACAAAAAAGAGTGGTATTATACGTTTGTAGTGTGTATCTGTGTGTCTAGGTATCTGTTGCATCGTAGCTCCAAAACGGATAGACCGATTTCAATGCAGTTTTTTTTATACGAAGCTAGTTTAATCCGGTATCATTTTAGCTATGTTTCATGAAAATCTGTTTAGTCGTTCAAAAGTTACAGCTCTTTATCTAGTTGGAGTCGGGGGTTTTTGACGGTTATGTTATAACTCTATAAGATATAGAAAACTTTGTAATAGATCAATAGATTTTATTTTCATCAATGTCCAGTTCCACCAAAATTCTGACATGATCTTCCTCCTCAGGTGGTGAAGGTCAGGAGCACGGGCCGGTGTTCCTGATGGAGCCGCCGCCCCGGCTGGTGTTCTCCAACACGACGGGCGCCAGGGTCTCGTGCGCCGCCCACGGGTTCCCCTCGCCACAGATCGCGTGGCAGCAGCCGGATGGCGCGCAGCTGGATGATGTGCCGGGTTTGAGGTTAGTGGAGTGATTTTTATTAATTTTGAATCGTAAACAGAGTCCCGGAAGGTGTTCCATATAAATAATACAATAAGTCTTACTCAACTGAATGGAACAAATGTACGTAACAACTGCAGAAGTTTTTTTTTCGTGATTTCTTTGTTTGTTCCTTAGTAAGACTCTGCTGGAAGAAATTTCTCTAGAAACAAACAGTAAGTACCTTTGTACTTTATGCTCCTACTTCATATTTCTCATGTATTTTATGTGTGCATTAGTTGTTTTTTTATATTTTAAATAAAAAATACTTGTTTATAATAATTAGTACAATAACCCCCTATCGACTTTACATAGTACGCTATCCGACTATACATGAGACTGACTAGCGGCGCTGCCAGTGCTGCCACATTCATGGCCCACTAATTGCATACGATTTGTCATTTGGACAATAAATAACCGGAATGTTGGGCTGCGAAAGGGACGAACGAAAGGCAATGCGTGCAGCGGAGATGCGAATGTTGAGAGGTATGTGTGGTGTGACAAGAATGGACAGAATAAGAAATGAGTATATCAGAGGAAGTATGAAAGTGGCACCGGTGACAGAAAAGTTGAGAAGTAACCGTTTGTCGTGGTATGGGCATGTGATGAGGAGGGATGAAAATCATGTAACGAGAAGAGTTTTAAGTATGTATGTGGATGGATGTAAGAGAAGAGGCAGACCCAAGAAAAGATGGATGGATTGTGTGAAATTTGGCATGGATTATAAGAACGTAAACTCTGAGATGACGTCTGATAGAGATGAATGGAAGAAGAAGACGTATTGCGCCGACCACAAATAAAATGGGATAAGGGCAGGAGAATGATATGATTGTTAAATCGGGATCCGCATGTAGCCTAGCAGTCCTAGTCGCTTCTGATGACTGATTCACTGAAACATGTTGTTTTTGCATAGGTACTCCGAACCCTCACAGAAGAATAATTAACAACATTATGAATTTTGTTTAGTTTGCTGAGGACTTTTGGTCACGCAATACCACACCGAGCCTAATTTAATGTCATAGCTTACATTTGTGTGCGCAAGTGAGCCTGCTGCAATGTACTATTATTGCTGTGTCACTCCCAGCTATTCTGTTTCTTACTGTATATGGTGTGATTTAAATATGTATTGTGTTGACCAATAAACCTTATTTCTTTCTTTCTTTCTTTCTTTAGTTGTTATTACTTATAATCTACACCCTTCATATTCTTTGTTCTTTTTGTGAAGTGAGCTTTGAGAAGGATCAAAATGTTCGAGCAACATACAAACTGAAATAAACTCAAAGAAAAATTACAATATTAAATAAAATTTTGAACTTTTAATATTGGATTAAACTTACAAAGTATCTACTATTTAATCATTTAGATCATATTCCTCAAAAATAAGGTTCTTCGTTCCGTTTGAAACATTCTTCGTTAATATGATTAAATTAACTTTCTTTGAAAGTCGAGTTTTAAATGAACATCTATTTACTTGCTAAGCAACAACTAAGTAATTCAGTAGAACAGTCATCTTTCAGAATTTCTCATAAAATTTTATAGCCATTACTTGATTAGTCTGATAACTTCAGAAAATTCCATGTACAATATTCTTCAATCTTCTTTAGACTCAACCCCTAACAAATAAACGTGAAATAAGGTTATTTCAATAACTGTTATGTTATCTACCAGTTTCGCGTACTAATCTATTACTAGTGGTAGCCCAGTGGTCGAAATTCAACCACAACCAGCTTCCTGCACTCCTTCTCCATCTAAACTAATATCATACTCGTGCGTGCAATACCTATCAATGGCGAAGAGTCCATACAACCCGATTCCCATCGGCTTCCCTTTAGGAATTGGTTAGTCCATAGACCAACGTAATATTATATTATTTACTCATCCAACTGACAAAAAAGGCTTGTTATTCATCCAACTGACAAAAAAGGCTTGTTATTTAGGTCGTGCTTCTCCAGACATGACTACATATATGTAGATCATATGAATTTTTGTCTTACAGCAGCAATGCAGCAATTTTTAGAGGGCATTTTTGGGACGGCTTCCCCTTTTCAAAACTGCCACCCTTCGCCACTGATACCTATGCTTAAAAAGGGACAAGTTTTCACTTCACGTACCTATTAATATTAGATACTTCTAATTTTTGCTTACGTGTTCTCTCATTACTATACATACCTACTAAGCTTTAGAAGTATATCCTATATTACCCTATTCCTGTGTTGCCCTTAGTAATATTATTTCTATCATGTATGTTTCAAAATTCTAGCTGTACACCAACCCAAGCACCACTGCCTCCACTCTTTACTCTTCTACAAACCTGCTTACACAAGCAAGAACAAAACCTTTGTCTTGTAATAATATGCAAATAATATTTCCTCATTCATAGTGACTCAACAGACTCATAGATTCAGCGTCGAAGTTTGGCCTCGGGTTATAGACACGTATAGATTCATATTGGAAGAGCCTTGTATAATAAAGATCACATTGACACCTGCTGCCCTAAAATCTTTAGAACATTACGCCTGTATATCTCCGGGGTTGGCAGAGATGCAGTGATTTCGAGGATGACGGCTTTAGGTGTGTTACAAACATTATCCAGGAGGCACAAGTTCAGCAATGCACATTAATAGACTTAAGAAATTAAAGTACAAACCCCAATAGCAAGCAAGCAAACCCGCATACGGCCCACCTTATGGCAAGCGGTTACCGTAACCTATGGATGCTTGCAGTACCAGGGGCTTTGCCGACCCTACCTCTAACGTCATGTTGGCAGCACGTAGGCAATACAACGCTTCCCCAAGAAGTAGTGGCGACCTTGCTCACCATTAGAAACACAACACTGCATAAGAGGAGTGTTATTTGGCTACGATATTGTGCAAGGTGGAGGTACTTTCCCCAGTCGGGCAATTCCAATTTTAAGTGGAAAGTCCCACTATGCCCTCCCTACCCCTTTTAAAATATATCTTATATCTTTGCTTGACCTGGGAATCGATCAAGCCATCACGCTCGGTAGCCACACTGAGGCAATAATACACGCGGCCACATACCAAACTTTACATTTCCAGTATAAGCTGACCTCGCATAGTATACGCTTTCCGTACAACAAGAAGTCAGTCTACACTGGAAATGTATAGCTTCATATGTAGCCATGCGTACAAGTACATAAACACGTACGTACGAGTAAGTACGTGTTGGGAAAGTCATGTATAATATAAGAGGGATCACATCCGCACCTGCTGCCACTGAATTTTCTCAAGGAAAGAATTCTGTTTCGCAGCTCAAGTGTCGGGAATTACAATAAGGATTGGTTTGGCGAGTCAATTCGAACATATATTTGGTGTACTATGATGATATGATGACATTGGTTTTGGACATGACATAACATTTAAATAATGTAAGGCCTCGATGCCAGATTTAACTCTAGACTTTTTGATGTCTGTGAAATATTAGAAGATATATAGAAACCATTAAGCCGGACACACACTTGAAACACACCATGCCATGCAACGCGAATAACGTATGCGTATTTCATCGCGTCATGTTGAATTTTGCCAAGTGACCAATGAAAACGCGTGGGGTGGCGTCGGATATAATAAGTGTGTCCGGTCCTTTATGAGATAAATCACTATTTCTTTATTTTATTGTCAACATAACAAGAATATTCTATACCGATTTTGCTATAGTTTCTGGGTATCATTCGCAACATTTTGATATCCGATGGTGACAAAATAAAATACCTGTCGCCTTTGTAATGTCTGAGATATGATATAAATTGGTTTATCCTTAGTGTCACTAAAAGACACAAAGCGACTGACTGAGAATGTGTTTTTGAAGGTATTTACCTCTTGGGCTTCACAAAATCATGTGAGTATCTCTTAGTTTTGTTGAGAGACGTGGATGAATATCATTTATATTATAATCTAATTTTTGTAGATCCATCTCGTAGGTAATTTGAGACGATGGCAAAACATTGCAATTAGTTTTAGATAGTTGTGTTATAAAATTTAGAATAAACGTCATCAATAATTGCATACAAATATCAAGATTTTGCTGATGACGGCGCGGTTGGCATAGTGGCTGAGCTATTGACTTTGTTCGATTCCCGCCCAAAACAAATATTTGCACAGATAATTATTCCTTGTCTAGCATATGTGTTTGTGAGATTTGTGTCCTTAAACGTACCTATGATTGAGAAGTAAATTCTAGTATTAGGTATTGTTAAAACTTAGCCAAAATACTCGCTAAGGGTAATAAGCTATCGTCTAGAAATTAACTAATGCCTCTTAATTTATTAGGCCATAAACAATGCGATTATTGGATTAATAAATTTACATTATCTAAAGAGTTGTTTAGGATTCAACTCAAGTAGGTATTAACTTTAAATCTATTAAAAAATGCATAATTAAGAATAATGTTAAGCTCTTGTACAACTTTGTTAATTTATACAATAAGATTACTATATTTATCTGTATGCTTATTAGTGGCAATAAAATAGAATAAAGTGTACAAGAATAATTAAATAACTGGATAACAAAGTATTATTGTTTCTTAGACAAATGCTGGAGCACTTCAAATTTATAGGTACCCGGTTATATCGTGTTCTGAAGTGAAAAATATCGTGAAGAAACAAGTATCTGAATGCAGAATGAAAGCAGCTCATTTTTCAAGAGGGCTGCGGATTGCTTGCGTCACGCGACGACAGACAACGTTAAGGAGGAAACAACAGAATTATAACATGAAGGCTGCGGTTGGGGCTCTCGCGTGGACTATGAGAAGAGCTCTTAGCTCTACGAGTAAATATTCCTCACAGAGAGCGCTCGGAGTTTCGAGAGCAGATCGCAACGGGTACCTAATTTTGGATGACTAGATTGTGTCGGTTCGGTTGATATATTGTAGAGTGGCCAATGAGGAGCCTGCTTTATGATGTTGATGGCTGTTTTTCACTCCTTGCATAGGTACAATAGTTTCGGCTATGTTCTTTGGTGAGGAGCGCAATCATGCGTGGTTTAGGTCGGCCGCAGATTGTAAGAAATATTCAAACGCGTGCCGGAAGGCATTCATCATTCATTTTGTACTAGACCCCGCAGCTCTCAAGAAATAATTTGAGAATTTTGGAATTTTCCGGTCCAATCATCTGCTTCTCTTTCCACCGGATGCATGCCAACCGGACGTCAGAAATTTGTCTTATCATAACGACAGAAGGCGCGCTCTCCAAACAAAATTTCTAATAATGTGCGGAATGTCACTGGCGCGCGTTAGATATACAATTACACACACACACACAATTAGTTGTTGATACATTTTTTTTTACAATGTGCGCCCAGCCTTTTGATATTGTCTTTACTGCTAAATACATTCGTGATAAAAAAATATGAAGTAGGTATATGTCTCATCAATAAGCGGGACATTGTCAAAATAGTCACTTTACACACACACACACGCACACACACACACACACACACACTTAAATCACAGTATATTGTAAACGTAATTACTACTGAAATGGACGTTCAGAAACGTGAAAGTACTGTGGTTATATTGTGAAAATAAAGGGAGCCCTACTTATTATTTCTATGTGAAAATATCATAGAAATAATAAGTAGGGGTACTAGTAGTTTAATGTGTCTATGGAAAATATACCAATCAAATCAAATAATCATGGATTTAAACTTAAGGCTACCTTATTAGGGATCATGGAACTAATAAAATATGTAGGTCCGCTTACCGAGGGCCGACTTGAGCCTTAATTCAAAATAATATTTCTCTTGTCAGCCTCACTAAATCAAGAACATCTTAAACAGAATTTTAACGAGCAAGAACGCTAAATTAACAAACGCTCAACGCGTTAAACCTGCAGAATTTCAATTGATTGTGGCGCAAGCGGTATATCTTTAAAATAATCCGAGTGTCGGAGCGTAGATTTGAATGAGCGCTATGAAATATGTATCAGGTATTCTGAATAGTTTGCCGCGTGCCGTGCTCTGGGCGTGAGTGTGTCTGTACTAGTCTGTAGGTAAGTGTGTAGCTTGCCGCTTGCTGAGGTGCACCGGGCGTGAGTGTGTAGAGATTTCTATTATTGCCCGTCTGTTACCCTTTGTGAATTTTTGAATGCTCGTTGGAGGAACTTTTGTGTTGGATTTGATATGAAAGATGGTTTACTGTTAGTCTTTTTATTCTATTTTGTTGGAAGAAATTATTTTTGGAGTAAATGTAAATAAATTTATTTTATCATTGAGTAATAATTCTTTTAAGCAAGTTGTAATAAGTAACCTAGTATTTGTATATTTATATGTAGATAGACAACTTACTAATGGTGCTTAGAGCCAGCTAAACCAGCGTACTTTGGTACACTGTAAACACTTAGTATTGGATAAGTCACCGTTGAGTTGGCTAATTTAATTGAGGTATTCCATGAAGCACACCCAAACGAAGCACACCCAGACGAAGCACACCTAAAGTATTCCACTTAGCACACCTGTAGGTGGGCTTCAAATAAAATTTTTAAATAATTAATTTCCTATTCCACGAAGCACACCTACGAATATCACTCGCATAGTGCGCGGGGACTAAGAAATAAAAATGTCGATAGAAGAAAATATTTATTATTTAAAAGACTAACTTTTTCTAACTTCATTCAGTATCATTATAATAATGTGACACAATATTTGTCATTTTTGTAATCTTACTATTTAAAATCACTGATTGTTTCATAATTATCTTTCCAAAAAAAAATATTTTTTTATTTTTTAACAATTTTTCTATTATGTTCCTTTTTTGTGTTCTTAATAAAATCACAGATTGTTTCATAATTATGCAATAAAAACTTGGACAAATATCAAAAACATTGTAAATATAGTTTTCCATAGAGATCTATGTTGAAGTTTTCTTATAGCTACCTGTTTACACACTTATTTTTTTAACACTATGAAAATGACAAGTATTGTATCACATTATATTGAAACAGATAGATGTTAGATATTTAAGTTAGTCTTTTAAATAATAAATATTTTCTCCTATCGAAAATTTTATTTCTTAGTCCCCGCACTATGCAAGTGATATTCGTAGGTGTGCTTCGTGGAATAGGAAATTAATTATTTAAAAAAATTATTTGAAGCCCACCTACAGGTGTGCTAAGTGGAATACTTTAGGTGTGCTTCGTCTGGGTGTGCTTCGTTTGGGTGTGCTTCATGGAATACCTCATTTAATTGACTGAGTAGTCAAGCTGTCTAATATTTATGCCTTCGAGTTGAACAATAGGCAACGCTCGATTCAGCTCATAATGACAACTTCTCAGCTAGGTACCTTTCTTTTAGAGTGGCTTAGCATTTCGGCTTCTATGCTAAGGTTTACAGATTCAATCTCCACTGGGTCTGGGTGTGCATGCGGAATTATTTGTGTACCTCCTTATAATACAGGAGAAACCCAAGCATAGCGCATCATTTCACGGGACAAACGGAAAATATTTACCTACTTTAGATCTTCTTGGTTATTATCGCTGCAGAATATTTAATTTAATTTAATATTATCAGCCTTGATCTTCGCTGCATGGCAAAGGCGTCCCTGACTTCCTTCCTCTCCTCTCTGTTTAAAGATTTTTGCAGCCAATTCTTCCAATGGTTGTTTAGTTTGTCTCGCCATCTACATGTATATTTAAATCATATTATAACTTAGATTCAATTTATATAAGGTCTTATTTTAAAAATGCAAAATATTTTAGGAGGTAAAAGGTTTCAATGGTCCGATTAAACAAAATATAAATAATTTATAAAAAAATACCATTTTTTTTTTATAAGTTTTCAAAATTAATTTAATTAATTGATGTTTCCGTTTGTATAAAACTTTTATTCCTCTATGATTGTGATGCACTAAGGGCATGAACTCGACCACATGATCTTGTAGGCTTGGGTACTCTGACACACACGCAACGTGTCACCGCGCCGCCCGAACTCAATGCCAACATAATTTTTGAATCCACTGCAGCTTTAATTTAATCTTTGAATTAATTCTATACCATTCATAGAGCCTAGCTTTAAAATATTTTGCATTATTAAAATAAGACCTTGAATATTATATCCACTTATCGTTATCAGAATTCACATTTTGTCATAGAAATAGAAATACAAATTTATTCGCAGGAACATGTGTTACAAAAGTTCTTATAATAGTCTGCAGTACAATGTATTCCGTCTTTTCAAAGGCATTCAAATATTAGTTTCCACAATAATTATGGTAAACGTGGGCAAGTGAGTCCACAACAGAAACAATTAAATTCAAATAAATGTCTCTATAAATAATATTAAACTTTTATTCAAAACTACTTATAGCTATTATTCGAACCCATCACAGTTGAGTGCCTACACTAACTTTCAATATTGTAATATGAACTAGGCCGAAGGGTGGGGTCTATAAAACTCCGGCCTTTCATAACAAAGTTAGAAGTAATAAGCTGATACAATTCTCTTGTTTGTTCTAACTCTGTGGTTTAATCGAGTGTGAAGACCAAATAATAATATAACGCTTCAGTAGAACTTTGGGTGCTGTAAGTGTATATATTATGTGTGTTTTCTGTTAGAATAAAACTGAAAGTAACTTTAGGTGCTATTTTATTAAATAGGAAAGCAAAGGATCATGCATTCAATATTTTAATTGTTTACGTATTGGTTGTGTACTTTATCTAAATCAAATTAATCTCTGTATCATTGTTCTAAAACTAGCAACCGCAGTTCTGGATTTGAGGACCTAAAGTTTGATTTCGGGATTTACAGTCATTCAGAGTGCTATTGAGAATTTCTGAATAACTTAGTTAAAAGCCCAGGGTTGGGAAATTACTCTAAAATTAATAATAATAGAATCCCGGTGTGTCCTCACCTCAAGCCCAACACTATCGACCAGTCACTTATTTTGAATTCTCTCCTGTTTGTATGAAACCTTCGCATTTTTAGCGAGGGCGACACGATGTCGCGTTGAAACAACTCATAATTCACGTTTGGGTCCGACGTGCGAGTCGTATGCGATGTGTCCAAACTACGAGACAGCTTGGGCATTTGTAGTTATAGTGATCGGGAAATAAAAGAAAAGTCATATTGTTATGCTATTTGTAGGTTGTATTGTATTACAATACAATAAACTTTATTGCACACCAGAAATAGAAGAAAAGATACAATAATTACAATTAATTAATTAAAAAATAACAAAAACCCGACTGCAATAAAACGAACTCAAAAGATGGAAACAAGATTTAAAAGAAAACGGAGTATCCTTTATCAAAAATTAGAACATGCAGTCGGAGGCATGTTTTACACCATTCGTTACTGTCCTAGATGCCTCCGACTGCATGTTACAATTTGTGATAAAGGATACTCGGAGGTTTCCGTGCGGCACTCAGGTCAGTTCTCCCCGTAACTGTCGTACGATACAATTCAGGCTATACCAACCAGTTCATCAATCTTGTATAACATGATAAATGAATGACACTGAAAAATAGAATAAATGTATTAAGACGGTAGTGTACTATAACGAACATTTTGAATTGATCTCTCGGGGAAGCTTACAAGTAATTTTCAAGAGCTCTGTTATCTTTATCTCATCACCCAGGAAACATTAAAGATTGTACGCGAGATGAAAAAAGCAAAGAAAATGAGGCCATTCGTCAACAGGGCTATATAGTACTGATATAAAAACATAATGCCAATGGTTAATAGAAAGGAATTTCTGAACGGAACATAATTTAAAAAGGCGAAGCAATTTGCCTAATTACGCGTAAATAATGCCAAACGCATTTTGCGACGGAACAGGTAGGTATTTGGGATTTGGTAGAGATATTATTCCATTCCAGATGTTAATATAGATTTTTTTTAACTGATTTACAAAAGGAGGAGGTTCTAAATTCGTCTGTATGTTTTTATTTTTTGTATGTTTATTCACTGATATCTTCGCCAATTGTGAACTGATTTTAAATATTATTTTTTATTTGTAAAACTATTCTGCCTGTGGTCCAATTCAAATTTGGTAAAAATCTGATGAAGGCCTTCGGAGATAATGGAACTCTTAAATGGATAACAGCAAATCACTTGCAATTCATGTAATCGCATGTTTATTATATGTATTGTTTATGCCGTTCAGAATAGAAAAATAAAATAAATTTTCAAAAAAAGTAAAAACCGACTTCAAATACTTAAAAAGTATAAAATAATTTCCTTAAAAATCTTATCAGCTTCTGAAGTCGGGGCCTTTAATTCTTCAATGCACCTAGCATGATAGAGGCACCGACTTCAGAAGCTATTAAGTTTTTTAAGAAAATTATTTTAAACTTTTTAGTTTCAAAATACATACTACAACTTACATAGGTGCATAGTTTATGCATATTTTTGTACCTCCAATTCTCTAACGCATTCAAATTGTTCGAAATAAAGCATCTATTTATTCCTAGGACTTCAGATGACGTTCAATAAATAGTTGTGAGTCCGGGATTCCAAATATAGCATAAACTATTGATCGTGTTGGATCAGGGAAGCGAGGTGCGCCACATTCAGAAATAGCCAACGATATTGTGCTTATTGTATCAATGTGATGTCGTGGGAATGAACCAATGTTGCTGCTTCGGGGATATAGAAAATGAAATATTGATATGATGGTAACACTGAATGTGTTGATGACTGGTGTCAGTTGTATGAGCGTGATTTAAAATGGCCAACAAACTAGCGATGCTAACTTTTCCATGACTTAATAGGGTTATATCTAGAATACAAAATTTTCAAAATTTTGCATTACGAGGATGTTGGAGTAATTTTTTTTCTTAGACTATACCTAATAATGTATCTATATTAATACCCGCGGTATCACCAACGGCATCCTCAGGGTTGTTGCTGGCCGAATTGATTGCCCTTTACTGTTGCGGGCCATTCGGCTTCATACGGAGATGTCAGTGTGGTGGGTAATGCAATTTGTTATACAATTTGCATTGCCTATCACAGTCATCTCAATATTTTTAAATCTTTTTTATGAATACTAACATAGTGTTTCAAGTGTTACATTTTTTTTTTTTTTTTTGTATTTTTTTTTGTATGGACAATTATATCAGTCTGAAATAAATGAATTGAATTGAATTTATTAATACGTGAAGAGAAAACTTTGTACCCCTTTTTATGCTTATTGCAGGCACGGAAGAAAGTGAAATTTGGCGTAATTAAAGTTTATGCGGAAAAGGAGTGCAGAAAGCTAAAATTTATATATAAGTAATATGTGGTTGAATTTCGACGACTAGGCGCCCACTAGTAATAATTAATTTCCCTTTGCATTTTTAAAAGCTACAGTAAGTTTCAATTTTCTGAATTCCCTTGCTAGCGTAGGCGTATCAACTTCTACCAAACCCACAAAATAGAAATCAAATATTAATGCCCATAATTCATAAAACAGGCACCACCAAGAGGTGACACTAGTTTGCAAATAAATTTTACGCTGTACACCGAGCCCATGTGTCGCCATAAATAACCTCTATTTTCTGCACAATAGAAGTGATATTTCAATGTAATATTCCCCAGAGAGGACCGCAGTAAGCCTTCTAAAGCCAAAGTATAAGCTTACTAGACCCAACGGCTATATTGTGCCTAAGTTTTAAGTTTTATCGCACGGTCCACAATAATAAAACGACTCAGTCTAGAAATAAAAAATAAAGAGAGAGCCAGTTGCTTGTCGTGTGGTACAAGTTGTAATTCATGCTCTGGAATTTTTTTCAGAAAATATATTAGTATCAAACAGAATGTAGGTATCATTCATTCATGTATATCAGCGTGAGATACAGTTTACTCTCATAAAGGTCCGTAAACAATATAATATTATGCCTGTGTTCATCACAGATTGGCAGAGATGTTCTATAACAGTTGCTTTAACAATATTTTAAGTTTAAGGTAAACAAACTTTTTATCGCTACTAACTTTAATCACCAAAAGAAAAAAGATATATTTGATAGCGTGCAGCGCTTTGTGTATCACCATCAAGAAGACGGATAGTTTCTTATCTGTCGGTGATACACATCAAGCTTCACGCCGTATTTCTTGCTTATCACCGACATAATGCGTCAGTGATAACCCGTCACGACCAGACAGACACGCGAACCAGTGATAACTGGTATTTCTTTAAATAGCGAATGCTTATTTTAGTTTTCCTGCTAGTAATAGAAAATTTCCTTTTTTTTTTTTAATGGTTCATTTGGAGATAAATATGCTGCAGACAAACCGGTTCTTCTATTAAGAAATTCTAAGTAGCAGTCACGAGTCCAAAGTATAGAATAGTCTCCGGTAGATGGTTTCTGATCGGTTGGTGATCTGTCCCATATTGAAGTTCTTTAGGCACGTCTTAAGACGGGAACATGTGACTCGATAGAAGATCTTGTCATGCAAGGCCTTGCATGAGTACACCAGAATCTGTGCCAACAGAAACCGATGGCGAGATATCGTGAGGCGACTCACATCTGCCCCTGACAATGGTACTACATGACGACCATGACCGCTCTGTCAAGAACAAAACGACAAAGAAGAAGAGATGGTAATTCGCTAACCACATCGGTGAAATGTGAGCACTACATTACAAGAGTAAATCTCTGCCTAACTTCAGGAAATAAAGGCGAGATGCTATGTCATTAGATAGACTTAATATGATTAGATCCTTTTGATGATAACCTTGGTAATGCGGATAGTTCGATTATCTTGCGTCGATTGTCCGTGAAGGCCAACTGTTCCTTTGTCAGCGGATACCGAAATTAATTAGTTTCTTAACTCTTTTGCCATTGAACAATATCTAGAGTATAATTTTGATTGCTGGTGGAGATTATAAAGAATATAAAATTAATGCTAACCTAAAATATGTTTGTGATTCCTGTATAAGAAACATTCTAGTGGAAATAGTTCAAAAAATTAAGTTCAAAAACTAAAACCCGACTACTGAAAAGGAATGAAACAAGAAAATATTAATAGATACATATTCATAGTGATGTTCAGAGGATAGCCGTGGTAGGTAGGTAGATATGACAACAAAATCTCCCTAATCTGAGCCACACGCGTTATTTGACGTATTTAATATACAAACAAACTGACGTTATTTTAACCCTGTATTATAGCTTTGTGTTATAATCTTTTGTCTCAGCTATTTATTGCTCCGTTGCAATACGAGTTATGAATAGATTGCATGCTATACGAAATACCGTATAAGTTGTTGACAATCACGAAACGAGGTGCAATTGTTGTTCTGTTTATTTTAGCAATTTAAAACATTGTATTAAAAGTAGTGTGATATCTATATCGACGGTTGAAAGGCTATCAACAAATAGCTCATATTGGTTGACCACTAGTACTTATAAATATACCGACTTAAACTGCACCTAAGCGTATATATTTTTTCATTTGGAATTTTTACCTCGTAAAATAAAGCATGTTGTAACGTACCAGAACAAAGGCATTGTGCACAAACGTACAAACGACTCTTTTGTTACAATATTTATGATGTAATTAATTACAAGACAAACGTCATGCGACGGCGGGATAATAAAATATGAAATGTTCTCCAACTCGATCTGGTAAGGGAAGAAAAATATAAAATCCACTTTGTATTTATGTAAATGTTCTCAGGAATAAATAAAATATTCTCACTTTAGAATGTTAAGGAATAACTAAAACTCTCTTCCCGTCTTGGTTGATGATTAAGAAAATAATTCCAATATAATAAGTTCCAAACTTACCGGTTGACCACAGTTGAAGGGTACAGGGGCAAAATAAAGAAAGTCACGTAAATGTACCCTTCAAATTGTATTAAGTAGGTACAAAACAAACAAAATCATCAATAAAGTGCCCCACATTTAATTTTAGAATGTACCTATTCTTTGAATTACGATTAATTTTCGAATGTGTTTTTTTAAGAATAAAACCAGTTCTGTCAGTCCTGCAGCACATATACACCTAGTTGTTACTATGCACTTATTGACACCACTTAAAGAACGTTTTCTTTGAAAATAGTGTAACATGAAACGAACAATAGCATGGCTTTCAGTTTGCCCTAACAAGAGTCGTGTGTCTCCATTATAGCGACATTGTCTCACATTTTACAGATATCGTAGCGCGTAGCACTTATACTGCTACGAAAACTCGTAGCAAACGTATTGTGTAAAGGCAAAAAATGCGAGTTAAGTCTTGCGTGATTAGTGCAATTCAATACAATGTGGTGGTAGAAGTGTCACGGTAGCATGCCAGCACCCACGCATGCATGCATGCATGTAGCATGTCGGTACGTCCGGGGAAGTACTACCTTCTCACAGAATATTGACGTTATGTAGCAGTATTTATACTGTTGCGTTGCGTTCGGTGAGTGTGGAGCGCCGGAGGCCTAATTCCTCCCTTAGTCCCATCTCTCTTCTTCTCTTTTTCCTAACACCATCCTGAAAGGTCGGCAACGCATCGGTGACTCCTCTGGTGTTGCGGATGTTCATGGGCGGCGGTGATCACTTACCATCGGGAGAAACTCGTTTGCCTCTTATATTATTAAAAAAAAATGATATTCTATTGCAAGTCTCATTTAAATGTTGTTTATTTATTTATTTATACTTTATGGTACACTGGTGTTACATAGGAAGGACTTAATATCATAAGGGATTCTCTACCAGTTAACCTTTGGGTTAAAAAAGATAAACATCGAAAGAGCTACAGTAATTTAAGTTGCGGGATAAGTTAAGCACGTTTCATTTTTATTTTCAGAGTTTTACATTTTTGAACTCTTTTTGGCTTTGTTTTCGTCCGCTCAATAAGCTGACCTCAAAAAGAAATCAACTTTTATCGTATCCCAAATTGGGTCACTTCATGTCTGTAGCAACTGTCGTACTACTATCAACTTTTTACGTCAGATGTTCACTGAAATAAAGAGCTCTGTGACAGGTGGACAAAGAGACATCGAACAAAACCGAGCTCGGGGATTCACCAACCTTAATCTAATAAACATCCAACCTTCAACTAACAATCTAACAATTTTAGTATCTTCAAGGCAAGAGTGAATAGGAATTAGTCGGCACTCAATGTATAATACAAAAGAATAAAAATAAAACATACATTAAATTTTATTGCTACAAACGATGGTAGTCCAGGGACTACCATCGTTTTTTACATGCTGTACTGTACATCCAAAGGTTGTCTAAGAAATCGCCGATAGTGTTATGATCATTGTACCATTTTAATAATTTGGATTGGTTATGTTTATGACTCTATCTATGACTATGAAAACTGGGTACAAAATTTCACAGATGTTTATTTAGCCAACCAAGTGTACATAGGGCAACACCCTATAGGTAATAGAAAGTAGCTTTCTTAAACTTAGTTGCTTTTATCAGGTGTTGCTAAAAGATTCTGTAACAGTTCTTCTAAATTAAACATTAACAAATAAACACTAAAGTAGAAACAACAGTAAAAGTATGAAACACCAGCAGATCGTATCAACCTTATTACCCAAAACAACATTTATTTATTTACTTTTAACAAAACGATACGAAACCAATAACAATAATTAAAGGTAGGTACATAGGTAATTAATTAAACACATAAATTAACACATTATAATTTCTAGTGGAGTTTATTTATTTTTCGGTTTATATTCAAAATATTCTTCAATTACTTAAATAAAAATGTTTTAGAATAAGGAACATTTTTAATTCTTTATTAAAATATTACCAATTTTGTTTCTTTCTTAAAATCATTACATTATAGATTTCTATTCTATTCTACAATTAATTACGTTTTTACGAACTAAGCATTACACCGACTTTCGCTTACCCGATCTTAAAACAGCATTAATTGAATCCTACTTGACGTCCTAGTCCAAGACCTTAAACATTTGGTCTTTATAATTAATAGACGAACAGGTAATATTTCTTGTTGCGTGCTTTCATTACATCACTTATGTCCGACAACCTATACTTGTTACATTAGTGAATTAATTATTCATATACTAACAATTGCCGACACGAAATAAAATTCCAACTCGCATTTATTTATCCAAGAAAACTTGAATGAATTGTGAAAGAGAAATAGTTAATTATAAAAGGACGCAGTCTTCATACCTGTAATATTAAGTAGAGTAGGTACTGTCGTAGGAATGCGTAGTATATGTGTGCCGTAGGAATGTGGTATTGTACCCATAACTATATATAATACTAGCTTCCGCCAGCGGCTTCGCCCGCGTGATATCTTTAGAAATTAAAGCCTATGTTACTCACTGATAATGCAGCATTCTGCTAGAAATCTGGAAATCCAATAGTTTTTGACTTTATCCATTACAAACAAACATACAAAAAATCAAATCTTTTCTCTTTAAAATATTAGTTTAGATAAGTTAATTGGGTCGTACTGTACTGATCTATTTTCGATGACTTGTGATATTCACCAACATAAAGTAAAGGTCCTACATTATTAGTAAAGGTCCGACTTTATTAGTTAAGGTCCTACTTTATTATAAAAGGTCCTACTTTATTATTAAAAGGTCCTACTTTATTAGTAAAGATCCTACTTTATTAGTAGATAAGTAGAGGTCCTTTTAAGGGGTTACACGATTGGTCGAAAAGGATTAGCTAAAAGGTGGTTATTGTACTCATCATTATGAACAACTTTTACTATGGGCCCAACAGTGAAATCGCAACATACATAATATCTACTGTTTCATATAAGTAATTCAATATTACTCGACTAAATGTATGGAAAAGTACTTTTTTGTTTATTAAACATTCGTGGTGTTGTAGACGCGCGCAGTTCGGAACTGATCGGTTTTACGAAGTTTGCCGATGCGACTTCTTAGTTGTGTCGTACACTTTATTCAAATTGCAATCAAACCATTACTTCATTATTTTGTGTCACATTCACTGTATTAAAATTTTCTCAATATTAGACTACAAAATTATATTTTCTGGCAAACCATTACTAAACTAACTTTCCTCATTAAAGAACTTGTAGACGTTTTATGTTAAAACATCGAATGACAACAATAACGTAGCAATAGCTACGCAATTTAAAATTTTCCGTCGCTGGGCGGTTGCAGAACTGCGCCAGTCGCAACAAAGCGTCGGGAACCGAGCTACGCTAAGAGCCGCAGTAAATCTCAACTTGTACAACTACTTGTGAAGCAAGGGGCCTGTACACCGAGGACCGATGGACGTATTTTGCATCGTTGCCTTCATTGGTAGTGATTCTTCCTCGTTTTCTGTCATAGCATCTTCTACATTGATGGCGAGGCTGCGCGGATCCAATGTAAATATCCTAAGGTATAAGCAATAAGAAGCGTCAGGCAAATAATTAAATAGGTCTACCAAGCAATGCTGCTTTGAAATTACTGTGATTGCTATTTTGTGCAATGAAATTGTAAGTAGCGGGCTTCCTAAGAAATCAATGTTTCGCGTTTTTGCGTTCGTTGCTGCCTTTTGCTTACAAAAAGTGAATAACGAACGCGAAAACGCGTGATTTTGCTGCAAAAAAAAAATTAGAATTCTACTACTGTAGATAAAATTGAATCAATGTTAAGATAGACACAGTAAAGGAGTTTACTTTATCGCCCATATCTCATTACCCGCCCACACTAAGTGTGACTACGAATCCTTGTGTGATGATTCGATACAGATCTCAAACCATTCAAATAAATATCAAATGCAACTCTCAGTGGTTATTATTCTATAAATTACTTTAGAACGACTGAACATTTTAGGATGAAGATATTGAAGATGAAGAAGATATGTCGCCATAATATCTTCATCTTAAAATGTTCATTAAAAGATGTAATTAATTAATCTTCTACGTGATCATTGATAGTAAAGCATTATTGTTTAGTAGAATCACAAAACAATTTTATTACAAGACTTGTACTCGACTTAGTCGAGTGTGTCAGAGCCCTTACAACACTACAGCGGTTTGCAACTCTAAAAGAATAAAAACTCGTTTAATTTTGGACTTTCGAAAATTATGGAGCGAAGTTTTCGAAGTGTTTTTGTAGAAAAACTTTACATTGTAGGGGGCGGTTATTTTAGCTTGAGTATAAACTTAATGGTCTGTTTAATGACTGTGGGAATGGACGTAAAAGGCTGCACTAGCTTTGTAGGGGGAGAAACCTCCGTTGAAATTTTAATAGTGGTAAATAGGTTAATAGGTCATACTCTGATTTAAATATCGTGATGACGTCTATTAAACATTTTTTTCTTTCTCATTAGGTACATACATTAATATAAAATAAAATAATAATTAATAAAACAAATGAATTTCTTACTTTTTTTTAATAATGGTGCTCCTCTTTAATTTTTCTCCTGTATCGAGGGTACAGTTCACAAACATACATGTCACATGCACACACACTCAAACCTGGAACAACTATCTGTAGATCATATTATATTCTGACATGTAGTTGCCTCGATTTATTCCTCCTTTAATCAATACGCTGTCGTGAACTTTATCAATTAATACCTGAAAATAAACGAGCTTATAACGAAGTTAATAATCAGTTGCACGGAATTCAATTTAACTTTTTTACGCGGAAAATTAACATAATATCCCATATTTTAGACTTAAATATTCACATTCAATAAGTAAATATCTCATAACAGAACAACAAATATAATAATAATATCGCAGTGGATTATCGAATAAACAATATATAATAATTTTACATACAAAGTAAATATCGTGTTGTATATCAGTAAATAACATGATTTGTTCAAATATTCCCATTTCCCAGCGCAATCGGGTCGCCACTAGCGCCATTGATTGAAGAACTTATAGTGGTCGTAATTGGAAACTGAGTGGAGGCTGAACTTAGTTATGTTACAAATTATCGGATATTCATCAAACATTTTTGATATTGGAATTTGTAAATAGAAGCTTTTGCGAACAAATATTCTTAATTCGTATTCTTTATTGTACACAAAATATGGAATATACAAAAATTAAACAATTTACAAATGTATGCACAAAGGCGAGCTTAACTCATAATGAGTTTTCTTCCAGCAAACCTTTGGGTGAAAGAGAAATGAAGATATACAGTGAGAAAGGCAAGCGTACAATACAATTACATTACAACTTAGGTACTCGTATCATGTATATGTACTACATAAATAAGTTATAATAATATATCTAAATACTTACAATAATATAACTTAATAAGTAACTTAATTAATTATACTAATAGACTAGCAATCAAAGATTACATAATGATGCTAGTACGCTAATTCCTCGCTTTCATTTTTCTTTTGCAGTGGAAGGTATAATAAAAATGGTCGAAACTCTTTTTAGTGGAAGTTAAAACCTATTTTAGCTAGTTGGATTCCGTTGCGCTTGGCTATTACCTGCTCACTACCCTTTCGCAGTAGAAGCCCGGCAATAGGATGCCATTAACGGTGTGGTTGCTTAAAAAAATAATCATGCCCGGCTGAAGACCCTATGGTCTCGCCGCTTGACCAAGTAAGCAGATAAGGCTCCCGTAAGCAGCCTGCGAGAGACATCCCCAAAAAGAAGAAGTCTTCGATATTCGGGCACTACACGACGTAAACGTAATACGTCATTTAAAAAGCTCTATTCTTATTTCGGTGTTTCCTACGATGTTATATCTACCTAGCATAACATTGTAACAGAGTAAGTCAAACTTCATCGAACTACATAAACCTGAAGCTCATGAAATCATTTTGTAGTACACAGGATGAAACTGTACTAAATGTAAAGTTGAGCTGGAAGTCTAGAATTGGAAGTACTAGCTTTTTGCCCATCTCAGAATTTTTTTAAACAGAATATAAGATATTTTATTTGCAAACATGGGAACAGTAGGTGGTGTGTATATTTGAATGGCAGATCTCATGTGGAACTGCAGCTGCTCATGATGTGGTGGAATGATTGGCCAGCCAGCATGGGTCGGCACGGGACTGACTGTACGGACTGCGATGGACATTCTTAGGTTTAGATACTCGGGGAGGGCCTTTCCATGTACTCCCAATATACAGTGTTGTATTTCCTGTCTGTTGTTGAAAGCACGAATAAGGAAATAATACAAGCCATGCCTGAAACACTAGTATTTTTTTTACTTTTTCTTTTCTTTAAAAACCTTGCCTAGTAATAATTAATTCTGTATCGTGGGAGCGTTAACAAACACAAATCTTCACATGCACAAATATCCAGACCCGGAACAACTATCTGCAGATCATACAAATATTTGTTCCGTGCGGGGATCGAACCCGCAGCACGTAGCGCAGAAAGCCAATCGCTTAACTACAGCATCAATCATGCCGTCAAGTTTCATAATATGTATAAATAATGGTGAATGCAATACCAAAGTTGATATAGGTACCCCACTAGGTTATAAAGGAAGCTTCGCGTAGAAAAATAAACTTTAATGATCCTATTCAGAAGAGTTAGTCATATAAACTCGAAGCGGAGAATAATATTCTTCACAGGAACAAGTTGGAACTCCACACATACTTAGTTCAAACTATTACCTAGTACATTGGCACCTCAAAGCTAAACAGATAAGCAAGTTACCAGAACCGAAGCCTATAACCCGGCTGAATGGTGTAATAACACCGTAGTCGCATTAACGGTAATGAGCTCACTACGTGTTGGATGCACGGTTCGGGCGATGACCTCATTAGTGCTGATAGTTTGATGGGTTTTTTGGACATTTGGGAAGACTGTAGTATTTTCTTTTGTAGTCTAAGTAATAAATAGAGGTAAGTCAGAGCTTTTTATTTCACCTGGGCCTTTGCAGGCACTTTCAAAACGTCGTGATTCTAGGTGCACGGTTCCAAGTGGGTTGGTCCTGGAGATGATACCGACACCGGTACTAATAGGCAGCTATACTTCATTTCGGTTGAACGAACTGTAAAAAAGGTTTATTTACAATTTGTTATCTTATTTCAAATGGAGTATAGTAGACTGCTTGATAAACGCATTGCATTTTTATATTATTTGACAGAAAATCACACTTCGTTGCTCAGTACTTTCTCTGAGGTTCATTGCATAGCAATTCAAAAGGTTTTTTCTTTGGGCTTTAACTGATGTGCTAGAAGGTTGGTCCCTGTGAGCCAGGGGACAAAAATTATGCCTTTTCCCAAATGGTTATGCAGTTTGTTACTATATTATTAGCTTGTGAACATTTACATCTAAACAACAAATGATTGCGATAAACAAAGCTAAGCAAACGGTAGTGATCGTAGGTATCTAAGTCAAAATCAAAGTTTTTTATTTCAACTGGGCCTTTGCAGGCACTTTCAAAACGTCATGATTCTAGGAGTAGGTCTAGTATGGTATTATAAGTGCATAGGAGAATGGTACTCTGAATTCTCTTGATAAAGCGAAGCCAACATCTGACTTCGGACTTATTTGAAGCCGGCAGAAACACAGAAATGCTAATGAGATATTTAAAATGGTAACGTATAATATTAAAAGGAAATGTAAAATCATATATTTTACTATACAACCACACAACTAAAACCACAAAGCAAACAGCAAATTAATTCGCCATGTCTCGTGTTTCAAACTCAAAACCGCAACGTCCGACATAAAGAAAATCATAATTGACATTATTTCATAGCAGCAGAAACTAATTTAGATATGTGGTCCGCGAACGTAAAGTAGGAGTTGGACCGAGCATGCTGAGCTTTTTATTATGGCAATTTGCTATTGTGGACCTTACCGAATTATGACATTTATGAACGTGGTTGTTGGAAATGAAATATAGGAGTTATGGAGCGGGAATGGCGCGTTTAGAATTTAGACTCGAGCACGTTTGATTATCAAATACCTATTTGAGAATTATGGACATCATGGCACCATCATTTCTTCACTGTCACAAGTCAAAATTATTATACGACATATAAATCAAAATTATATTTATATGTCGTTTTGACTTATCTATAATTATGTGTACCGAGGGTCTCAAGAGGGTTACTCGTATAGCAAAATCTTGTAAAATGTAGCGCACTCCCAGATTTTATATTCCAAAAACATTTACCATAATTTTAAACTGTGTCACCGATACTTTAACAATCTACAACAGGCAGCCCTAACAAAAATAACACGATTTCAATTTTCACTGCACTCCAAAAATATCTCAGAAACTTACCACTCTCACGTTGCATTTCGGACCGTAAAACACCGCTACCAAAATGCAGCAGCCAATTTGTCCGAACAATAAATCGCTCATATTTGTCCGAGGTTTAGCATGGGCGTGCGATCCCGTGCCCCACATGGCCAGGTGGCATTGTCCCACATAATGTCTTGTTTTGCTTCTCCTCATGCATATTCATGTGGATTTATCCGAGCTCGCCCCGGGCCCGCGTTGTCGAACGAATTAACGCGATATTATATTTTAGCAAGGAATAATGCTTCAATGTTTAGGTGGACAGTGGACAGTTTGGTATGGTTTGACCACTGAGAGCGTATTTTCAAAATTCAAATTAAAAATTCGTTTATTGTTTGTCACAGGTAAAATGTACAGATGATAACATAATTAAGTAAAGTGCTACTGTAACATACTTATAAGGTGTACAATATGATTAATTTGTCTTACATTTATTAAAATACAACGTCACAGTAAACTAGGTAGAGTTCAGAATATTCATTATTATTTCACTAAACAATTACCTACTTACTATTAAAATTAGGACACACATTAAAATACATCATGACATAATATACCTACTATAAAAATATAGGAACATACATTTTATAAACAACATAATTATTATCTTTTTCTTTTTTAAATATTTATAATAATAAAACAAAGAATTTAAAGTATATGGATTGCATTTAAATGCAAAGTTGGCCATACATTTCTCTGCAATTAATGGTATTGTGCACTTGTAACTAATTTAGCAATCTTGCTGCGACTGGGTATTAATGTTGCTAATAATGGTAGTAATGCGTTGTTAATAATACACTTTTCTAAGTGGCTTGTTATATTTAAGAAACCTCGATATTAACACACGATGCTATGCCATCATTTTTCTTACTTTTTCTATAGAATAACGATACTGAACCATCTAGATATAAAGTGTCTGTTCAGTGTTCTTGTCCGCTGTATCTAATAATAATTTTATTCCAACTACAACGTTTTGCCCGAGGTCTTTGTTTTATAAACCAATTATAAAAAAATATCATTATTTTACTGTAAATCTGCATCTCGGTACCTATACTATGGTAGCTTCTACAGTGCAATTAAATCTTTATTACAACCCCATAAAGTTTATAATCGAGCAATATTTCAAACATTGTAGGACCGCAGAATTACGGGTTTCGTTGAGATAATTAGCGACAATGCTGTAGCATTGTTTACAAAGACCTATTTGTAGCAAAATTGAATCTTATTATTGTTTCATTAGAGTTTAGTTTCTGTTTGTGTATTGTTTCGTTGAAGTCGGAACCTTCGTCGCGTAGTTATTTCAATTTCCTTTTATCTTTGTGCTGCGAGGCTGTCAGAGGCTCTGTCTATGAAACTAGTACTGTGGCACATAGACAGTTGATTGCCTGTGTAAATTTTGAGCGACGCCGCTCTTTGGTATCGTTAGAGAACTATTTTTGAATAGCTTTGTTGTAATTGGCATTTCCTTGCTAATTTATAAATGAATATTAATTATGTCAAGCTTGTCCATCATCAGCGTATTACCCACAGCTGGAAAGCGGCGCTCCTCTCTGAGAGAGGGAGTAGGCTATCATGGACTGCCGGGCCTAGGGCGGACTGATGATTTCATGAGACTTCGTTTTTTTTTTCTAAGACATTTCGGTTTCCTCACCGTGTTTTCCTTTATAAGAGCAATGGTGAAGATTATTACAAATAATATGTACTTTATTCACATATAAGTCATGAATCAGATCCATCGGTGGGCGCCCACCTGATCTTGAATCCAAGACCAGAAAGTCGGAGAGTGACAGACTTACAGTGACGCTCTGACTCTCTCTCTCTGTGTGTGTGACTCTGAGTGTCAGTGAGTGAGTGTGGGAGTGAGTGTGGGTGAGTGAGTGTGAGTGAGTGGGTGTGGGTGGGATTAGAGTCGTAAGTCAGAACCACAACTTCGACCGTTCTAGGTACATTAAAATTAAAGTTATTTAAAAATAATTTTAAAAATCCGATACTAAACAAATTCGAAACATCAAAAGCGATTTACTTATTTATCGTAGCAATATAAATCATCCGCTGCTTAATTTAGATAAAGTTAAATTTATTTCAAATATCATTTGCAAAACGTTTCCGAATTTATAATTCGGGCAAAACAGTCCAGTTTACACAGCTAAATTTGGATTGGATTTTAAATTTGTCTTCAAATTATCTAACAACCCAGATAAACAGTGTCCGATGAGTTTATTAGCGTGTAAGTTGGTGCTAAGTCAGCGGTCTTCGGCACCGTTCGGGTTTCCTCGTAAATCTTCGGTGTGACGTTTGATTTATCCGGGGCGGGTACAAACGGACCGAAGTACCGGACAGCTATGGGAATCTGCTGAGAAAACTTTTGCTAAAGCATTGTGTTCGGTTTTGTGAATTGGCGGAAAAATGGTTTATGCTTGGAAAAATTCCTTGGTGCTGAGAATTGTTTGGTGAGAATAAGTAAGGAAATACATTCCTTTTTAAATGGACGTAATAATTCCATTCTGAGTAAATCCAGATTTTTTGCGCAGTGGAATTTATCGCGGTTCCTTCCTCCCTTACTATCTCAGATTTTTAAGCAAAAATAAATGTTATTTGATTTCATGTACTGTATGCGTAGACTTCTTTTTAGAAATATAAATATTTATTTGCAGGAAACATGGTTACAAGTTGTTACAAATGTTGTATAAGTACACATCATGTCTCGTCGACGAACGGTATGCATAATAGGCTGTAGAATTCACCTACAGTAATAATTAAATTAAGACTACTATACACATTCCAGTTAGTAATAAATTATCTAATAATAATTAAAAGTTTCATTTCAACAATAATAATAAGTATACGATTCTATTTAATCAATACGAATAATCCTATTAATAATCATAGGTTTAAAAATAAAAATAAAATAAAATACATGCAAAAACCGGTTAAGTGCGAGTTGGACTCGCGCCCGAAGGGTTCCGTACCATTATCTATAAAAACGGCAAAACAATCACGTTTGTTGTATGGGAGCCCCTTAAATATATATTTTATTCTGTTTTTTAGTATTTGTTGTAATAGCGGCAACAGAAATATATTATCATCTGTGAAAATTTCAACTGTCTAACTAACACGGTTAGACGGACAGACAGACGGATGGATGGACGGACAGCGGAGTCTCAGTAATAGGGTCCCGTTTTACCCTTAGGGTAAGGAACCCTAAAAACGATACACTCTGTGCCTATAATAATTTCTAACTACTTTGCCTGCGCATAACGCGTATTTCCAATAACCCGCAGTTTCCCCGTACAGTCAAAATCAAATGACGAGCAATATGACATCCCGAATATTTCAATAGATAGGTAGTAGGTGTACATGTAAACTGACGGACACAGAGGGATTTCTGTAAGCTTGCCTGTTTCCTTTTGATGTGTTTTGGAAACTACATCAAACTATGAGCAGCTATTGTTTATATTGTCGCCACAATATGATGTGCACTGAAGTTTCTAACAACATTGTTTAATAATTGAACGATGTTGGTGTTGTTGTTGTGCGAAGTATAGATGAACTAGAATCATATTTGGGCAGACTCTTTAATGTATTTTGGTGACACGGAAATTTATAGAAGGGAACTATCTAGAATTGAATAGAAGTATGCTTTATTGCACACCAAAATGTACAAGAAAAACACAGTGTAAATCAATGCACAATGGGCGGTCTTATCGCAGCATAATATGCTATATTCTTATGGCAGTTACATCAATCATATTTTTTTAATGAAATAGCAAATGTTTTTCATTAACGTAACACAATATATTCACAAAATTTCTATGAAAGGCAGAGTCGTACTATTAACATCTACACTATATTTTGACAATGACCGTAGTAAGTCCGACGTAATGGCAATTCTAGTTACCGTATCTAATTTTAACCCACTCTATGTACAACATGAAACCCAAAACATAAAACAATACGTACACTTACTAAAATTAAATGAAAACGGTTGAAATCACAACAAAATAGCGTTCCATTTAGAACTAAAATTTTAGTTTAAATGAAAACGGTTCAATGCCGCCCGGAAATGGACCGTCCCCAAAACGTCACCGTCAAAATTAATTTCAAATTTTCACAAAAGTCCGGCTAAAAGTTTTCTTTAATTTACATAATTTGTAGTCTTTCAAAGCGCCAGTTAAATATATTTCGAGGGTCAGTCGCGAAGTTTGGCGAGTAGCTGCAAGCTTTTATGTTCATACCAGCAAATGCTGAGCTGGCTACCCTTTCGGCATGGCATGCTTGACAGCATATACCTATTTAAAAATATTTTATTTCGCTTTATTTCTTAATTGTCAATTTTCTGATGTGTGTTATTTTTTTTTTATCTTCTCTCTCTTATGATGTCAATATGTCTGTGCCGAATAAATGTTCATTTCTTTCTTTTCTTTCTACCATGTGCACGAATTTGGAACGAGATAAAAATATAGTAGTTTATGAAACTGTTGCTTAATAAGGGTTATTAAAACACAAATTTTTGTTATTGATAGTATCACACGACTGTTTTAATACCTAGTTATTTGCAGTTTCATACACTTCTTTATCTATGCTCATAGGCTGTATTTAAAAAGTTAAAATTTGCATCCATCCGAACAGTCAATAGCGCATGCGCCCTAGCGTGCACCTCCATAGACAATGTGCAGCCGCAATAAAAATTGAATTGATAGCTGCTCGGTCGATTTGAATTGTACTATGAGTTTTTAAACTGTCATGGTCACTAACATTAGTATTAAAGTTCAAAACGGGGTATTTACCATGTTTATATCTTGTTTTGAGTTCCCGATATTTCGGCACTGTTTCAAGTGCTATGATCACGGATAAACTAAAAGTATTTGCGGGTAGATGTTTATTGGCAGACAAAATGGTCTAATATTTGAATTGTACTACCATTATAGAGATGATAACATAATACAGCCCTGGAAGCAACTATAATGCATTCACGGAGTCTACACTTCTATACCTGAGCATACTTCATCGAGTTAGGCCAGGTCGTTAGCACATCTCGCGTATTATCTCCAGACGGAGCTACGAAGGCGTCCAATTCAAGACCTCATTATTTTCCATCATATTTACCGGTATCGCTCAAGTGTAAAGAGATCCCTATCTTCAAATACCTACTTTAATTAGGAACATATTTTGTTTTGATCTCGAAACTCAATCCCATCTTATTAAATTTACAAGGTGGATGTCTTGAAAAATTCTGATAACATCATTTACTCTTTTTTTACATGTGAGATGTACTCGTATGTTTGTAATCTGTACCCTCGATACAGGAGAAATCATAGTGAGGAGCAACGTTTTATAAAAAAAGAAGTAAGTACCTATAAATATATTAATTGATTTGTTTTTATTTTTAAAAAAACGTTGCCCCTCACTAGGACTTATATTATTATTATTATTTGTTATTTATTTAATTATTTGTTTTGTTTAATTATTTATTTTACTAAAAATAAAAATAAATGTTCGTGATAAAAAAATCGAAATGAGGGGCAATGGTTTAAAAAAAATTGCAAGATAACGCAAGTATCTATAGAAGTCTTATTTTATGATTTTCAGAGTTACAAGTTCCTGGTGTCGTAAATCATGGTGCTTGCAAGAAGCTCGCTTGCAGGCTATAAAAGTAAATAAAATAAAATGGTTATGGCCGTTCTTGTTCTCTCTCCTCTTTTACGACACCCGAGGCGAAGATTAATTCTGTGTTTTTGTGGTTTAGTGACGACAACCCGCAGACCTTAAAGGTCAGGCTTCGATTCGCACTCCTGCTAAAATTATGGCATTTTAAGATTTTATCATAAACTGAGGATTAGACTTTTAATATTATTTTGTGGAAATTGTGTGGCTTTCTTTTCTTAGATGCTGTTTAAGGCGATCAAATCTAGGATAATAATAAATAAATAATAATAAAAATTTAGGTAAGTGGTCAGCAAGAAACACAAGACATAAATTACACAGTACGAAAATAATGATTAAGCAATAGAAAACAATCAATAACCTTACCCCCGTCAAAAACCCCCGACTCCAACTAGAAGAAGAGCTGTAACTTTTGAACGGCTGAACACATTTTCATGAAACATGCTAAGATTAAACCCGATTAAACTAGCGTTACTTTGCCACAGTCAGATAACACATACACAGATCCACAGATGCACACAAAAAACTTGTAACACCTCTCTTTTTTGTCGGGGGTTAAAATGAATAAATAGAAAAGGTTTGTAAAACATGGCTATGACCAACGTCATTCTTCTATGTTCTAATATGATGGCATGTTTCCTAACGACCGTTCCTTATAACCATGGACGATTACTGGCAGTTTATAGGTAGATGATAGTAAATTATGGTGCCCAATAAACAAGACAATATAGGTATGGTCCTAATTTGATCATAATATATAATATTTATAATATTTGATATTAATATAGTAACAAGTTCCAATATAGATTTTTTATTAAATGTCAAACTAATATGAGAGCTCGAAGGAAAAGGCAGAAGTGCATTACACGTAGGTATGACGGCACGGTTGGCGCAGTGGCTAAGCGATTAGCTTTCTGTGCTACATGCTGCGGGTTCGATCCTCGCACGGAACAAATATTTGTATGATCTACAGATAGTAGTTTCTGGTCTGGGTGTGTGTGCATGTGAGATGTATGTTTGTAAACTGTACCCTCGAAACAGGAGAAACCTTAGAGAAAGGCAACGCTTTCTATAAAAATTAAAAAATTACCACGTTCCTAATTCACTCAAAAAGTCCTTTTGTCAAAATATTCAAAGTTATTACCCTAGATACTCAAAGTAATTACTATTCAATCACTCGGTTGTATTTATTACCGGCACCCTAGCTCCGAGTCTATTAGTCGTTTCGTCCGTCAACTGGCAAAATGATTGTTTCACTTTTTTCATTCTCAAAGAAATAAAGAGAAGAAGTCGCGAGTTAATCGGATTTTAACGAAATTGTCTTTCTATTATGTACTTTGTTCTTTGGAGCGTATATTTTCTTTTCCGACCGTTTAGACTTTGTTGTTCGTTTGTGTGGGTCTTGAAGTTACGAGGTTTTTTAATCAAGTCTCTTTTACATTGAGTTTGTGTGTATAATATGCGTACCTATGAGCGGTATTTGCCTTTAAGACTGTAACTTAACTGTTTATTACTTACTTTAGAATAACTAATTGAGATGAAATATACGTCAGGTGCTAAGTTAGACCAATACCTATACAACTGTAAAGTTTTATTGAAATCAGTTAGTCCGTTTTCCCGTTTTGAGGTAACAAACAAACAGACAGACAGAAAAAAATTCTAAAAATGATGGATTCGTATTCTATTGCTTAATATCTAGTACATTTTCCAAAAAAATAAAAATATAGCCTATTTTCTCGAAAATATTTTCAATGTTCATTTCGACCTTTACGATTTTATTATAGTATATATAGATAGAATACAATACAATAAACTTGATTGTACACCAAAAATACGAAACATACCTACATTAATTATAAAAATAAACATACACAATGGGCGGTTTCATCGCCATTATTTTCATTGACACAAGAAATTGTACAAAAAATTGGATACCATTCTCTGTAGCCTATTATACACATAGCAACACTGCTTTTTTATGATCCTATATCAGCATTAAAAAGAGTGGCAGCAAAATATGCGCATTTATGCCCCGCTCCCATTGTATAAGGTTATTCAACGCGAGTCTTTGAGAATCGGTTCAAATATATTTATGATTTATGCTTGTCCTATATTCAAAGTTGATGCTATTGGGTCCGAAGACTGCGGAATATGAAATAGGATATAAAAAGGAAACTATTCAGAATTGAAATATTTATAGGAAAAAGCTGTTGACCCGTGAATGTTACTTTTTCCTCTCTCCTAGCTAATTATACCGAAGTCTATAAAGTTTTTGCAAAAGCTGTGATAGCCTAGTAGTTGATCGCTTGCCTTCCATGCAGGAGCGTCCGAGTTCGAAACCAGCCGGCGGCGCCTCTGACTTTTCGAATTTATGTGCAGATCGCAATTTGATCATCACTTGCATTAACGGTGCAAGAAAACATCGTGAGGAATCCTACACACCTAAAAGGCCCTTATAAAGTTCTCGATGGTGTGTGTAGTCCGCCAACCCGCACTAGGCCAGCGTGGTGAACTAAGGCCTAATCCTTCTCATTCCGAGAAGATGCCTGTGCCTAACATTGGGATAGCAGTGGGTTGGATTTATTTCAAAAAAAATCGGACAAGAAAAAAAGAATAGAATTTCTTATCACAAAAATCTCAACCGATCGCGCGATCCTACGGACTTACTAATCCAAAACCTAATGTTTCAAAACCAAAGAGAAAGTTTTAAAGCTATTAGCATTAGCATAAACTAAGTTGATCTAAAATGACCCAATTTCACGTCCCTCAAAGAAGTACCTAATCCAAGTCTTTGCATCAGATAAGGAAATAGAAATTTCAGGCTAACTCCCAAAATTCAGTAATTTGGGGAATTACAGCAACGGAAAGAAAATAAAATGAAATGTAAATGTACTGGACTTTCCAGTTTAAATACGGTAGAACCAGGGGTTTGTAGATTTTGGGTGCAAAAGAGCTTGGTTTCATTTCTGATATTTTGGAGTAGATGTAATAGTAGTCTGTATAGATGAATAACCATTATAATTACTGCTTCAAACAGTTAAAAAAGAAAACGATTTTTTAATTCTATATTACGTGAAGAGAAAACTTTGTACCCTTTTTAAGCATATTGCGCTCACGGTGGAGTGTAAAATGTGGCATAGAGAAAATTTATATGGATAAGGAGTGCAGAAAGCTACAATTACGTCGAATTTTGACCACTGGGAGACCACTAGTATTGATAATTACATTGATTTTCTCTAGCTCAAAGTTTTTTAATTATTATGCTAGTTTCAGAATTACTCTGAGCATGTTGACATATTACTTAAGATAAATCTATGAAATTATATCGACGACAAAAAAAATTACAAGCATAAAAATTGCGTCATGTATCTACATAAAACTTCCGAGAACTCAAGTTTAGAAAGTTTATTTATTAGTCGAATGTAAAATAACGTGGAAACTGTTGTCAAGAAATTACATTATTCTAAGTCCCGTAGTACCTAATTCGACTTCAATTTGGCCAAAATTTTACAAAATGCTTACAAAATCTTCAATCTTTAGCCCAATCTATCAATCTATAGAATTGATTTGATTGAGGCTTAAAACAGGAACATCCATGACACCGATAATTGAGAAACGAAGACTACACGGAAAAGCGACTTTGCAGTCTCCATCTTAACCAAGTACTCGGTTGTAAATAGCAATACCTTGTTTATTACTAGCCGTTACGTAATTTCAGAGTACGTATGTTAAACTTTGCAGGCACCATCCGAACCAAGTACTCGGTTGTAAATAGCAATACCTTGTTTATTACTAGCCGTAACGTTTTATCAGTGTAGCAGACCTATGCGTCATTCAATATTGACGTTAAATTAGGACACCAAAGAACAGATATTGTTAAGCTTTTCACATCAAATACTTACAAGTTGATGGATATTGAGATCACTGAACTTCTGTAGCGCCTGAAATCCCGCATACCTACATCTTCGCCTATAAAAACGCGTACATTTAGCGCTCGGCAGTTTCTTTTTCAAAGAGAGCGCGTGACGGCGCTCGGGCGCTAACGAACACGGACACCCTTTGAGCACTGGGCCGCGAAAATTTATGAAGGGAGTCCACGTGCGAGCGATAAGCGATGCGCGAACGTCGAGAGTAATTTATTTTTATTTCACTTGCATGCATTAATGCATGTTTTGTCATATAAACTAACCGTCAAAAACCCCCGACTCCTGCTAGAAAAAGAGTTGTTACTTTTGAACAGCTGAACAGATTTTCATGAAACATGACTCAGATGATTTTCAATTAAACCAGTTTTCAATTAAAAAAACTGCATTGAAATCATTCCATCTGGTTTGGAGCCACGATGCCACAGATAGACACACAGATACTGACTACAAACTTATAACACATAACTTGCACCAAACATGAAACACTGAGAGATGTAACGAAGGATATCGTTATGAGATAATTATAATTTATACGTACATATCCACTTATTTTCCACGTAAATGCCTTTTTATAACAAGCACACACAGTTTTATAATATCGACAATTAAGGTTAGAAATTGTGAGCCTATTTATTTTCTCAAACTTGAAATAATGGTGTGGAAGTTTGTTTATATTAAGTAGTCAATAGGTGCTTGTTTGTTGTTACACGAACCCACTGTTATTTCATCGGTTAACAAAAGGATTCTAAGAAAACCCACAAGTTTATGAAACTATTATTCTAGTAAAGTCTGCCAACCTTATTTCTATTCCTCAAGTTAGATCGCTTAATACCACAACCTGCTACCAAAATGTTATTCATATTTCTACATTAAGTAGAACACAAATAACAACAACGAACAATATACTAAAGCGCCCTTCATCCTCCAAAATTACATTACCTACTTTAATGGGCGCGACAAAAATTTATGTGAAAAGTTAACAGCAATAACTTTTGTTTGGAAGGACGATAATGAGGCGGGTCACCCTGCCGGTAATAGGGTATTAAAATGGGAAATGGGTGAATGGATGGATTACCAGTGTTTATTAATTTGATACTAAATGTAGCCCTTTTATAATTAATTAATCAATGGCGTGTTGAAAGAATAATGAGCTGTTATATTTCTAAAACCTACGGCCGTAGTGAAGAAATGCCTTTCTATTACATAAAAAAGAGGGAAAAGCAGACCACAAACGACTTGGATAATGAATGTCCAGAGAGGCATGAAGGTGTTGGGTCTCTGTCGAATGTTTGTCGAATTAATGGCGCCTACAATTCGATCGTGAGAGACTATACTTCGAGCTACCTTGTAAAAAGAAGATCAATCATGAAGTTGTGTCTCCTATCTTCATGATCGGTAGTTTAGTCTCTCACGATCGTATTGAAGTTTATTACCAGAGTCGATGTTCATTACCATTTTAGTTAGCGGTAGACCCGCTGACCCCGCGTAACGGGAAGAGACGAGGACAGAAGATGAAGACCTGGGGCCATCGCAACCTTGCATTGTAGTGACCCAAGCGGGGCCGGCCCGTCCCTATAGGCAAGGTAGGGGACGGCTTAGGGCGCTAAGAATTTGGGGCGTAATACCAAACCTGGATCTAGGGGCTACAATTGAATTCAACCCCTCGTGCTGAATATTGGATTTTTATAATTATTGTTGTCAATAATGTTGAAAATATATTTTTAATGAGGCCATTCAATTCGGTCGCTTGGGGCGCCGTGTTTGCTCGGGCCGGCCCTGGACCCAAGCTTAGCATGATTAGATGATACATATTATACATAGTTTTGTTTGGACGACCGATATTTACTCAACCGGTAATTGGGTATTAATAACAAGAATAGCCCGATAGATAGCATGAGGATTAGTGATTATTAATTCAATAGTTAATTAATGTTCGTCAATTTCCTGGATGTACAAGAGAATTGCTTATAGGCGTAGTAATAGATAAACCGGTCAGTAAGATGATCACAGGGCTGACTGACCGCCTTGGGTGTGCCGAACATATGTGTAATATCACAGAATACACACCCTATGCAAACCGGGCATCTGCTGTGACTATTATGCCTACAGACCATTATGAAAACCTTTTACTATGAGAATAAACCTAAAATTTAAAAAAAATCTGCTTCTCCATACAAAATTTAATTCAAATTTTATTCAACTAAGTATGGAACATTTTCATTTATTATCCTTTCAAAATCTTACCCTGCCGCAGTAGATACTCAAAGGCCGCAGTATCGAGAAGAAACCCATCAGTGGTTCAATAATGATATTGTATATTGCAGTGGACTGCACAGATATTTCTTGCAGGGTAGGTAAAAACAACTTAATAATGTTGTATTATCAAGTTTAATGATGTTTGTGATTGGGCACCTCATCCTAAGACTTGAATTAACTGATATTACAGACATATTATGGTTTGTATTACTTAACTTATTAGGGTAGGCACTCAGGCAGTGTCTTATTTTCTTCATGGAGTGCATGCCACTGATATTTTGTAAGTTTTTTTCGAATGAAACATATCATTAGAATAAGCGACTAAGCATTATTTTCATATTTGTAAACTGAAGGAGTAAACACAAGCGAGTGGACAGTTGATGTCCTTATATCGGACAATAACAAGGAAGCCCACCCTATCGGTAATTGCTTATTAATATCTGAAACCGCCTGTTTGAATATGGGTTATCGATTATTGATTAGGTAAATAATTTGAATACATTGGGGTGTGCTTACTACTATCTACATTGTATATTCACCTACCTATATACATTGCGTACCTATATACATTATACAGCCTTATCGGTGAAATGTTCCAGCCGGGATGCCAAGCATGAAGTCTCGGATTCAATTCCCAGTTCGAGGAGAGTTATTTGTGGTTTTTAACCGACTTCCAAAAAGGAGGAGGCTCTCAATTCGACAGTACTTTTTATTTTTTGCCATTTGTGATCCCATTTAAGTTTGGTGAAGATCTGATACCTTCAGAGAGAATACAATGGAACTCTTATATTATGGATAACACCAAATCACTCGCGATTGCTGTAATCGCATGTTTATAATTATATTTTTTATGCCAGTCAATATTGAAAAATAGAATAAACTTTAAGAAAAGTAAAAATCGACTTCAAAAAAATAAAAAGTATACAATATATTTAGGTGCAATTACAGGTGCATTGAAGAATTAAAAGCCCCGACTTCAGAAACTAAAATATAAAAGTATAAAATATTTTTCATAAAAACTGTTGTTTTTATGAAAAATGCACCTAGCTTAGCAGTGACACTGACTTCAGAAGCTGTTAAGTTTTTTATGAAAAATGTTGTATAATTTTCAGTTTGTTTAACAAAAATAAAATGCGCGGTTGTTACCGCGGGTAACAGTTGTATGATACCTATATAATTATCTCCATAACCTTTTCAGAGCATACAGTAAACAATTATCCATTTTTGGTTACAATGTTGCGGTTATCCAACACTAGTTACTAAAACAATATCATTGAGTGAATGCACAATGTTGTACTAGGAGAGCATAACAAGCGAGCAGTGTAATCAAATCAGACATGATTCAGTATAGATCGCTAATTGATACAAGCCATTTACTGCGAGAGAGATTATGTCAGGAGGATGGATATGGAGTGGGCTACAGTATAATATTAACGTTAACTGTGAGCAGAAATAGAAGAGAATAGAATATATATTTATTCATGTAATATGAAATGTCGAGACTCTAGGTGCGCGGTTCCAAATAGTAGGTCCTATGGAGAAGAACCGGCATGAAACTCCATGGAAACTCTATTAAAATAATAATAGATTACAATCTTGATTATTACAATGTTATGGTGAGAGCTACGAGGATAATGTAATTTAATGTGAAAAAAGAATAGGATAATAATGATTTGCCTTTGAATTACGAGTAGATTGCCATGGCAGTTACCTACAACAATTTATGTACTGTTGTATTTCTCTGTTTAATTAAATTTTCTCTCTTTAATGACAATTCAAAGAAATATCTTCATAGATTCGATGAAATGTTATTCCCTGGTTTTGCAATCAGACGGCCGAGAACGAATGTTTTGACGTATGGTAACGTAAACGTAAGCAAACTTTGATTATAAAATACGATGAATCTATCGCACTTTTGTTCAATTTTATGTAACAAACACACTTGTTTCATGAAAATGAAAAAATATGCATGTATTTCCAAAAAAATATCATAGATTAAACGTGTATTTTTGGTTCTAAATTTGGTTACGTTTACGTTACGATACGTCAAAACATTCGTGCTCGGCCCACTGGTCACATGGACTATTAACATTGGGAGGCAACGCTCGGCCACAAATATTTGTTGTAGATAATAATTTTGATAGTATTTACATTACTGATGTATTTACATGTGTTTATTTATCTATCTAGTCATGCCGTAACCGTACAAATAACTATCTAAATTGAACGAAGATTATTTGGATATAGGTTCCGACTAACATTCGATATAAATATTGACTAAATCTTACCTACGTACCCTAAAGGCATCCTGAAACCGTCGTACTTAGGTACCTGCTAAATGGATATCCATAGGTGCCTTCAGGCTATATTTACACGGATCTAGAAAGACCTAATTACCGATGTAGCAGACAGTTTGCGACAGGCGTAAATCGCGCGGTAGCTTCTGTCAATGATCACTTTTGTATTACGAATTTTCCGATAGCAACGCGACAGGCACCGCTTACGGGTTTGCCCTCTGGCGAACAATAAACGAACTAAAAAGTGCATACTTGGCGCTGTAAATGCCATAAGTAGCCACAGGCAAATGTCTGCCGTACACAATTCGCGTATATAATAATTTGACAGTTCGCGACCGATATCGCTTCGTCTGCTGTCGCGTGGCGTCGCTGTCAGGTGATTTTTACGTAATTAGGGTGCGGATTTCGTTTTATTCTCACTTGGCAAGCACATACACCCGCATAAGTGGTTACCGTGATATAGAGACGCTTGCAACACCAGGAGCATCACTCGCGTCGCGCGTTGCCGACTCTACTATTGATCCCTTATTGCCAACACGACGCTTCCCCAAGGAGCATTAGCAATCTTGCTCACCGTTAGGAACACAACTGCAAAAGAGCAGTGTTATTTGGCTACGATATTCTGCAAGGTGGAGGTACTTGCCCAGTCGGGCAGCTCCAATTTGCAGCGGAAAGTCCCGCTATGCCCTACCTCCCTGCGTCTGAAAGTAAACTGTACCAATAAGTTCATACATCACAAAGATGCGTATCATTCACCCCAAATCAGTTTAGAGAGCTTGATTGGCACGAAATTGAGACGTCTATACATGTCTATACACGTTTATTTGACTGAGTCGTACAACTTTCGCAATATGATAAACTACACCAAGTTTTCCAATTCCGATCAGGTAGTAACTCCTAACAGCCCACGCAACACCACAAAGAAACTGTTCTGTGGATAGGTAGTATAATTTAGGCAAAACTCTTATAATACAGTTACCGTCGGAGTTATCCGTAAATTTCCCCTGAGAAATAAACCTCCTGCTCAATGATGACATGTGTGTAAAATTTGCTTATCGTCCCCGTGATCGAGTGGGGGAAATATCGGTAAATATGTACGGAAAGTATATAAAATATTTACGTGGAGTTTATTTTCTAAATGTATGAGAAAATTGCGTCTTTATACCTATAGCTTTTGTTTTGAAATATTTTTATATTTTTTTTCGTTGTCATGTGCCTATGTTGTCTAATCTCAACAGACAATTTGTTAGAATCGACAACTATAGCATACATTAAAGTACGAAAATAAATATTTTTTAAGTCTACACAAGTCTATCAGTAATCAGTTTTATTTAGATAGCCTCTTGTATTAATTCCACGCTATAGTCTACATTTCTTTTTTTTTCAAACTCTCCTCTCGCAGGTCTGCTGGAAGAGATTTCTTTAGAAATAAGCAGTACCTTTGTGTCATCTTTCCTATTTAATTGTAATTATTCTTCTTTCTGTGTGTACACAAATTGTTAAATAAATAAATAAATAAGTCTAATTGTGTGGTACATCTCATCTTGTGAGACGACATGGTTAGCGCAGTGGTTAAGCTATTATCTACAGATAGTTGTTTCGAGTCTGGGTGTGTATGCATGTGAGATGTATGTTTGTAAACTGTACCCTCGAAACAGGACAAAATTATTAAAAAAGAAAAGGCATAAACCAGTTGTAGATACTCACAAATAACAGAAGATAATCGAATACAAATTAATTCCACGTTTAGTTATTTATTCTTTATGTACAAAAATGGTACATAAGGTGGACGTAATGCCATGACGCATTCATACTGAATGCTCAAATCAAAAAGTTTAAAGAAAACTAAATTGTTGGCGCACATATTTCTAACCGACTTCCAAAAAAGGAGGAGGTTCTTAATTCGACTGTATGTTTTTTTTGTATGTTTGTTACGCGATTATTCCGCCAATTGAAGACCGATTTTGAAATTTCTGAAATTTTGTGTGAAAGCTCGGAAAGCCAGTTTCTTAGCCACTGCACCAACCGAGCTTTCACTGCTTACTTAATTAGACTATAAGCAGATCCATTGTACACGTGTCTAGAAACCAATCAACTATTATTATTATACACCAATCAGGGTACACGTGAGTCACAATATCATCCCTAATCAACTTTTACGATACGCACAGAAAGGGTGACCGCAGTTAATAGGTACACTAATATCCTCCGGACACAAATATCGTAGCCAGCACGTTCACATGAAACGTGCGAATCATTTCCAGCCATTTGGCCACGCCCCTAGGGAATCTCTATGTAGCACAGATTTTTTGTCCATCCCTAAACACGATATCTTTTGAACTTAGTTTCAAAATGACATGTTACGATACCGATTTATTTTCCAAGTCTTTTCGAATTTCTTATTATTTTTTTTGCCTCTATTTTTAGGAATTGAAGAATACAGTAAACGCATTATAAGAATATTGTTGACATTGAAGTTAATTACCAGAGTCAATGTTCATTACCATTTTAGCTACGTGGTAGACCCGCTGTTTGAGTAAACTGCGGCTCTACCGCGGTACAAAATGGTAATGAACATCAGACTCTGGGAATAAACTTCAATACGATCGTGAAAGAATTAACTTCGAACTACTTTCTCAAAAATTACCCATCATGAAGATGGGAATCCCAACTTTATAATCAGTATTTTTTACAAGGTAGCTCGAAGTTTAGGCTCTCGCGATCGTATTGAAGTTTATATTCGGTGTGGAGCTGCCCTAGTGAACAGACGTATATACAACCTGACTGCTAGCTTATTTGATGTTAGTTAGTGTATTCAGAGTTTATAGTAAGCCATCTTTGATTGTGACTTGACTGACTATTATAACGTGCTCTCAGTGGCCAGAGAGCCTTAATGTTAGTTTTATTTCACAACACTTATCATGCACACTATGTACTTGCTTGAAACACAGACACCAGTTATGGTTGAGGTAACATGACTACCCATTTCTTTAACTCCATTCCTCTTGCTTACCAACCCATAGAAATAGTATTATAGGTCTATATACTATCTCCATGCTTACACCCTATTTCTGACATTACCAGAGTCGATGTTGCAAGTTTCTATTTTTACAGAGAGCAAATACAGAGTGTGAATGAGGACGATATTGTCCAACCATGCTCAAAATATTACCAAAAAGTTGCGCCTGAAAATCTACCCAGCTCATACGAAAACCTTCCGTCATAAACAGCGGCACATAAAACTATTAAATGTTAATATCAAAGGGCTACTCTTCAAGCGTTGCGTCAGTACTTGTAGTAAATGGTCGGGTATTTTACAACTTACAACATAGCTAGATAATAAGCTACCATGTCACTAACACTCTATGGATATTACTTCCGAAATAAAAAAAATATTATAGCCTTTGGTACTTGTGCTATGGCCTGTGTTTGTATAATAAATGTTTATTTTTAGAACAATTATTAAAGTTTACACAAATTTTATAGATACATTGTAAGAGCAGTAATTTTTGCCCAAAAATGTTTCCCATTTACAATAAAAGATACGATCCATATCTTTTACTCTTAAACCCCTAAAACTCCACAACATAGCTTTAATACCATTCTTATAATAAAACAGAATTTATAAAGGGGAAGCGAACGCAGTAATTTGTTTCACAAGTGAATTAAAATCGGAACCTTGGGGGACACGTAACAGGTGTATTACCACGAAATTGGAACAGAAGTCCCACTTATTGCAATACTCGGTAATACAGTAACTTAAATCGCTTTGTTTCGATGTACGAAAAGAAAAGATTTCTTTAATTCCTGCTCAATACATAAAATTAATAAATAAATCCAGCCCATTACTGTCCAACTGCTGAGCACGGGCCTCTTCTTCGAATGAGAAAGGTTAGGCTTTAGTCCACCACGCTGGTCTAGTGCGGGTTGATGGACTTCACACACCATCGAGGACTTTATGAGGCCCTCAGGTGTACAGGTTTCCTCACGATGATTTCCTTCACCATTAGCGCAAGTGATAATCAAATTACGAATGATCAAATTAAGAAATTATAAATTTGAAAAGTTAGAGGCCGCACCTCGAGTTCGAACTCAAACCTTCATGCATGGAAGGCAAGCGTTCAACCGCTAGGCTATCACTGCATACATAAAAGAAAATTAATCTATAAAGTAGCGACACATCTACGGAAAATCCGCGACGAAAGTTCCTGTGTTTAGAATAGAATAGAGATCTATTCTATTCTAAACACTGGAACTTTATTCGTGCATACGAGCGACATGGCCGGCCCACTTCCATTTTAGCTTAGCTATTATAACTCCTGCATCTGTTATTTTAGTAATGGAGCACTGGGTGGTGTAGAATATAATAGAATAGATCTTTATTTCATGTAAACCAGATACAGGCACTTATGGAATGTCGAGACTCTAGGTGCACGGTTACAAATAGTAGGTCCTATGGAGAAGAACCGGCAAGAAACTCCATTTACGCCTCCTTTTGCGCTTGAAATGATTTAGTTTCGTTAAAACGCGACATAATACAGCCTGATTATATTGCTGGTAATTTAAAAAATATGTTAAGGGTAAAACACAGATCTTCTGTAGACAATTTTTAACCCCCGACAAACAACAGGGGTGTTATAAGTGTGTAGTGTTTATCTGTGGACCTGTGTATCTGTCTGTGGCATCGTAGCTCCAAAACGGATGAACCGATTTTAATGCAGTTTTTTTTAATTGAAGACTTGTTTAAACAGGTATCATCTTAGCTATGTTTCATGAAAATCTGTTCAGGCGTTCAAAAGTTACAGTTTTTTTTCTAGTTGGAGTTGGGAGTATTTGTCGGTTAGGTTAGTTCCGTACCTGTGTCACTATACTAAGGCCCACTACCCACCTCAAATTAAAGTGTTTTAAAACATCATCATCTGTCGCCCAACCTTATCCTAACTACGTTGTGGTCGGCTCCAAAGAGTATAATAATTATATACTTAGTAAGTCGGCTCCCAGTCTAACCAGACGCTACTGAATATCAGTGTCTTACATGTAACGCTCGCTATGTACCGGAGAGGTT
This sequence comes from Allophyes oxyacanthae, assembly GCA_932294325.1. Taxonomy (NCBI): domain Eukaryota; kingdom Metazoa; phylum Arthropoda; class Insecta; order Lepidoptera; family Noctuidae; genus Allophyes; species Allophyes oxyacanthae. Next base: position 19,135,775 of record OW028610.1, on the reverse strand, counting down.
GAAGTTCTGATAGGCAAAGTATACACGTGACTTGTCCCAAGTCACGTGTATACTTTGCCTATAAGAAAGTCGCATTTAATCAGATTGGAAGCCAACCCAGGGATCTACCGGGTAACTAAAATGGTAATGAACATCGACTCTAGTAATAAACTTTAATATGATCTCTCTCAGGATCATAAACGTCGAGTTACCTTGTAAAAAAAAAACCCAACATGAAGTAAGGACTCCCATCTTCATGATCGGTAAAAAATTACAAGGTAGCTCAAAGTTCAGTCTCTCACGATCGCATTGAAGTCGTCGATGTTCATTACCATTTTCGTTATGCGGTAGACCCGAACCAATACGAAATGAATACCAAATGTGTTGTTTTGATGAAAATTTTACTGCAACTGCGCGGAAACTGCACTTCTTTAGTTAGGTACGTTAATTAGCTCTCTGCATGGTAGCCATATTTCTTATGTTTTACCTCTTTGTTCATATATAGGAATTGTCCTTAAATATGTATGACATACCAATTTTCTTATTTTTGTAATAAGAACAGTGACGTCACGGCCATGTGTCGAGTCCGTTGTTTTGTATTCACACAGAGTATTTGATTTGATGTGTGTTTCTGGATGTGAAAGGTTCTTGTGTTTTTCCTTATTCGTTATACGTATGAAATAATACACGCTGTGTGTGCCTGAGACAACATTATTTCGTACACTAATGATACATTTTGGAAAGAAAAGAAAGAAAGAAAAGTCATTTATTCGGACTAGACATCAGACAACACAGTGCACAAACATGAAAAAGTAAAAAAAACAACAAAAAGTAACAATTAATAAATTAATATTAAATCAGAAAACCCGACTGCTTAAAAAGTGAACTTTAAATATAAACTGAAAAGAAAAAAACAAGTCCAGTAGAATTCTCATGCGGAACATAGCGACTTTAACAGTCGGGACCCATTAAAAATCGAGACCGGCTCAAATCTTCCCAATAATGGGTCCCGACTGTTAAAGTCGCTATGTTCCTCATTAGAATTCTACTGGAGTCAAGTAATGAATATTATATTGATTATTCAGTTGTCGGAAATAAAAAATAATAACCGAACCGCCTAAAACCCCCGACTCCAACTAGAAAAAGAGCTGTAACTTTTGAACAGCTGAACAGATTTTCATGAAACATGGCTAAGATGATACCCAATTAAACACAAATTAATTAAGAAAATGCATTGAAATCGGTCCATCCGTTTTGGAGCTACAGTGCCACAGACAGACACACAGATACACACTACAAACTTATAACAACCCTCTTTTTTGTCTGGGGTTAAAAATAACATGCCGTTAACCGAAACCAGTGGTTTTAGTGACTAAGGGCCAAGTTCACCGACAACATAACAGACGATTAGAGCAAAATCTGCCGTTTAAACATAAAATTTTGTATGAGTAACTGGCCGATTTCATCGATTGGCCTTAAATTACAAACCATTTCGTCAATTCGATATTCAGGTCAGCAGAGCAATTCATTTTTTTGAGGATGTATTCCATCCAGTCGATTGCCGATCAAAAAGCCCTCACAACCACTACAATCTGTTCAACACGAACATTTCACCAGAACATTCGACTAACATCTTCTCAATTGCTCACTTCAAATTATGTACGTAATACCTTTAAAATATTCCGTGAAATTTTCCCGCCAGATCCTAGCACCAATTACGACCACCGCCATTCCTTTTTTAAAAGGCAGTGCAATTCGACCTTAATTCTGTCTTATCCTTTTTTCATTGAGGAAATTAAAGCCAGGAATAATTTACTGAACCGTGCGCGGTTTACTGTTCGAAGTTTAAATTTTTAAGATATTGCTCGTTTCGTTTTTGTTTCGGGTAAAATAGAACTGGTTTGGCCACTTTTTTATGAGTTTATGTTTTGGGGAGGGAAAAGGTGTTGCTGTCTGTTTAAAAGTTATCATAAACTGCGTACTAAAATAAAATAAAATAAATATTGTTTCGAATAAGACTTCCCTCGTCTTACGTACTATTTATTCACGACGCTTCTCAAATATAAGTGCTGTACCAACTTTGGAGCCTGCAAAGCTGCAATGATGACCGAGCGCTTATAACTCTATTTACTTCACTATCCAATATTTTAAACTTCTAATTAAATAATTAAACTGAACGACTGAGTGCCTCTTTTGAAGTTTTCATTCTGAAACAGTTTCACAAGTCAGTTTGAATTTTCTGTAAAGCAACAAAATTTAATCCTTTGTGATATTTTAGAACTAGGTATTTAAAGCTTTATGAGAAGCAAACATTTGCTAAAGTCTGGAATTAATTTGAACAACCTTACAATTAAAAGCATAACTTTTTAAACAAGTACTTTTCGCTAGGTATTGAACTTTATGTACTATTTACTGTGATCCCTTTTCGAGAGTTGTCCAAAAGGTTTCGGCTAGAAAGTGTGCAGCTAATGTCAGGAACAGGGTGTAAGCAAGAGGAATGTAGTTAAAGAAATAGGTAGTCATGTTATTTCAATCATAACTAGTGTCTGTATTTCAAGCATGTACATAGTGTGCATGATAAGGGTTATAAATAAAACCAACATTACTGCTCTCTGACCACTGAGAGCTCGTTATAATAGTCGGTTAAGTCACTATCCAGGATACCATAAACTCTGAATAATGATTTCACTATACATAATACATAACATCAAATAAGCTAACAGTCGGGTTGTATATACGTCTGTTCACCAGGGCAGCTCCGAACAGAATATCCTCGCTCTGTCGCGGCGCACGCGTTCCCATACAAAGCGGTATAGTGCGGAGGCGATTATGACGTAAGATGGCGCCACAGCATTGCACTTCACAGCAAAATACTGTACTACTTCTTTATTCGACGAATTGTCGTTTCCTCTGACAGTAATACTGCTCCTACTTTATTAAAGGGCTTTGCAGATCCTTGAACGAACGTGTGACGTAAGAGGGTATAATAAGATCTGAAGGGTCGTTACCTTTGAGGTCTTATATTCCCATTAGCTGGTTTCAAGTGATAATTTATGTCTTAACAAGCTTGGAACTATAAATATAAATATACACAGCGTATACACGTTGAGTTTCTTGCCGGTATTTTCACCAAACCAACCCACTTGGAACCGTGCACCTAGAATCACGACGTTTTGAAAGTGTCAGCAAAGGCCCAGTTGAAATAAAAACCTTTGACTTTGACTCTGGTACAAATCACACAATAAGTATTTATTAATTAAGGGTAGGTAATAATTATATTTTACGCAATTTTTATGTTACTGTTATACCAACTATAAATGTAGATTTCCGTGTCTGATAAAGAAACATTATTATTATAAATCAAAATGAACAAATTCCCTAGTATCAAAATTTTAACTTTCAAGAACCATAGTTTTTTTTTCATTCGAAATGTAGCTGCACTACACATTCATAACATAAAAAATCTGTAAATTCATTAATTGTTTAAGAGATCATCCAATACCCACAAAACAGCTGCTAATAGAAAAGCTAGATCGACAACAGGTTTATTACGAGTAAATTTCAGTTTTTTTTTCGCTTGCAAATGAGCCTTAATGCGTCTTTACGAGCTATACACCCATGAACGTTATAGTTAAAGTCAAAGATTTTTATTTCAACTGAGCCTTTGCAGGCACTTTCAAAACGTCGTGATTCTAGGCGCACGGTTCCAAGTGGGTTGGTCCTGGAGAAAATACCGGCAAGAAACTCCATGGGTACTCTTTTTATAAATCAAGCTTACAATAAATGTGGTTATACTAATTCCATAATCATGTACTGATGCCACCCTCTTCTTCCACAGACAAGTCCTGGACAACGGCACGCTGGTATTCCTACCGTTCGGCGCGGTGCAGTACCGACAGGACATTCACGCGACAGTCTACCGCTGTCGCGCCCACAACGCGCACGGCACCATCGTCTCCAGAGACATGCGGACGCAAGCAGGTCAGTGAAACCACAGATTATACTAATATAATAGTTACAACGTAAAACGGCGAAAAGTTATAGATTGGCGTTTAACTAAGCCACGATCAAGAATTGCACAAGTAGTTACCCTGGTAACAAAATTAAATTATGGGTACCTATTTAGGAAATTATTTCTTATTCTGTGGTTTAGATTTTTTTTCACGACACGTCTGCTTTCCTTTTAATAAAACAAAAGTTCCACGTCCACATTTAAAAGGTCCAACCTTTATAGTCCCGATCCCTTTACAGGTGTTATTGTACTTATCACTATGAACAACTTTTACTATGGGATACTGAAATCATGAAAAAAGTCAGCTGTTCCATACAAATAATTTAATATTACTCTACTAAATGTATGGGACAGTGATTCTTTTTCGCGATTTCGGTATTATTCCCATAGTAAAGGTTGTTCATAATAATGAGCACATTATCACACCGAGCCTGCCACGCATTGCACAAACTATGAGGGTAGCCTAATACCTTCGATGATTGTTGTTGTACTTCTTTTGTTGTTTATAATAATAATAAAATTTATTTATTTAGGCACAAATCCCAATACGAAAATTACAATAAAATGTTCTATAAAATTAAATTATAAAATTAAAATATAACATTAAAATTAAAACTGTGTTTATGTCTTATCCTTTCTGTGTGCGTAATTTTTATTGATTTTTTATTTTATTTTAGTGTGGGTGGGTTTTTGTGTCGAATAAATGTATTTTCTTTCTTTGTTTCTTTCTTTTTTTCGACCCCAATGATCGTACCTAGAAAAGTAGGACCTTGTAATACAACGTCGGCTATAGAATTCAATAAATTCCTTTTTTACTCCAAAAATAACATAACATAAATTACCACACATAATCGTGCACTAATACATAATGACGTCACGGCATTGCGTAGGCAATTTGCCGCTCGTTAGACCCATTTCTGTTCAAATTGCTCCACGTGGGCGGTCCACCAATAATATTTTCCTTAAGCGTTCTAAGTTTCACGTATGTTTGTGTAACCAACTTAATATGTTTATGTTTGTAACTTGGTTATAGTTGCGACTTTGGGGGTATTATTGTCGATATTTGGGAAAATGAAATAAGTCTGTGATTGGCGGATATTTTCTACCAACGTTTAGGCCTCTACCTCGAATCTTGCGGGCAGCGGGGCAGCGGCGGCAGGATCTAATGCGTAAAATCAAATGGACCGGCTCTCGAAAACAGCGGCGCGGGAGCGGCCCGGCGGCGGGCAACGAGAGGTGCACTCCAGTCAAGCGGTGACCGCCCGCGCGTATGCATTGCAGTGTTGTGCAATTTATTTTTGTGACGTCGAATAAATAAATCGAGCGTTAGGAACAAATTTGAATCAAAAAGAGTCGCCCTTGTTCAGACATTTCGTTAGCGAATAAAAACAAATATCTCGACGACACAACCACGAACACAACACGCGCGCCGCGCGATCTGCCCGCTGGTTTCGAGAACGGGTCTGCGTTGCCCGCGCCGCTCCCGCGCCGCCGCCGCTGCCGCCCCGCTGCCCGCAAAATTCGAGGCAGAGGCCTGAAAGATAGGAAGAAAGCCAAAGATATGCTGTCGTTCAGGCCGTTTAGTATACGAAACTCATTCTACTCAACGAAGGCTTCACCAAACAATAGTTATGTGGTTTAAGATACAACCACAGCTATCCTCTGAACATCACTATGGATATGTATTAATATTTTCTTGTTTCATACTTTTCAGTAGTCGGGTTTTCGTTTTTGAACTAAATTTTTTTTTCATAGTCTCGATAAAAATCTGTCTATATATACGTATATATATTATTATATTATTGAAATGTATTAATTAAGCCCTTTCATTAGAAATCCAACACGACAAAATAAAAAATAAAATGTTTTTTCAAGACTTTAGGACACTGTTAAGCAATACTGAGTCAACCCACAAAATGGTAAAAAATTAGATTTTGATGCCAAACACTTCTATATGCGATTATGTACGTTTTTCAATACAGTGTTAACTGATTTAAATTATTTTACTACCAAAAATATTGAAAAAACACTTAAAACAAAACTACAATCTCGCATGTAGCATTTTACAATAATACACTATGTTCCTTAACATCAATTTCTTCTTAAAACAGCGACACCTGTCTAAAGTAATAAGAGGTTATGAGGATTAACACATTATTGTTAAACTTGAATCAATCGAATCCAGTTATTGTCAACAATGGAGTTCGGTTTAATAAAGGAATAAAATATCTTGTTATTGTTATAAGTTAATAAATTTTGAGGAAAAGGTGAAAAGAGTGCGGATTTATAATATTATGCTGAAAGTGAGTCCAAATATTACGTATTTCATAGGTTTTAGTTAGAAAATCCTTTTCGAGTCTATTTTGCCGGTAAATGAATAAAAAATAGTTCGTACGGTTGTAATGAATAATGTAATTGAAGAAAACATAGTCTTATTTACCTGGAAAAGTAAAAATATTATTAGTTTCTTTTTAATATAAAGGATAAACTTAAATAATTCGTTTGACTTGTTATTGCAAAATAGTAAGTAGGCAAAATACTAATAAGTACTTGTAAGTGAGTTCTGCAGTTTAACACTTTATTGCATAATAAATTATCACTTCTAAGGTTTAATTTTTACATTAAATTTTCTTTTAAATGCTTTGACATGTTTTTGTAAAATATCAAAATAAAGCAATTTTAAATTGTAACACTAGTGTTATCCTTATTAAAAATATTTCATATGTAGGTAATTCAATCAATTAATATTTTTATAACCGCAATATGCTGCAAATCTCGAATCTTTTTTTACCATTGACATCATTCCAGACTGCTGCTGCCAAAATCAAGGGGCCACATGCTTGTGGATCTCGTGAAACCAAAGGAAGATCTTCCTAAAACCTCTATGGAGAATGTCTCATTAGACGGTTGAGCGTCTAATAAGATATTCTCCATAGAGGTTTCAAGTTCCTTACAGATCGATAGTGTTGCAATTAGATCTTCTGATGCAGATGTAAGACCTAATGGTAATGGTAACGCGGGCGAGTTTCCGCAACTCCACGTCGATGCCCGTATTTTGCGTAAGGGTGGAACTAGATCGTTTTATTCTAGCCAACCCAGCTCCTCGAGGAAGGCCAGCAGACATTTGATGTTGCCGGCGATTTCTCGGAGAGTACTCAGGTTACCGAAGTACATGGTCTGTAACTCCTATAACAGAGAGGTGTTTGTTAAAACTACCGTGGCCGGTGAGGGCTGCTGTTACCGTTCGTAGCTGTTGTTTCGTCAGTCTGAGTATTTGCCTGGTGACACGGACGTCTACCGCCGGTAGGGCCTCTTTGGCTTGCCTGCTCTCACTGTGGTTCTGCCATGAGCTGTTGTGTTTTACCCTGATTCGTTGTCTTACCAGGGAGCGTAGGTGTCCGAAGGGGAGTGGTGCCATGGGTTCCAGACCCACAGCCACCGTGCTAAATCCCCTTCTAGTGAGCTCATCCGCTGCATCATTGCCTCGGGAGTGTGACCGATGTAAGACCTAATAGTGAGGAAACTATTCTAGCAGATGCTTCATTTCCGTATATGAATATATCGGAACAGGACTTACTTAGGAAGGTCCTTCGGCTAGTTCACCAGCTGTTATAGAGTTTGTCGACCAGGAAAAAACTTCCCTAGCACCTGGTATTGTCCTAGATCTTGAATGAACAGCAGCAATTGAAGCTTATTTTCCACCTTTACAAACTCGTAACATGATGTAGTTACTGATGAAAAATTATGTGATGCTGAATGTTTACGCGTGAATCAAGATAACCATTCAGATAGAGGAGAACGAAATTGGAATATTGTACGAGAAACTATTGATAATGAAGAAAAAGATAGAAGAGATAAAGAGAAAATGAATTTAGAAGATCCTGATTTTATACCCGAAACCAGAGACGGTGAAGAATCTGAAAGAGATGAAGGAGAAAAAAGAAGACTTAAAAGTGGACGTAAAAGAAAGTATCTTGACCTTTTGGTCAGGATACTTTCTTTTACGTCCGTATTGATTATGTCAGAAGAACCAGATCCGCCTCTACACTGCAGATGGATTACATTAATGTAATGGAAAATTTCAGAAAGAAAAACAAAACGGTCAAAAATCTTCAAACAGAAACTAGACTAAAAGCTTTCACCCTTTTCAAACGCCCTTAGTTTAGTTTAGTCCTGTAAAGGTGCGCAACAGAATCGACTGATCAATAAAAGGCTATTAATTAGCTGTAAAAGTAATTTTTCTTTACTCTTGACACTATTCCTGCTTAAATTTATCCTAATAAAATATTAATCAATACAGTGTTATATTACTTAGCATATAGCAAGTCAATTTAGAATTCGTTGTTTCCAGTTTACCAATAGTGTGTTATGAGGATTAAAACGTTTTTCAACATTAAATGGCCAATAAATGATTTTGTCATATCATATTTTGCACTTTTTACGAAGAATAAACTACCAGTAACTGTTTATATTATTAGAATTATAATCTTCCTATATAGTAAAATCATAATAAGTTCACATAGTCGATGTTTCTTGATATTTTACTAACAAATTCATTAAAAGTATATATTATACTTTGAACACGATTTACTCAAAATGGCGAGAATGTGGGTTGACATTGTATTGTTTAACAGCGTCCTTATGTCCTCTGTATGGCGCCATATTATATTTAATATGACGTCACATAGACTATAATCAGCGGACCATCAAGACGCTTCCAACGGTACCTCATTTGTCGAATTATGATAAGTAGTTTAGAAGTTATGAGGGAACAGATGAACATACATACCGGTCAAACATATAACCGTCTCCGTAGTCGGGTAAAAATACGTTACGAATAAAACAATATATACAGTTATACTGTAACAAAATATACGCTTTCAGCTTTATAACTTCAAAGATTGTGTCGAAATTACTTTCGTGACGTCAACACACCCACAAATGCATAGCTATATACTTATACGCTTGGCAGATGACATATCAAAGCTGATATTTTATTTTCTTTCTCGTGTTTTGCGGGAAAAGTAATGTAGACGCTTTCCATGTTACCGAGCAGAAAGTGCTCTTTTGGTTTAATGTATAAGAGGAATTGAATAAAGTGCTGAACAGATTTTTGTAAATACTCTAAAATAAAGGAAAATAGCAAATTCTAAGCAAGGAAATTAGATGAATCGTATGATGTACAAAATTGCTGCTTAGAATAGAATAGAATAGATATAATAATAATATTGTACACCAGTTTTTACCCGACTACGGAGAGGGTTATATGTTTGACCGGTATGTATGTAGTACACCAGTTTTGTAGAAATCATAAACATAAAAGAATACATTATCTATATATTAATACGTGAAGAGAAAACTTTGTACCCCTTTTTAAGCATATTGCGCGCACGGAGGAATGTGAGATTTGGCATAGTTAAAGTTTATATGGAGAAGGAGTGCAGAAAGCTAAAACTACGGTAGAATTTCGACCACTAGGCGACCTCTAGTAATTATTGTATCCCCAACGTTTAACATTTAACATTTTTTTCTTAAATAATTTGTATTGCCTACATAATTTTATTTTGTAATTTCTTTTATGTACTGTGTACTTCTCTTAGTGACAAATTCACCACAATCTGGAAACTTGTTAATACATTACCTATAAAATTAATGTCTGTTAGTGGATAAGTCGTTGAAATACCTTTAAATAAATAAATAAATTGATACAATGGGTGGTCTTATCCCTATGGGCAATTTCTGCGCATTTATCGTCTCTATGTCCGTTGCTCTAATTCTAAACAAAAGTTTTATTATAATTCTTATCCATCGAAGACGTTATAGTCAGTCAAAAATGGAGGCTTTGTATGTGACTTAATACCGTCATCAGCAAAATGTGCAGATAACATTCATCCCGTTCCCAAAACATCAAATTACCAGCTCAAAAAAAAAAGAAATATTATCAAATTACCTCTCCCTCGTCGCTACAAGCCGTGACGTCACAAATTCGCCGCTCGTTCCCTCGTAATAATGTTATGAGATAATTTGTAAACATTTACTCAGGGCCGCGACTCCACGCCACTCTTGTCCTTAAGTAAAATTGGGTTCGGTGCACTGAATGTTGTTTGAGAGGCGAAAGGTGATTCAGGGAAAAAAATGATACGACTTTGAGTTAAAAAGGTAAATATCCGATATTTACATCCTCTTTAGGAATGGCAAAACAGTGAGTCGGTTGGTAACGATAGCGTACTCATAATATTATACAGGATATATATATACCACATGTATTTATATATATATATTGATGTATTACAGAATATTATACAGGATTTTATGTAATGCGCATTTTGTAGAGAGATTCAGTCTCTGTTCCTAAATGCAACCGCAGTATTGGGATACACTTCAAAACAAAACGTAAAGACTTAATATGGGGGACACGCATAATTTACTAGCGCAAGCCATACAAAATCAAATTTTTATTTTGTTTACGAGTGAATTTTAGTACTGCGGTTGCATTTGGGAACGGACACTGAATCACTCTGCAAATTTTGCGCAAATATTAGAAAAATAGAAATTATATATCTTGTATTATTAATTATCATACATTGTGGTCTCTTTGGGTTAGATATCCGATAGAATTCGCTCCGGGGTACACATGAATCGCCACAAAGTTAAAGATTGGGCACTAATTATTTCTTAATACATAAGTAATAGTTTTGAAAAATTTACAAAGAACTTTTTGTTCAAAGCTTTAGAGCAGTGCTAAAGCTAAAATAAATTAAGGTTCTCCAATAGAACTTCAAAAGAGCAAGTAATAAATTCCTCATCAAAGTCTTTACCATTAGAAAATTACCACCACCATACCACCATTACCATTACCACCATTCCCACCACCATACCACCATCCATTCATCATCATTCGTTTTTCATTTACCATTTCCTTTTTTTCTTAATTTTATGTATATTAAAATAAATGTTATGTGTTTTATTTTAATTGTGCCAATAAACGCAATTTTCTTTCTTTCTTTCTTTCTAGCTTTATTACAATCAGCTTCTAAAAACAATTTTTCTCAGAATTCAAAGTTTGAAGTTTGAAGGCTTGGTGCACATCAGATAACATTAAGTGGTTCGGAACTTACATTCCTTCTATACATCTAGTTTTAAGTGTCACGAAGGAGGTGATTGAGTGCGAGTCATTCAATAGTACGTATACTGTGTGAATGTAACTTTAGAGCTTGGATTTTTAATCAGTTTAAGCTCATATTTAATTTAGATATGAATGATTCCGAAAGTGCCTGTAAAGGCCAAGTAAAAAAAATACTTTGAAACTATTGAAATTACTAATCACGTCTTATGGACTATTGCCATTGGATACAAACGTTGTAAAGTCGCTCGATGATAAAGAGAGAGTTATGTATATCCAAGACTATAGTCAATTTTATCATTGACTTACGGCTAGAGGGAATGCTGTAATGACACAAGAGGCGTCACAATAGATCTTCGCAGGTCGCAGTGACAAAGATAAGATAAAGATAAGATAAATTTATTCAAAAAATTACTTATGGTAAAAAACACAATATAAATCATAATTATAACATAGGTATGATACTGATAGGTGCCTGCACTAGGATAAACCTGTGCCACAGGCGGCAGAAGTGCTTACAATAATGTACTTAAGAGGAACAAAGTTTTTAACAATATTTATCATTAGCAATCTTAAAATGTAATACAAAAATAAATTAATTTCTTATAATAGACCTAATTAACCTAATTTACTTATTTCACAATGGTTATCAGATCTTCCGTTTGATCATAGGTCAAAGTTTGTACATACTTATACAGACTTAACTTAGAACTTGAATAATTACGGTCATATATGGATAGTTTTTTATTAAGCTTATTGTAAAGGAAAGGGCCTAAGAATGTGTAAAACCTGTTTGTGAAGACAAACTGACTCTGAAAGTGAGGTACAAACAAAATCTTTCCGTCGCTTAGTGGTAGAAAGGTTGGCATTATATGTAAGGGATTTGTGCTGTTTTAGTACAGTGTACATTATAAAGAGTTGGCGGACTGTTAATACATTACAATTTTCATACAATAGGCGTGTCGGAAAAAGGAATGGACGGGATGTGGCTACTTTCAGGATTGCTCTTTGGGTTCGTTCAATAGTAAGCATTACGGTTTTTGGGGCTTAGTACCCTACCTCTTCAAAATAAATAATAATAGCCATGGTCGTCAACTAATGAGATCATGATTCCCAGAATTCGGGATAGCTTAGCAGTGAGCCGTAGATATACTTAACAACCAAGACACGGCTCAGGTTGCACTGAAAGAAGTCCTAAGACTAAACATAATTAAACATAAGTATATTAACCTCACATAATAATAATACCATTGACTAGTGCATCTACCATGTTTTTGTCTCTGCATCACCCTAAGGTTGTCTGGCAGAGAATGCCTTAGGCATTAAGACCGCCTTTGTACATATTTGTATTAAAAGCATTAAATAAATAAATAATTAATAAATGACAAACACAAAGAGATATTTACGTTCGACGAATACATACTTGAGCTCAACCGTGACCATGTTGTTTGGCCTGTATACAGATCTAAAACAGCTATTAAGCCTCTAGCTACTGTTTACGAGGCTGGTTAAGACTCCATCAGGCTCATAATTCGTCAATGCCTCCCGGCCACAGTCTGAGTTGCCGTGCGTTCCCTCCAGCGAAGCTTACGTCATACACTAATTACTGACCCTACACCGCTGGATAAACAGATGTGCTCCTAATATACAGGGCAAAATTAACAGTAAGTTAAGTTGCAAATGTCAACGAAAGTCGAACGCAGGTATGCAGGATATTTTTGTATGTAGTGCGCAGATTTTGTCAAACGAAAGTTGTTGGACGTAAACAAGGATAATCCTGCTGCCCTTCCTCTTAACGTAACCCCTTTGTCGCCTTTAGCAACACCAACAGGATGATTATTATGGCCAATAAAATTCCATGCAGGAAACCACACGGCAAAGCGTCAAGTAAGGTGCACTGAAGCTCTAACAAAATATGATTTTAAAAAAAGCGTCAAGTAATTATAAATGCCGGATGCCTGATGAGCTGTGGGAAAAAGTAACAACTAAAGTAGAGTCCTAATATGGCTCGAAGGCGATGCGGCGGACCACTTGTCTATGTTATATAATCTTCTCTCTCCTGTGCTGTCAGTGTCCGAGCTGAATAAATATATTTTCTTTCTTCTATTGATAGATTCGCCGCCTATTACATGGCAAATATGGGTTGGTGGTAATATTAGCATTAAAGATTTTAACCTCCTTTTTGCTGTCAGTTAAAAATATCCCAGCTCTAAACTCACTCAGTAACAATAAAACCATTTATCTTAGCGCAGGCAAATTCACAAGGGTTGAGAGGCAGGCTGCGGCATAGGTACTGACAACAATAGGAAGCCGGTAACCCGACACCTATTGTTGTGCGGCTTCCGTATCGGCGCTGGGACACAAACTAGATAAATACAGAAGACCGACTTCATACAAGGAGCAATAACAGGCACACGCACACATAAATAAAAAAAAAAATATTGTTCAAATAAACTTAAATCTAGTAACAATTGGCTCTAGCTTACACACTAGGATTCCCTGTGTCGTGGAAGCTAGTCTCTTTCGTTTGGACAATTACATTTCAACCATAAACAGGTACAAACTAAATAGTAAAAAAAAAAAAACAAGTTGACATAGAAAGTGCTTAGCTTGTGATGTGTATATGGACATGTGTGGTGAGTAAGTGTTGTTTCAGTATGCTGTGTGAAATGAGTGAGTGAGTGTGTGTCAGCGCGCGTTGGAAGTCTCTAAAACTAAAAAAGCATAGACGTGTACATACGGCAATCTCAAACCAAGCCTAACGAACGTTCGTTTGAATACAGTTGAGATTGTCGTACGTACGCATCTATGTTACTAACCCTATGAGCCTTGTTCTCGAATTCAAGATTTTCTATTCTATTCTATGTGCGCGTGTGCCTGTTATCGCTAGCTGTATGGAGCCGGCCTTCTGTACCTAACTATTTTGTGGCTGGTATCTCGGCGAACTGTACCTGTACCTAGTTATACAACGTGTATCAGAAATGCGTGGTCATATTTAAGAATGTGGATCAGACCATCAAACTGAACAACTTTCTCTATTGGACAAACATCGTAATCGCGTAAAAAAAAATCTGCTGTCCCGTACGTTTGTGTCGAGTAAATATTGGAGTTTTGCATGGAACAGCTGTATTTTTTGTTGATCCCATAGTAAAAGTTGTTCATAATGATGAATACAATAACATCCTTTCGACTTTTCATACCCTTTCCGAGTAACCAAGTAGGTATATCTAACTCTACCTAACCTAAAAATGTAATACAAATACAATTTTCTCCTCAACTCCGCACAGTACAGAATCAAATAAAAGTGAACATTTCAACATCGTTATTATTAACAGGGCGCTGTTATCGTTACACATGACATTTATTACCGACCCGGGACGCGTAAAGAACTGCTTCACTACAGCCACTAAACAATAACATTCAGAAGGACCGGTCACACAATACTTAGATCTGGCAGCTCGTGATAAGAGATTCACAAATAAAGTTAATAGCTTGCTTTGATATAATATTGTGTCGACTAGAACGGTCATGCAATACTGCAAAAACCCTTTTATTGACTGCTCAGAGACAACATTAAAACATTGTAATCGAAAAACAATTGCTCCCAAACACACAAAGACGAAATAGTAGTAAAAAACACAAAAGTAAAATACAAAAATAATATAAGTTTATAAACTGTCATGGTCACTAACATTAGTATTAGAGTGTATTAGAGTTTAGTTTATAGTTCATTAGTGTTAGAGCAAATACTTTTAGTTTATCCGTGACCATGGCGCTTGCAACAGTGCCGAAATATCGGGAGCTCAATACAAGATATAAACATGGTAAATACCCCGTTTCGAACTCTAATACAAAAATAATAATACTTTATATAGAAAAGGAGACAAAAATTGATCTTAGCTCAGTATATCAGCACTTTTTTGTTAAGAAGCAGCGCTGGTAGCGCTGGTAGCGTTTATCTTAGATTATATACCCCTAATACGCTTACAGAGTTTCATCTTTTTGTACCGTATTAGTTCCTTATACCTATTTTAGATTTTTCACAAATATATCGGGCGAATCCTGGACTTATTTGGTTTCAAACTCAGCCAGGTAAGGATACTCAAACTCGAGTCCAAACTGGCTTTATTGTCCCTTCTGTTCTTATACGCATGGTGGCTCAACAGCTCGTTATGTCGAGCGCGGCTTATTAACGAGCAATGTTCTTGTTTTCATTCACCGTACTAGGGAATGAAACTATTTTATAGTAAGTTTTCATGGTTACAGAAAGAAAAATGTATTATATACAGACAATAACGATAACATCACTAATAACTTGTAACAGGGAGAAGTTAAACATCCAAACAAAGAATTATTATTATTTACTTTTCTGCTATAATTTTCTGACCTGTAAAATAGTGGATGCATGTTATATTAGGTATATCAAATTTTATTTAAACTTAAATTCAATTTTAATGATTAGGTACGCTAGGCAAGATACGGAGCACTTTGTATGTTCATTTTATAATCTTTTTATATGCTACAATAAATGGTTATGATTTTGTTTTAATATTTTATCTTTGTAGCTGTACCATACTGGTAAGCGAAGAGGTTTAACAACCCCGTCCTTCCGGTTGGCACTTCCACCACCATATAAATAAACAATAAACACACATTTTATATCGCAATAAGACATAGAATTCTGTCAACGATCTATAATCATCTTAATATCCTAATAATATTTCTTACAATCCTGTGCGGCGACACGATATATGATTTACTTTCATATTATGTTGCTACTAAAATGTATAGATCAATTTATGAATTTTAATCAAAATATATAGGTAACGTGTTCCTGTAAAGTACCAACACAGTTAATCTAGTAGTTAATTCTTCTAAGTAACCTTCAAGTTCCTCGATACTCCTCTAAGCCCCTTCCTCTTACTACAAACAAAGGACGAAGTGACGGAGTTAATCAAATTTTTACTCTAACCGAGTGAAGGACGATGCTATGAATAATAGAAGCACACCGACTTAGTTTCATTACTCCTTACTCGTCCCAGATCTGTGACGCGGCGTCTTTGTCTCTTCCCGTTCCCATTTTGTTTGGCGTAGCACTCCCCGTAGCGAAAGTCGTAGTAGTGTCGTAACCTCGTAGCTTATTCGTAGCTAAGGTTTCATCCATTGAATTGACTGTTCATCAAATTACCTAACGTTATTGTAAGTATTCTGATACGTTTTATAGTTTTCCGGTACTCTCGATATATTGTATCAATGAAGAATTGAATATGTTTGTCGATGCATACGTACGACTATGACATGACTCTAACTAATATTAGTCGCAATAATGTTCATTATTCATTGGAGTAATGATCTGTCCATTTCTAATAGCTACTGCACTGCGATCGAATTCAACGGCCAAGCGTGGTCATTGTGGTATGCATACATAACCTATTATTGTAGTGGTCTATTAGAAGGCCCATATCGAGCAGCATAATGTTTTCAGGCTGATTTACTGAACGATTTATTTTACTGTCTGGAAAATAATATGGTGTGTCGAATACTTTGAATGCTATATCCCAGAGTGTTTCATTCCGTTGAGTTTATTCAAATAGATACATGAAAAGAAACCATACTACGGGGCGTGCGTAATAGGTAGCTATCTAACCGCTCTAGGTAGTGCATGAATGAATTTCCGACATGTTTTACAGTGCAAAATAAATAAAAGAATAAAATAATGATAAAAATCTAATAGAAAATCTTAAAACATAAAATTAAATACAAAACAATAATTAATAGAAGGATTTCAAAGAGGTAAATATTAATATCTACCTTTTGCTTCTACTTCATTTACCTACCTATCATACCCATTTTTTTGCCGACGGTAAAAAAGTCAGCCTGTATAACTACATGCAACTAGACAAGAAGTTGGAAAAACCTACCCCATAGCTGCACATACAGAGTATAGCCAGAATGTTCAACAATCGTACGACTGTCAATAAAATTCGATCTCCGAGCTACAAAGTTGAGTCGATCGTCTGCATGAGCCCTAACCGATCAGCTATCCGTCACCTAATTGAAGACGTTTCTGTTCATGTGATGAATTGAGAATTTATTTGAAAGAAAGTGTTGCAGTAAACTTTATGTCGTCGTAAGTAATACGGAGCGTGTGTCGTGTTTATGCTTCAATTGCTAGCTTTTATCAGCGAATTTGTTTTGCGATATTTTTTATTTTACTATTTCATTCATCTTCTGATTTGATTAATCTTTCTTTTTCAGAGCAACGATGTTATTATAATAAATGTGGTTAAAAGCGTAAATGTAAAAAATCTGTTTACAGAATTAATATAACCGAACCGTCAAATCCCCTCGACTCCAACTAGAAAAAGAGCTGTAACTTTTGAACGGCTGAACAGATTTTCATGAAACATAGCTAAGATGATACCCGAACTAAGTTTCAATTTAAAAAAAACTGCATTGAAATCGGTATAGACAGGTACACAGATTCGTAGATACACATTAAAACTTATAACACCCCTCATTTTTGTCGGGGTTAATGAGTACAATTTTGCGCATATAAAGAAAGAATAGAATAGAATAGAATAGAAAATATTTATTCGATAAATGACACATCGTCAGTACAGAAATAAAATAAAATAAAATTTAAACACAGAGATCAGAAAGAAACAAAAATAATAATAAGAAATAATAACAAACAAACACGGATAAATAACATAATAAAGTTGATTTTACTGCACCGACGAGCACGCCCATATCGAAAGGGTTGCCAGCTCAGCATTTGCTGGGTGTGGAACACCCAGCGCTGGTTTTCAGTTGGCACCCTGCAAGAAAGATAGATTATGTTCAAATGTGGTTTTGATTATTGATACATACCTAAAAAAATACTTACCTTTAGTATGGACTTCGCAGACCATAATCAAGACAGTAGTTTAGACAATTCGTCTAAGAACTAATACACGAAATGTCTGTGTGTAAGTAAAACTATCACAAGTGTTCGGTATTTGGTAAATAAATATTTGACGGTGCGGTTGGCGCAGTGGCTACGCGATAGGCTTTCGTTTAGTTCTACTACAAAGACAAACTAATGGTAACAAATAGACTTTTAATTAACACTATGATTCCTCAGTGTTTTACATTTGTAGTTCTAGACAAAGATTGAAACCATTTCTAATTGGGAGGCGTGACTTCATACATTAGTTAGCTGAGCCACACCCGGGCTTTTAGCCCCGGACACAGAAGTATACTGGATTATTAAACGTTAACTAGTGGTTCAAATTTGACCAAATATTATGTATAAATTTTAGTTTTCTGCACTCTTTTTCTATATAAACTTTAACTATGCCAAATCTCACACTACTCCGTGCGCGCAATACGCTTAAAAATGGGTACAATGTTTTCTCTTCGCGTATTGATATATGGATTACGCTTGTATCAGTGCAGTGATAGCCTAGCAGTTGAACGCTTGCCTTTCATGCAGAAGGGTGTGAGTTCGGTCCTGTTCCGCACCTCAGACTTTTTGGATTAATTTGAGGATATGAATTTGATTATCACTTGCGATAACAGTTTATAATAGGAGCACATCGTGAACCAATCGTATTCATGCAATTTTGAACACCACAACCAACTTACAAGGTTTTATGTAACTCGGAAGCATTCATAAAGGCGTCGCCAGATGGCCGTCACTTTAAGATCTGATCGAATTTTGATCGAATTCGAAAGATATTATAGTTTTTGCGTACCCTCATTAGAGGTATCATAATGTACATTTAAACAGCGATGGTACAACCTTCTGTGGCTGATTTAACTCTAAATTAGTTGCCAAATATAAGTGCCGACTCAACAAAAAAAAAACTATACCTTCTGTTTATTTTAACGACTCCTTTATATGAAAAAAAGAACACATTTTTTTTTACATTCTAAAACATCTAAGAAAATATAGACTGTAGGTATAAGACATTACGCCTAAAGATAAAGAAAAAGATATTTTTATTTTGCAAACACAATTTTTTTAAACACCTTATCCTTTGACGATATCAAACAAGAAAAATAAGTAAAAACATATTTATTTTGTAAATGTCTTTGGGCTATAAATACTCTTCTAAAGTAGGCAATTTAACTCAAAATAGTGTGCTTTGTGTCACACATTTATTGTGACACAAAGCGATAGCAGAATAACGAAGGTATGCGTCAAATGACGTACCCTCGTCTGTAACGGATAAGCGACGGAATAAATAGCTGCTTATATTTATATACGGCTTACAGAAACGTACCTGAACAACTATTACATAATAGCAGAGCAATGATGATGAATAATGCGCACATAAATAAAAAATAAATCTGACCCTTTGATGTTTGACGACACGGTTGGCGCAGTGGCTAAGCGATTAGCTTTCTGCGCTACGTGCCGCGGGTTCGATCCCCGCACGGAACAAATATTTGTATGATCTACAGATAGTTGTTTCGGGTCTGGTTGTGTGTGCATGTGACATGTATGTTTGTAAACTGTACCCTCGATACAGGAGAAATCCTAGTGAGGGGAAATGTTAAAAGAAAAAAAAAAAGAAAAAAAAATAAGGATGTGCACCTGCCTAGGTTTGAACACATGACCTACGACTCGAAAGGCGGCGCCACCACTGCACTGCTCTGACTCTCACTTGGTAGCAATAGTAATACTACAACAGTATATTTTGACTATTATAGTTTAAATATAGTTGTCACCTATGACCGCCGTTACGGGGGTCAGTAGCCCAAAAAGACAAACAACCGGTTTAACCATAGTATCAGTCCACACGATGCGTTCTGACGACGGCGCGGCGCCCGAGCGCTGCCGCTGCGGCGTCCTACATAGAAATAATATCTATGGTAAGCCATACGGTGCACTCTGACGACGCGCAGCACGTGAAACGAACTAGCAACTAGCGATACAAGGCGAGGGGTATACTCCTGGGGCACTGTAGCAACAACGTTGCGACGCCGCACACCACGAAAGCGGCGCGGCACCGCAAAATCTTAGCGGTGCGGCGCCGCAACTCATCATGTGGACAGACCTTTATCGTATCAGTATCAGTGTCTCCCAGTAATTGGGTGGCAGAGGTCAGATGGCAGTCGATCCGTGTAAAATACTGATATTCAACCACATCTTGTTAAACCGGGAGCCGACCCCAACGTAGATGGGAAAAAGTTAGACAGATGATAAATACACTGCAAAGTTTATTTTCATTAGTTTTGTCGTTACTAAACAAACAATAACATATCACAAAGAATGACGAAGGTATCCGTCAAGCGTCGGACCCTCGTTCCCGAAACAAATTGCTGTCATCATTGACATACCGCTTATAGTTCTAGGTAATACCTAGATACACAGGAGTGGTAGAGTTTATATAAATAGCGGCCATCACCACTTAGAAGCAGTAGTGGTCGTGTTGAAACATATTTTTGCTTGTTAGTACTGGGCCATCATACAAGTTTATCGATAGTTTGATATGCAAAGTGAAGCGAATAATTAACACTTTAACTGTCCCAAGCATATTTCCGTGCCGATCCCCAAATGTCCAATAATTATATTACATTTTAAGTTAATACAAGGTCACGTAATACATTTTAGGTAAGCGAAATTTTGTCTACAGGCTCCTAGGTAGCTATGAGATAATTTTTTTAAATGCATTAAATGTAATGCACGGACGTCTGAGCACGGACTACCTAACAAATAGTGTTGTTCAGAAACGGTGAAACACTTGAGAAATCATGTTCAATTCACGCTATAATTTTTTTATATTTTATATATCTAATGCGGTCGAGAAAAACGGATGAGGTTCTTATCTCAATAAATTATTATTTCCTTTATTTAATTATTTACACATACTTTTTTATATTAATAAATATTTTTACTAAAAATAATATAAAAACATTTAAAAATATAAAAGAGTAGTGGTAGTAGTAGCCCACCGGTATCGGAACAGGGTCCAAGCTACCGGTGGCTAGGGCTCCAGAGAGAGGAACCTCCTCACAATGCGTGCCGTGTCGAGAAGTACCGCCTTCTGTATCAAGCCCTTGATCCAACCCCCCAACGAGAGCCAAATTATTGTTATTGTTATGTAAACTGCAATGGCAAGACATTGTTATTTTTCAAAACAGATTTTTATGTCTTCGACCTGCGGGCTCCGTACTTCACGGGACTTAGTATCGATTTGAATAAAACGGACACCAATGAACAACACTAGTCGTACATAACACTAGTGCATTATATGTAATGCACGGACGTATCAAGCAAGGTTCTCAGTGCATTACATGTAATGCATGGACAGTTAAAGTGTTAATAGGTTATGTAGCACCTACGCTGTAGCAAGCGTAACGTAGAAGTCAGCTACGCCGTAGCAAACTCATAGTCTGTTAAAATTGTTGCAAATCACGAGCACGTCCTGTGACTTATAGGTATGCAATATAAGGTTCAAATTCAAATGACTCACTCGACCTCAGGAATTGAACCAACTATATTTGATTACTTCCGTGTAGCCATTGTGTAACTAGCGTCTACGACTGCTACGGCGTAGTAGTATTGATAATAATTAAATGTGAGAATGATGTCTGAAAGAACATTATTGCTACTACAATACCAATTAATAATATCAAAGTTTAGTAATTACGAATGTAGTGGTATTTGCAAGACAGTTTGTTCAATTAAATACTCTTTCAGTATGTATTTCCAAATTGACAGACACGGACATTATAAATGTAAGCATCCATAAATTAATTCACTCCAATCCGTTTTTGCTAAACAAACATTCAGTTGTGATCTATAATTTACAATGATGTGCTTAATCCTCCCCTTATCAATCACAGTTTAGGCAGAACCACGGATAGGGGTCGGTAATATCTCTGGATCGAAACATATCTTCATTTGCGTCGGATAAATCATGCCGCCTCTGTCAAGTGTGACTGAGATACGATCTGATTGGTCTGGGATAAGCAGGCTTTGGCTGTAGTGGAGTAAATAACATAGCATCACGCCCGAATTCCCCAAAGGGTTAGACAGGGATGTACTGTTTGTTTTACCCACATTTGGCAGATGCCGACATCGAGTCGTATGTAATAGGCGAGTATATTGCCATTACCACTCACAATTCCAACCTCGGGGCTGCTCAACCTGGGAATAAGAAAAAAAAGAAAGAAAAAACATTCATTTGGATTAGATATGACTGCAGTGATGGCCTAGTGGTTGAATACTCGCCTTCCATGCAGGAGGGTCTGAGTTCGGACCCGGGCCATACCTCTGACTTTTTGTATTTTTCTGCAGATCAAAATCAAATACGCGAAAAATAGGCTATAGAAATATTAATTCCGTGCGGCAATCAAATCAACGACACGCAGCGCCGCAGTCGATCGCTGAACCACTGCGCCAACCATACTATCATACGAAAGACATTACTTTAAACTTACATAATTATTAAATTTGTTGGATGAGGCTAAGAAAAATTAAGCAGCTATTTAAATTGATCTTAGCCTTGTCCAAGAGTTTTTGTCTTTTTAACTATAATAATAGGGTAAAAGACTGTTATATTTTTGCTTCATTAGAAAAATTTAAGCTTTCCAGAAAATTTAAGCGAAGGTATAAAAATAAAATAAATATTTAAAAATATGCCTAAGAAAAAGCATTTTAAATTGATTAACAGACAGAGATGGCACTACTAGCTTGTAACGTCTCGTAAATTGTGACAGTTTCATACATACACAAAATCACAAAAATTACACAGCTTCAAGTTGAGGCCTTTTCTTCAATGCACCTTAGCTTGACAGTGGCACCCACTTGAGAAGCTGTTAAGTTTTTTAAGAAAATTATTTTATACTTTTTAGTTTTTTGAAGTCGGTTTTTATTTTTTTTTTAAGTTTTTTACTACTACTTTCCTACTAAGTATGGGAATATAAAATATTGGTCCATTTTTAATAGAAGTTCATTCTCTTATTCAGTACCTAATAAACAATGACCTCATTTATTTTAAGCTTAAATTCATGTACACTTTGTATCACCAATCAAACAGTGATTTAAAAGGGTTTATAAATTAAAATGATTGGCACTCGATAGCGCACTGTGTGTACCGGCTCCATTTATTAATATTAAACCAGCGCACCGTTGTCTGTTGATTTAATAAATCATTAGCGAAATGCGCCTCATATTTTTAATTAACGATAATTAATTAATATTTGGGATTGGTTTTCATGAACATAATAAGTTCAAAGCCTGAATTAACGATATTGAGTTTGTACAGCATCATTAATTTATCGAATATAATTTCGGAAATATCAACTAGATATAGTACGACACAAGTAAGAAGTTACATCGATGTTAATCGAACAACCAATGGCAGTCACTCGCTTAGATAATTATTTTACAACTCATTGCGACTGACGCAATGAGTTGTAAAATTATCCTGATTGATTGTGATATTATACACGATTAGTCGGAAAGTATAACCGAAAGGGGTTATTGTGGGTTATCATTATGAACATCTTTTACTTAGGGACCAACAATGAAATCTCAAAAAAATATCAACTGTTTAATACAAATAATTGTATGGAACAGCAGATTTTTTTTTCGCGCCTTCTATTTGGTCCCATGGTAAAAGTTGTTCATAATGATAAGTACAATAATGTATCACCGTAAAGACAATGTTTTACTGCAGTACTAATAAACACTCGTGATTTTGAAGTCACACCCAGTTCGGAAGTGATCAGTTTTACGAAGTTTGGCCATGCGATTTCTTAGTTGTGTCGTACTTGTACTAACTACGACTTACGAGAATGGGTCACGTAAGCTCAAATGCCTATTCACTCTCGTCTTTTGCATCATTCTCATACAAAATTTGACAGGTTGTAGCATGGTAGACGTGTTAGCCTTATTATTTATTTATTTTATCTCAACACTATCTTTACAGGTGCTATATATCTAATACGATAGCGTGGCTATCAACAAAATATTATTATAATAACATATTATTTCTTAATTTAACAAGATTTATAAAGTTACATTATAAAATTAAAATAAAAAATAATAAAAGTGCTTACTTAATTATTATCAACTCAACTACTATAACATACATCGAGTAAGGGCCCTCCAGCTGTCTAAAAATCCCTGTTCGGTTTCTCCCTCTCTCTTATGAAGACCACAGCTTGTTATGGTCGAGGCAGAGTAAGTGTAAGAGTGTTCAAAGTCTAGAGCAACACAGTGGTAGTTCCTTTCCTTGTGTAATGTGAACAAACATTTCAAACGAATTCCTATGCATAGTACTCAAATATTATGAAGTAACGATAATGAAACAGCTCTAATAACGTTTAACCATAAAGAATTCTGCTTTTAACAATTTTCTGATTAAATTTTATCTAAAAATAAACCGTCATATTTTCTTTATTTTATCTCACTCCAATCATTGAGAGAAGAAGACGTGAAGAGAAAACTTTATACCCCTTTTTAAGCATATTGCGCGCACGGAAGAGTGTTAGATTTGGTATAGTTAAAGTTTATATGGAGAAGGAGTGCAGAAAACTAAAATTATGGTCGAATTTCGACCATAAGGCGACCACTAGAACCTAGTTAAATCACATCATATACAATACAGAAACACAAAAACCGGCAGTGAAACAGCAGTTGCTCATTGCAGCAGGCTTACTTCGGCACTGTGACATTAAATTAAGCTTGGTGTTGTATTACGTGGCCAAAAGGCCTCAGCTCAGCATAAAGATAATGATACTTTGATGGCACGGTTGGCGCAGTGGCTAAGCGATTAGCTTCTACGCTACGTGCCGCGGGTTTAATCCCCGCACGGAGCAATTATTTGTATAATCTACAGATAGTTGTTTCGGTTCTGGATGTGTGTGCATGTGAAATATATGTTTTTAAACTGTACCCTCGGTACAGGAGAAATTCTAGTGAAGGGCAAGTATAAAAACAAAAAAAAGTGGGTTACATCCTCCTGATAACCAGCAGGAACAGGAACCCCAAGGCTATTTCCTAAGTTAAGGTATTCAAATTAGAAGCCACAGACAATAACAAAGTACAAATTGAATTGACAATCCGTCCGTCTAATTATTAACTTGCTTTGAAATTACTTGTAATAGCCACAATTGTGTTAAACTGTTAGCCACAAAATGGAAAGTTACAAATATAATTATCTAATTATGGTGTTTTAGACGCCGTGTTGAAAAATTACATTAAATAAATCCTGCTCATTACTGTTCCACTGCCAGCACGGGTCTCTCCTCAGGATGAGAAGGGTTAGGCCTTAGTCCACCACGCTGGCCTAGCGCGGGTTGAAGGACTACACGCACCATTTAGAACTTTATGAGGCTCCTCACGATGTTTTCCTTCACCATTAATGCAGGTGATAGTCAAATTGCGATCCGCACTTAATTTCGAATATAAGTCAGAGGTGTGAGCTAGGTTCGTACTCAGACCCTCCTACATAGACAAGCATACAACCACTAGGCTATATTATTGCTCTTATGTGATAAATGCAACATAATTGTTACAATCAACTTTTACAATACAATAAAAAATAAATGAAAATTATTATAAAGTAATTAATAATAATAATGTACGTTGACATGGCAAACAATTGACTTTGTGCGCTATGGGTCGGATTCGATTCTCGGGGAAAATTGTATGGCCTGTCTACATGCCATACAATTCCGATTGTAGGTGCGTGTTTGAGATAGCTATGACTGTACTCACGTTATGGGCAAAAATCCTAGAGTGATTGTAGTTTTTAGCAATAACTCGATTTTATTTAAAACAAGAGCCCCTGTATCTCTCGGTTACGTTATTTATTTATTTAAAATGCTTCATGTACAATGTACAAAGGCGGTCTTAATGCCGTAGGCATTCTCTACCAGACAACCTTAGGGTGATGCAGAGACAATGAAGGTAGATGCACCAAAAAACAAACTTAAATGAGAGGGTAGGTATATTCTATTATTTGTTATGAAAGTATTATGCATATAAACCTTTCGGAAGAAATTCTCAAAAGGATGATGAAAACTGCAACAAATCCGTTGTATAGTTAAGAACTAGTTAGCGAACTAACTAACTTTATTTTATACTATGATGACAAGGACGATAAAGATGACGAAAAAAAAATAAAAAAAAACCCAACCAAAAACAAAAAAAATTGTATAAAATGTTGTGCTTACCTTTAATTTAGATATATGCTTTATTATTGTTTTGTTAAATGTTATGTACAAATGTTTTAGTATGTATTTAGTTGGTTTGCCTTAATAAATATAAAAATAAATAAAAAATTATGATGTAGTGATGACAGAAACACGATGTCAGGCAAGATAGCGCAATGCTGCAAGCGATCTGCAGTATCCAATATTAGTCTTCTAAACCTACACCTGAGATATCCATACCTTCCAATATTAATGTCCGATGATCAGAAGTCAGCAGTGAATCACAGCGGACAATTGATTTACGTCTCCCGTGAGTTACAGCCTGCGAGGCAGGTTGGATTTCCGCCCGTTAATCGTGACTGATCGCGCTGGTGATAAATACAACGGTATATTTGATTAATTGTCGCTACTGTTGTGGACGTAATGATAGGGCTATTAATTAGTATGGCTTGTGTTACTCGGTTTATTGTTACACTATTTTCACATTAATAATTAATTATAGAATAGAATAGAAAATTTTTATTTGTCTTTCAAATTACATAGGTAGCAAGGAGATACATCATATAATACAAGAAGGTAAAAGACAAAAAGGTCTTGGACTCAGCATAGTAGCTGGCAGCGCGAGGCATGCACAACTGCTGATATTCTGTCCAAGCCAGTCATGCGTTGAATAGAATACAATTTTTATAGTAATAAATAGGTATTACATTATATTATGGCATTTTTATGTATAAATGCCTAATATAATGTAAACAATGAAATGTATGTACCAAGAACCAACACGCCGCAAACTCTATAATTGAGTCCCAGAAATTATGGTATAGTACAACACAAGTAAGAAGTTACATCGATGAACCTGTTCGAACAACCAGCTAGATCATTCTGTCTCAACCTCCTTAAAAGACCATTAATTTGTCAAAGAATGGTTGATTGACAACATGACTACACGTTCTCTGTCGTCTCTGGAGGCTAGTAAAACTTTAAGCTGAACATAGCCTCTTAAAGTTACGCGTCACATTACGAGTCTCCAGATGTACTCTTCAAGCATTGGAATGACTGACTTTTACGACTGGCCTGAGAGGTGCATGATAATAATGCACTGCATATATTTTTCAGTTTTGTTCGGAAACAATGAAGATTTTATTGAGTTGCGGTGCCTGAAATAAATTAAAACATATTTAAGATTACTCACGCATTCTTGCGCCGGAGTCCATTTTATATAATCATAACCTAACCGCCAAAAACCCGCGAATCCAACTAGAAAAAGAGCTGTAACTTTTGAACTACTGACCAGATTTTCATGAAACATATTTAAGATGATACCCGATTAAACCAGCTTTTAATTTAAAAAATGTACTTAAATCGTTTCATCCGTTTTGGAGCTAAGATGCCACAGACAGATAAACAGATAAAAATATCCATAGATACACACCACAAACATATAACACGCCTCTTTTTTGTCGGGGGTTAAAAATAGTAGTACTACTTATCTTGGGTCACGGTACCGGCCCAGCCAAAGTTCGAGATCGAGGCCGGGGGCGCAGCCGCACTACCCTTTCAAGTTACTACACCACTTGAGATCTTTTGATTTCACTTCTTTTTACGGCTATCGAACTTGGCTATTACTTAACAGATTGGTTTTAGTGGGATATACCTTCCCACATGCATCCATTCAACAACTGCCGTTTGATCTTTCCATTCTTTCAGTAAATCAGTTTCTTTATAACAATATATAGGTCTTATGATCTTGGGAGGAAGGTACAGCGTAGATGAAAACTTAGCCCAGCAAAATAAGGTGAAAAATCATAGGTCAAATTGTGTTTCAATTCAGTTGATATACATTTATTGAACGCTTATACATTTTATAATTGACTGATAGCGTCTAAATTCCTATTCAGTGAACATACACGTAACGGGATCAATGTGCTTTCGGGTGATCGAATGTTTTGGATGCTTCGCTGGTGGGGCATGACTGTGAAGGAGGGATCATATCGGCTGGTTCGGATCATGAACGGTCGAGAATCACTTGACGTTTTTCAATTTTCTAGTACCGTTTGGATATGTTATGTTTTGTTTTTAATAAATTAACTGTGTCAGCTTTTCGTGGTCCTATTTCATTGGAAATATATTATATATTAAAATATAGATAAATTCCAAAAAATTATCAAATTTAAAAAAGAAACTTCCAGACTTCTGACTTCAGCTTATGTGAATAATTTCCACATCATCAAATAAATAAGTGCGGATATTCGCTTACTGTCGGATATGAAGCCGCACATCCCTACTGACCCGCGCTAACGAGGCAATCCCGAAATGGAAGCGTTCACGCGTTGCCATCACGAACGCAAAAATCAGACTTTTATGATATTTTTGCCATAAGCTTTATAGACCTAGCGTTTTTATGTTTGCTACTTATCGGGGAGGGTGTGGGGCGACTGATATTACGTTTTATAAACATATTTAGGGAATAGGCCCAACGATAGCATAATTATGAAGGTACTGTCAACATCAAAAGTGAATTGTTTTGTCTATAATTATTACGATAAAAAATGTATCAATATCATCTTAAATTATTTCATAATAATGCTATTTGAAATAAAATTTCTAATATTATTAAGTATATTCATCCTTTCACATAAATTAATATTTTTTTTAATATTTTTACAATATTTTTTATTTATTTTTAATTCAATTTTATTTTTGTATTGTTATGATTACTTATTTTAATGTTTAACCTTATTACTTTCTCAAATGAACGTTAATTTTATTAATTACCGATCAATCAAATGAAATCAAAATCAAATCAAATAATTTATTAAATATTTTTTTGTAAAAAAAATAAGCTAAAATAATACAAAGTCTTACTTAGTTAAAATATCATATAACACGTGTACGTGTAATTAATTTAGTTTTGATCATTTAAATTGACATTATACATGACTGTGCCGGAAAATTGGTAATTGGAAAATTATGACACTATTATTTTCAGATCACTTGCGAACAAAATAAACTACAGTCATATTTTAATGATATTATTTCACAAATAAATGCTGAAGGCCACCACAGGTTCCCAGCGGGACCATCCGCACACTCACGACACTCTCGGGGAAAGATAGGGCAGTCCTATTAATAACCGGGAACTGACATGAATTGGGTACCTGCACGTGTGACTTAAAACTTAAAACATGCTGAATATACTACTGTAGCTTACCGTTCCCAAGAAAGACGGATTATGTAACATTATCTTTCAATCTTTCCTTTTTTTTTAAAGTTCCCCCTCAATTGGTTTCCTCCTGTTTCGAGGGTACAGTTTACAAACGTACATCTCACATGCACACCCAGACCAGCAACAACTATCTGTAGATCATACAATTAATTGCTCCGTGCGGGGATCGAACCCACGGTACGTAGCGTAGAAATCTAATCGCTTAACCACTGCGCCAACCGTGTTGTATTATGTAAGAGAGCTCAGTTGTAGGAGTCAAAAGCAATATTCGTAACGAATAACTCACCTTGTTAGTTAAACTAGTAACTTTTTATTTATTTAGGGTTTAGTTAGGGTATTAAATTGATCTTAATAATTAGCAATACATGGCGTGACTTACAAGCTAAATGCGGGAATCACCATATGCAACAGACTATTACAATTAAATGCTTAAAAAGTCATAAATTTTATTTTAAAAAAATTGTTTGCACACAAGCTGGACATTGTTTAGTAAATGGATTAAGGTTCACTATGCTGTAGTTATAATCTGTTACTTGCTTTGTTAGTTATTCGATTTAGCAAAATCGCTATTAAATAAAGAAATTAAGAAATCGCCAAGTCGAACATATCCCACTACACATTCAAAACATTCAACAGTTCTATTTATAACTGGTCACTTTTACATGAATATCAAATAAATGTCTGCCTTTAAAATGTGCTAAAAATACCACCCCTTTTCGTTTCAAGGGAGCGGCCCGTTAAGCAAATATTATGTAGGAGATTAGTCGGAAGTGGAGCCGACGAACCGACATGGAATTACTTTCATAACTTTATTATAAAGAAGAAAAGCTTATTTGACTGTTTGGATGAGAAATATTGATTGTACGCTCTAATTATCTTCATGAAGAATCTATTCGATACTGAAATACTTTTTGAATAAATTTTCTTTATAGGTGATCTGTTGTTTTTGTATTTTGAATTTCTTATTATAAAACATTTCCTCGTTTATTTTTGAATGGTTATAGAACTATTCACAGCTGTCTTTACTAACCTTCTCAAAGATTGCACATCATGTACCTAAATTGATACTGAAATAAGTTTTGTTAAGAAATACGCTTCCTCGTTTATTTTTGAATGGTCAAAGAGTTATTTAAAGTTGTCTTTGCTAACCTTTGCTAAGTCCCTCCCCTAAACCTCTAAAACCAATCAACTCGCGCCCCTCAATAATCTCCAAATGGACAGTCAATTCGTACCAAAGCGAGTAAATCTGAGTATATCAGCGCAGTCCATTAGGACGTCCCGCCAATAATTCAAGTCTGACAACTGCATTACAGGTTCCGTCGAGATAACGCTGGCTTGGACCGCATACAAATGTAGCCGTGATTAAGCAAAAAGGCTTCGTGTATGCAAATTTGAACTGACCTTTTTACTGTGCGGTTTTTGGTTAATTTAAGAACAGTCCCCATAGGTGTTATAAATGTTGTAATACAGAAAAATAAATAAATGAGGACAGGAAATTTTACATGGAGTTTCTTACTGGCTACCATGGAATGATGGCGTACCTTATTGAAATGAAGAAGGTTTTATTTGAGTCTTTATGGTAGGTCAGCAGCATAAATCGATTCCTAGATAACATCATTTTGTGAACGTTTGCAGAAATGAGACGACAGTAGCATCCGTTTTAAATAAACCATAACGTGGATGAAGACTACGCTTGTTCAAGAAAAGTAAACGTAAAACTAGTGGCTCTTTTATGACTAACCAGCAATGAAAGTCAAATAAAAAGCAAAGAAAAAGTAAAAAGTTAATTTTTTCCTTTGCCAGACCCACAGAGTACTTTTATATATACTGATGGCCAGACCATTTAACACGAAGACCAGTCTTAATCCAATTTTTATTTCAAAAATTTAATTGGAATTGCTACTGAATTTGAAAGTAAAGGTAAAATTCATGAATTCTTAAAAGTTCGGTTTGATAATGACTGAGGTGTATCTAAATTTAATTAAGAAGAATTGCTCGCTTGAAATTTGTTGGTAGGCGCTTGTTAACGATATTATTAGTGGTTGTTACATATATAAAGGTAGATGGAGAAAGAAAGAAAGAAAGAAAAAAGTATTTATTTGACACAGCACAAAAACAATTTTAAAGATAAAGTAACAAAAAATAAAAGAATAAAACATGTAAAAGAAAAAATATTTATCTAAAATAACAATTGGGTTGTACGTCGCAGCTGTGTCAAAAAGGCTTCCGCTCAGCTTAAGCTGACGCGCTGCGAGCAGCCCGACAGCGCTGGTTTTCAGCGGGAGCCACATCGAGTGACGTTATGTGTGCCTACGTGTACAGAAAATATATTAATTAAATATGAATTAAATAAATAATAATTATAAAAGAACTTGTGTGTGTTGAAATGATTATTGTATGAAAATAAAGACGTGAAGGTAACATTTTACTATGCATTAAATTGAGCATATAATTGGAACTTATTTAAACTAAAAATAAATTGGTAAATTCGTCGACTATAAATTTAACGAAAACATGATATATTTTTAATATTTTTATAACAACACGCCTATCTGGTCCGAAGGATAGGATTATGATCTATGTGTATTATTGTGAGCAAGCGAGCTTTCAACCGCCAGGGGGGGGGGGGGGGGTAATAGCCTAGCGGTTGGAGGCTTGCCTTCCACTGGTGGGTGAGGAGATCGAATGGCATCTCTGACTTTTCGAATTTATGTCTGGATCAGAATTTGATTATTACTTCCGTAAACGGTGAAAGAAAAACATCGTGAGGAAACCTGCACATCTGAGAGGGCCTCACAATGTTCTCGATGGTGTGTGTGACCGAGCCAGCTGGTGAACTGCCTAGCTCTTCTCTCTCTGAGAAGAGGCCCGTGCCCAGCAGTGTGCCAGTAATATAGGCTGGAGTGATGTATTTATTATTGTTATAGGTACACTTAAAAACAGACCTATTAGCATTTATTTCAGTCAAAAAGCACTGACCGTCCTGACAATTGAACCATCACTAGATCAATGAGGTGAATAAGTAAAATAATGCACAAAATGTTCCGTGAAATTAAAACTTAAGTACGATTATTGCCTGACAGTTAGGAAAGAACACTAAGATACGAGTATTTATGGAAATCATTTCACAAAAGTTTTCCAAATAAAAGTTTCTGTTCTGCAGAACTTGGCAACGCTTTAGATTTTAATTCTTCCAGTTGACCGAACAAACAAGAGGCAAGGACTTGGCTTACTGTCACGTTCACCATTTTATAAACTTCAAAAATGTTTCATCGCTTTTATCTAAATAACGAACATTATTTTGCAAAGGTTTTCTAATCGGAACTGCCCACATAAAAGCCATACCCATTAAATATTCTTTTTCCATATACCTTCTTAATTCTCTAATGTAATCCCTGACGCAAACAATTTTGTATCTTATTGCATTCATATTAGAGACCACATTCCTTTTTGATTTCCTTTTTACGGTCACCGATTTCCCGCCGTGGGTAAATAATTTGTGGTGGCTTTATGAATTTGTGAAACCATTGCTTTTATGTTATTATTTTATTAAAATTGCTGCCTTAGTTCCTGTAAGAATTGCCTGTAGGTACCTACGTGCAAAGAGATTAAAACGCCGTGAAGGTATACCACGTAATGCCTTGAACATGTTTAACTTCGTAAGCCTACGATCCAATGTTGATTACTATCTACCGAATAAAAATAATGAGTAATAAAGTAAATTAATAAAGAGAATAAAATACAATACTCGCCACGGATCTTTGTGTACCTGTGAAGTTGCTACGAGTCACGCGTGTCCAATCAGGAGGGCAATTCTTGTTTCCTGGGATATCGTCTCGGAAACTAGTATGCACTTCGCCATGAATATAACCATATCCATGTGTTTAACAAACTTATTGCAGTTTGGATACTTTTGCTCATACTTTTGACATAATCACCCCGAAACCCACAAGAGCGAAACGGTTCTCTTATATTAAATTTTGGTATAATATTGATATTGCTCCTTTTTATAATTCATTTTCATTAATTTCTACTTTATTAAAGGACTCATAATTTACATCAAAGTCTTACACCTAATATCTTCCACCAGAAACTGCTTCTTCATAATTAGATATTAAAATTGTTCCTTTCATAATTCAGCGATGAATCGTCCATCAAGTTTGATAACAACATAGCTATAATAAAGATATGTCTGAAATATAGCCCGCTGGGCTGCGAGCTATTAATTTTATCATTACGACAGCGCAGATAATTGACGGCTCGATGTTCGCTGCTATGAACTTGGCGCTGTTTTAGAGTGCTCCCAATTTATTCACTAATGAACGATTTAGTTAGAGTATCTATAATGCTTTCATGCATTTGAAGCAAAATTTAAGTGGGAGAGTTTAAGGTTTCGTCGGTCCAAGGTAGAACAAAGCAGATCTAGATGATTTAAAATTTTAATAATGGTGTAGGTACTATTATATAGTACACCATTATTCAATTTTAAATCACACGCACATAGACACTTATTTGCAAATAAACAAATACTTTGTTATTCAAAATAAGAAGTGTAAGCAATATTGCTTATTAATAAAGCTGTATTACACGTTTTAAATAAGTCTTGGTTATAAGTAGCCGAGAAAATACCCAAGCCAAATTAGTACTATACTAAAGCTTAGTTTTTTCCGTGTACTAAATAAATATAAGTGAATTATACAGGTGCTTTCAGCGAAAATTTGGGAAGCTAATAATCCCTTGAAAATCTGTCTCTTATCCTGGGATCAGCGAATAAATATGATTAGTTCCTGTATTAATCGAGGTTCGCATAAAATATTCAAGAGGGCAAGATCGGGGTGCTTTAATTGAATCAAATATGTATACAGGAGGCAGTCGCGGGTGGCAAATGAAACTCACTGGGACCAGGGTCACTTCAGCTATTCAAAACTTTACTTGAAATTAATTTCGTTTTGTAAATGTAGGGCTGGGTTGCTTGGAAGTAGACGCAGCGTTTTTGAAAGATATTGTGGTTGGATACTTCTGAACAAGAAGCATTGGGGTGAGGGTAAGGAGCAAAAATAAGCAAAGTTGAAAGTGATAGCTTGAGCATGCACATAAAGCGTCACTTACTTTATTTACTATGGATCACACTACTGATCCTTCACTATCCTCCATGCTACCCATGCTTTTTGACAAATCCTTAACATATGAAGTACCTATTAGTGACCCATTCCCGGCTTCGCACGAGTGCAATTTCTCTACTATCCTTAGGTACATTAAATGTTAAAGTATTGTGGAGGAACGAGGTATGGTGTTCCTCCATTGAAAAGGGAGGATCCTCCGACCAGGCGAGGTGATATTGCCTGGCGGGCCGAAGCCCGACGGTTGATGTCGGACAGTTGTATATATGTTAGATACGAATATCTTTTTCCTTGCGCGATGCAGGCTTCGTAATCTAGTAGTAGTTCTTCTATGTTGCGATAGATGTCGCTACAGTATTAAACATATATATAAACCTTCCGGAAGAAATTCTCAAAATGAAGGTGAAAACCGCATTAAAATCTGTTGCGTGGTTTAGAAGCAGTTAGCGGATATACAGACAGACAGATAGAGAGACGCCGAAACCGACTTTATTTTATCGTAGTAATATTATAGAGAGAGAAGTCCTGATTGACTGACTGACTTATCATCAACGCACAGCCGAAACTACTGAAGCTAGAGTCACGAAATGTGGAGGGTAGTACTATGTAAAGATGTTCAGTGATAATTCCCTGCCGGATATACCCTCTCTTGGCCCGGAAGTCGAATAATCGACCCCGGTTCCAAGTGGGCAGGTGCAGGTATAACATGAGCAAGTGCGGGCACATCCATGACACGGTGACGGATGTAGATCCGGCACTGTCCCTCACCTGTTATTATTTCACCTGTTTTTCTCCTCACATCAAACACGGTGTAATTAAATGATCGTAAAACCTATACCTCTACCATGAGTTTTCCGTGCTGTCTAACGTTCACGTTCACATGCAATATTTGTATGGGGTTTTTTTCAGCGCCTCTAGCGGTATAAATAGTGAACTAAAGTCACTATACAAATATTGAACGTGAACGTTAGACGGCACGGAAAACTCATGGTAGAGGTACTGAATTATGTTTCTTTATAATTTGATTACTGAATCGATTTCATTAACTTTTAATATAAAGGTATTTCTTTAATATTAATATCCATAGTTACCTTTTTAAAAGTAAAGTTTTGGTTATTGAATGATGCTTCTAGTTGAAGTGAGGTTTTACCATTACTTAAACTACACGTTGGTTATGTTGTGATAACACAAGCTCTCCTAGACTCGGTCCAACAAAACCTCCAGTATATCTCACGTCACTCGTGGACTTAACGAGTTTTCATTAAATTCTGTGAGTGTTTATGAAAGTTGGGCTTCATCTGAATTCACCCCGGGTCCCAGAGCGTCCGGCGGCGGCGATGCTGCCTCATAGGATAGTAGCGAGACAGCTCATTTAATTATAATGAAAATTGAATCCGGCTGAAGAACTTGGATCGAGAAGCTGGTCGATAATTTATAATAACATGGGTATTTGTACACCATATTTATTCAATCGATGATTTTATTCAGTATATTTCTGTATACTGGTGAAATAATGACGATTGCCTGCCTGTTGTGACTGTGCCATTGGCACTTTTTTACAGTTAATAAAACATATAAGTCACAGATAAATTGCCACATATTTGACAATATAGATGATATGCAAAATAGGCTTAAAAATAAAATATTATATTATAATTTATCATAAAACCTAAATTAAAATATTAAGTATTATAAAAAACCAAAAGAAGTTATCCTTAATAAATATTTAAGTATTAATATAAGGTATTGTAAATAAAATATACTATGGAACATAAATAACAATTTTAAAATTTACATGTAATAATTAATGACATCTTATTAAATCAACCTGACTAGTCACTTTATAGCCGATGAATACGAATATTTAGCAATAGCAATAACCCAAAACCCAATAAAACTTTTATCTAACTGGGAACCGAACCCGGGAACTCTCGCTCGGCATGCTTGTAAATGACAAATTAATGTGGTAGTCTACAAATGTATAAAAAAAAGGTAGAATTTTATTTTAATATCTTAAAACTGATAATGTAGTAGTATTTTCTCCTCCCTAAAAAAAAAAAGCGTAACCGAGCTCCGGGTCAATTTATATTTATTTTCCTATAATAAATCATAATAATATTCTCCTACTGAAAATTTTACGAGTATTCAGGCCTCAACTCAGCGTTCCAACAAACCGCACTTTACGTACATTACTCTTAATAAATCTTACGCTAGGTTTAGGTTAGCGTAAATTACGCACGTAACTTAAGTTTCTTGAACCGCGAGAACTTAAGTAATGGTAGGTACGCGTTTTGAGGTTACCATGATGCGATAAATGGATACCGCAATATTCAGAACAACACCAAGCAAGATGCTAAAGAACCTAGAAGGACCAAGCAGGAACCCAAAAGACCATTATATGAAAAAATTGTCTACGGGCGCCATATATAAAAAAAGACCTATAAAAGAGATTGTAAAATCCCAATTGCAAAATAAACAATTTCATTTCATTTCAACAAGTTCGGAGTGGATGGACTTCTTCACCTAGCTAAAGATAATAATAATTCGAGTATTGTTTCTGTTAATTCGGCGAGCAGCAACCATCGGGCATGAACTCGTCAAAGTACCTAATATCTACATTTTTTTTTTCTCCACACTTTTATTAAAAAATAATATTAAAACAGGAAACCCCCTTCATTATGGTTGAGCTTAGTGATGCTGACGCATACGTCATACTCGTGAACAGGTGTCGTCTGTCGGGAGCTGTCAGCTTGTAACTGCCATGGCAATCTTATTCAGATACTAATCATTATTATCTTATTCTTATTTTTACATTATTCTCGCAGCTCTTACCACAACATTATACTAATCAAGATAGTAATCTAATATTTTAAAAGAACTTCCATGGAGTTTCTTGCCGGTTCTTCTCCATAGGACCTACTATTTGGAACCGCGCACCTAGAATCTCGACATTTCCTAAGTGCCTGTATCTGGTTTACATGAAATAAAGATCTATTCTATTCTATTCTAAACGTTCACGTCGCCTCGTGACAAAGGTCTTATAAAAAGATATTAGAAAATTCAAAATGAAGATCAGTATAAAAGCCGCCAAGCTTTTTCGAACGTTAAAAAGAACTTTCATATTCCTGAGCATTAAATCTGTTCTCATAACAATCAGTTTAAAGTGCTCGAGTTGCGCTCGGAGCGTAACCATCGCTTTATAGTGCTCGACTTTATGCTCGTGAGACGAATGCTTTTATTATTGAAGTTAGTAAAAGTTTGTCAAAGACAGTTTCAGTTTTATCTCGGGCATTTTATTTGCATGTTGAGTCAAACGATTATATTTTTTTAAACCTGAATAGAAAGGATTAACTACGTTTTCTGGATTATCAAGATGTGGTCTGCCTGGAGATGATCTGTAGGATCCGACTAAATTAGATCTAGAAGGAGCCCCATGTATACATATAGAGAAGGCCAATGACATTTATGGACTGATTATGGTTAAACCGAATGAACAAATTCAAAGATAAAGATAAAGATATTTTTATTTTGCAAACATGGGTAATACATAAAAGCATGGTGGAATAGAAAAATTTGGGCTCAGCCATGTTTTACAATAATAATGTTTTCAAATAATAATGGTAAAACCGATTCATCAGTGTGAAACAAGCAAAAGCGACACGCTCCTACACACGCGACTTTTACTCTCACTATTATTACAAACTGTTGATAAGGAAAATTTTAAGTCGAAATGTACCTATTGATCTTATCTAACACTAAAAACAACGTAACACTTTCAAATTTTTCTTCACCTTAAACATTTTTCAAATTATGTTAAGCGCACCTAATTCGATATCTATTTTTTTATTTTTTTATTTATAATATTTGTGTATCCATAAGTAATAGTACAAGCAGGTGATAGGCTTAAGTATATGGTAACAATTATGGACCCTGTCGGGCACAGCACAGTTAAGTAGGAGAGAGGAAGAGCGCTTAAGTTTTAATGTCTAATTATTATAGGATAATTGTTATTAGATTATTTTATTAAATATATAATTTAATATATAATATATTATATAATATATCTTACTTGATTTGATCCTGATTACGATCGGTCGATTTGCGGGAACAACATCGCTTTCGCATCGTCGTCGTGTCGTGAATGAGAAACAAACCCATTGGTTTTATAGGATCTAAAGTTGTTATGTAAAAAGGAAGTAGTACTACGCCAGAAGGCAGCTATTACAATAAAAGAGCACTCGGGGCTGAAAGGATCTAAACAATGAGTTCAGCTCACTGTCTTGCGGATGAGATTTTGTTTGGACAACCTTTGACTCGCGCTTTATTGGCGCGTTAATATACTTTTTATTCATAGATAAATACTCTAAAAGAACAGCTTACTCAGTAGAAAACTTTTCTATGTAGTTATGGTACTTGTCAGTTATTAAGCTTTTAAAACTTCTTAAAGTTTCAAAAGAACATCCCTCAGAACTTCATAATTATAAAGAAGCTAAAGCCTGCTTAAAAAGGCAACATTTATACATCCTCTATTTTAAAAACCTGCAATTAGTAAATTGCAACTACACCTCTTTTGAATTTTAAATATTTCAACTTCCTCGCGTTTGAAGAAAGGAATCTTCCGAAAGCAAATAGTGCGCCTTTTGCTGCGCCTAACAAGACCGAGGGTAGTTAAAAGATGCAGGATGTAGATGTAGTGACGGGAGCCATCCAGACGTCCGCAAGATTCAAGTGCCCAACAACTTTTGAGTTTTTGAAAAACTTTGCTAACAATGTGATACTTATAATATTAAGTTAGGTAATAGGCAATACTCGTATATCGCAAAGAAATTGAATTTTCGACATCCTGATTATCTAAATATAAATAAGAAGTAGGTTCATAGATTAATGAGTTTCTTGATATAAAATAATACCCGTCTCGTGAGAGGAGATGGTTAATCTTAGACCGGGACTTAGACGTGAGCATCTGTTACTACAAGATAATGTAGTAACTAATGCACTGTTAAATGATAATATTTAACAGTCTTATAAAAAGTTCCTAACACAACCTGTATACCTACAATAATATGTTCTAAACTCCGACACCGGTAGGTATGTAATTAGTGTCACCTGCCACCTCAAACATTTCCAGACAACGTTCGTATTCCCACAGGAGTCTATACGAAAATTGACTTATTTAGGTATCTACTATTTCGTTTATACAAGATGAAGATTTCCCAAGAGCGACGCTTAAAAAAGTTATCGAGTTAGCAAAGGGGACGAAACACAAAAGTTTTAAAGCATCTGCTACAGAGTTTCACTGCATGCAAGAAAAAGTTAGCGGAAAAAAAATAACAAGCTAGCAAAAGTTTGGGAAGTTCAAGCTAATGTTGATTCAGAGTTCTTTTTGTCACCCGCTTTGAAATGGAACATTATTAAGTGAGGAATTTGAAGATACAATATTACTTGTTATTTTAACAGAGATTTTTATTTTACCAAGTTTATATTTATAGTATTTCATAGGTACATCACATCTTGTTTAAAATAGAACAATACCAGAATATTATTTATTGAAATATATATATTAAAAAAAAAAAAATATATATATAAATAATTAATATATAAATAAGAATATTACATAATTATTATATAAATAAGATAAAATTGGATCTAATATCCAATTTTATCAATCAATCTTTAAGCAGACAAGCCAATCGGAATACTTGACAGGATATTCAATATCGGTTATATTATAACCTTGAACACGCCTCGATACAAGGCAAATCCGGTCCTGTACTTCGCAGCTCCTGGAGAAACGACGCCAATTTATGTCGAATACATTATGAGAAAATCAGAAATTATTCACCGTCAGAAATCACGGTCGTATTCGTTTGCAAATACTTTTTATGCGCCAGTAACCCCATCGCCGCGGTTTGCTCGAATTACAGTTTTACGGTTAATTAGACGGTATCAAAGCTTCTGTTTTTTACAGCTATTTCTGTATTAACGATGTTTTGATTGGTTTCAAATTGGAACTTTGGAATTTTGAGGCTTTCCGTTATCGTTTTATTGCTTTAAGTACTTTTTACATATTACCTACAGTTTTGGTTTGTAATTGCTATTGCTTCTAATCAAATAATTTGTAGAACCACTTGTAATATTGGATATCATTTATAGACTACTTCAAGTGCCTGACTTTACTTAAACTAGACTAGACTAACGACCCTAGGTTTTACTTAAACTAGCTTGTGAACCTTTTGTCTTATGTAATCAGACAAAAGTCTTATGACATCAGAGACAGAGACAGAGACTCTTCCAACCTAACTCTATACTTTCACCAGCAGTGTTGACATCTATTCTTCATCCATCCAAAATTTAAGTGTTAGCACTTGTTGGTGTACCAATTTCCATCTTGATCTATCCGATGCTAAAAATGTTTTCATTCTTTATATTATATATTATGTTTCTACATTTGCTTTTTCTTTCAGTTGTTTAATGTACTTACTTTCTTCTTGATTCTATTATTTATTTGTACTGACTGCCTCGTTGGTCTAGTGGTCTCAAGCATGGGCTGGGTGAGAGATCCTGGGTTCGATACCCAGGTCTGGCAAAATGGTATG
The DNA here is from genome assembly GCA_932294325.1 of Allophyes oxyacanthae. NCBI lineage: Eukaryota > Metazoa > Arthropoda > Insecta > Lepidoptera > Noctuidae > Allophyes > Allophyes oxyacanthae. The sequence continues at coordinate 19,094,560 of OW028610.1, read as the reverse complement.
GGGTTATTCTGTTCAGAATAGGTCTCGTTTTTCATGAGACTTAATAATGGCATCGGCGAAATGTAAGTGTAGAATCGTACACCTCAGACTAACTCTTCTGAGAATATAAGTGTAATGCTATGTATCATGTATGTATGTAACTTTATCTCCTCTTCCACAGTCGTATGGCAAGAGTGGCAGGTCCACGTGACATCGACCCCGTCCGAGGCAGGAGGCCCTGCACTCCTAACATGCGTGGCTCCAGCCGCCTTGAGGGAGCACGCGTCCGTCGCAGCCTGGTACAGAGATGAATCAGTGCTGCCCGCCGCTGATCATATGTGTAAGTTGTACTCGTGTTTATGAAATAACCAAAATTAACATGACGTAAACTATGTCACGATGAAGTGACTTCTAGATTCTAGCCTATCCAAATTATAACGATGCTATTTTTATAAGATGTGTTCTATTTATGTAGTTCGTATCTTATTAACCTTTTTCTCAATACCCACTCAGAACAAATATTTTGTTCCAGTTTGTATATGTGTCTGTTTAGGCGTAATTCTTTTCACAGTACCCACGCTACGTTTAAAGAATCCACTATATTTTATTCAGAATAAAATAACGTTTTGTTCTTGAAAGAACTGACTTGACAAACTCTATAAACTTTATTATTTGATGTTCTCTAGAGTAATATTGTATATCGTTGAGTACGGATTTAAGCGCATTCAACTTTGAGCACGTCACCGCAATTCGTTGTCTTCACCATCACTATAAAACATTCTTCCAAAAAGTTTTCTTCAAAGGTCGAATTTTACTTTCGTAGTTCAGTTCCAAGAAAATTCTCAAGACTCTTGGGAAAAATTAAAATGTCGTCTAAGTAGGATTCTTTTTTATAGCAGGGCCTCTTGAATAACTATCAACTGTTTTATTTTCCACAGCTGGTCCCACCCTCCTAGCAGACGAGGGCTGGCGGCTGGTCATCCGATCAGTCCGTTTGGAAGACTCCAGAGCTCAGTATTCATGTTCAGTACTGGATTCTCTAACTGGCGATAGGCGGAGGAGTACGCCTGTAAATATTGATGTTGCTCGTAAGTAGTTCTCTCTACTTCCGATATATTTTGGCAAAGTATGAACATGTCACCTTACTACCTACAACTAAAACAATTAGTTTACAACCAAAATAGGCGCGTGTTGAGCATCATTAAAAATAGCCACATGCAGCCTGATAAAATCAAAAAAGTTCATTTGAATGTAGTTCACTCTTACAACATTTGTGATAAGTAACCTACATAAATGGTTCACTTACATTTTATAAAAAAATTGTAAAGAGAATTCTTTATTTCTTTCATTGTAGTTATTGAAAAGATATATATCTCTTTGTCAGTTTTTGTGGGAATAGGGATTTCCAAGAATATACTCTGTCACAATTACAATGACTAATCTTGACTTCTGTTCTAGCAATGAGCGTGGCATCAGCTCCGCGCGGCATCTCGCACGGCCAGTGGGAGGCTGCGGTGCGAAGAGGGGGCGACGTGGTGCTGCCCTGTCTAGTACACGCCAACCCTGCCCCCACCATCACGTGAGTACTTGTAGTTCGCTAAACTTCAATGGACTAGGTATTCAACATGAGATCAAGTTTTTGATGCTATTACCTACCTACTTGTTTGTGATGTATATTAAATGTGTTTTTCTTTTCAAATGGAGTAGGTTGGGTGCGCGCCACAGAAACGACGTTGTAATAACAGCGAAGTAACTATAAAAATTATATTATTATTCGCTGGTATATAATTAATTGGTTGACACAAACTTTTTTGCAACTTATGTAGGTACTTAGTTTCAATGATTCTGGTACTACTTCGAGAGATAAAATGATTAAAACACTGGTAAAGAATATTTTAGAAATAAATAGAGATTTACTTACAAAATTAAATGCAAAGAAAGAAATATTTGCCAAAACGTAATTTCCAATTCTCTTTAATAATCCTAATGGCCTTCTTCTTTGTCGAATTTTTGTAAGAATGTCTTATCACAATTTCGGTCGTTAATTAAAGCAATTAGGGGCTTACAAAAAGTCTCTAAACGTACAAATTTAAAATTTCTATAAAATATTCAGCGTAGTTATCAACTATTTTTAGAACGAAACAGTTGCAATTCTTTACAGGTGTACCTGTAACTAAGTATTAAAATGCTAAATATCTATAATATATCATCCGGAGAATATTATATTTTTTATAACAGATTACTTCTAGAATTAAACCTTTATAACATAAATTCTAAATTACTGTACCCTATAATCTGTACTGTTTCGTTTAATATTTTGAATTGAACAGAGAATCTCATAGCTCGAAAATCTCTTTCGAATTTGGTGTGAACGAAATAAAAGTGTCTAAATATGTTGACCTAACATCGACCTATTTATTTTAGCTCAGACTTCAGACAATGTCAATGCAGACATTATTATATTATACTCAGATGAAGAGGGACAAACATCTCTATATCAACTATTTCAGGAATATTCTATTACGTCTAGGTATGGTTTGTTATTTGTTCACCGAAAAACAAGTTCATAAGTTTTAAGTATATAAATACTGCAATATTAATATAATTTTAAAATGGAATCTTAGTATAAAAATGGTTGATAAGAATCAGTTTTTTACAGTTCTACCCAAATGGTATGCAAAATTGCAATTGGTTAGAATAAACGCATCGTCAAAAGTTGAGTTATATATCTTTGGAGTATTCTAAGAGCTAACACACAATTTGCACAGAAGTTAATAAAGTTTGAGTGCTTCTGAAAACTAGGATCAGTTCCTTATAACTTAGCGATGAAGCAAAACAAGAAGAGGAATTATATGTATAGCTTCATATGCCTTAGAAATTGAGGTACTTCAAGTAAAACCTGCAAACACATTTTGTGGCCGGCTGTAAGTACTTAGGAATAAAATAGTCTTAAGTAATTTATTTCTGATCCCTTTCACGCATTCGTTCGGAATAGAAAATAATAATAATTACAATAGGAGATCCGATCGGATAATTCGACATTTCTGGTTATTTACTTGAACAACAATGCCGTATCTGAAAATATAAACCACTACAAGGATTGAAATAGATAGCGTAACACACACGATACGAACCCATAGTACTACAATAAACTAATATTATATTAATTTGTTTATCACTATATTTTTGTGCTGACGCTCCATCCCTAGTCAACCAAACATATTGAACGGTATTACCGTCAGAATTACCAATTCATTTGTATTATCCCGCCCAAACAGACCAGGGTTCAGCTAATGTAGGCAGGGTATGTGACCCAGGGGCCACGTTACTACAAGCCTAGAGGAAAGTGAGAAAAATGATGAGGCAATACTGCCGCAATAGTTTGGACAATATATTTAACGGAGAAGTCGAATAAATAGTGCTTTTGGTGTAATTTGTAAATACCAAAATACGTAAGAAAAATACAAATAATGAAATATTAAATTACGTGGCATAGTTGACGCAAATGCTAAGCTGTACGCTACGGGTAGCGCGATAGAATCCAGTTCGTAAAAAAAAACTATCAGCCATTGCACTCTCTTAATCATCTCCTCATGCATTTTTAACCTGTACACCGACTCTTCACCTTAATTGCACAGTAGCTTTAGTGTCGACCATCGCTGAACTTAACAAGCTATGAAATGTACGTGACTACTGACTGCTCTCCTGCCACTCATTTATAGCGATAGTATCGTTAAAAGTGATGTACATTGCTTGGCTGATACGGGCTGTAGTGCGCATTCGTGAAGAAGTTAATTTATATGAACACGCGTACGGCGTACGTTTTTCGATGTAAAATCCCTGAGCATAGATATATTATAAAGGTATAGAGATGCGTACCTCCTGCCATATTCATTAACCACGGAACATCAGTCACTGAAAATGTAAAAGCACATAATAGTACCAGCAAAACAAAACGCAAACAATCATAACTCAAAAACTGACATCCATAGTACACTCCAAACCCAACTATATTCCAAAAACAAAACAGACCCGGTAAGGTAAACTGTGTATCACAAAGAACACATAAAGCCGGGCCCAGACGTCGTAAGCGCTGAGTGCGTACGACAGCGCGCGACTCCCGACTCCCCGACGACTCGTAAACTGGAGGCCACTAAAAGATAATTACCTCCGTACTACGTGTCTGCTCTAATGTACTTGAATTTCTGTAATTAAGATTTTCTTTGTACTTTTTTTTATTGAGGAAGTTAATTTTGGGAATATCCAATGAGTAGGTACATGGTTAATAAAAAACAAGTTTTGGTATCAAAAAAGTAAAAAAAAAAATTTTTTAATACATGATAAGATGTTTTTTTTGCTTCACAAGAGTGGGCCTATTCATATACTGTTCTCGAGAAATTAACTTTAAAGTCAGACACGAATTTGTGGTAAGTAAATTTTTGTCTTTCTGTGTACATGACTTCCATACCATAATTAACATGGAATTAATTTCTAAGCCACCTTTAGCCATACCTAAAGGCATAAGTAAGATAAAGAGGTCTATTTTCAGATGGAAACCAGACAACGAATTTAAGTTGTAACTTATCAAAAACTAGGTAAATACAATAGGTACAAAGTACCAACTAACGAACTCTGAAAATAAACATTAATTAACACGAGAGTCGACCACATTTCACAAAAAATATTAAATAAAAGCCGCGGCGCAGTTACTGCTCAAAGCCACTTAAATCAGAGTTCGCAACTGCACACGACTGCACACGACTGCACACGACTGCACACTAACAAACTGCGCTTTGTTCCGAGACATACGGCGGGACGTGGTGTTCCATCTACCACGTTTTTTTTGTTTCAAGTGCTACACCTACGTGCAGTAAATACTGGAATTTAAATAAAACGCATTATATGATAAAAATCGCTTCTCACTTGCAAAATCAACAACGACATCGACATTGCACTGTTTGTCAATACCAGCGGATCACTCAATGGATTTTTTAAAATAAATATCACTGAAATATTCGGTATCGCATGTATAAGAATAACAGTGCTTTGTTTACTCGATATACCAGAGGACTATTGACTGCAAATGTGTTCATTAAAAACCCGTGCTGCAAACTGATCGATCTGTTTTTCTATAGTTATGCAGCTACTCGAAACTGTGCAACATGAAGTACAAAGCCTTTGTTACTTCAACATAAAAAGGTGCAGATATAAATTTTTGAAAATAATAACAAAGGAAAAAATACAATAAAACAGTAATAAAATTACATTTTCAAAAGAGTTGATTTAATATTTTCACCACTCGAATAATTTATTGTTGCGAGCCACAAATCATTTTTATTTCTTTGCTAGACATTACAAAAAAACAACAGTTTACAGTCACGAACATTTGCACATACACAAAGTTTTATCTAATCGCCATTTAGATAGAAGTTGATTATTATTATCTTGTAAATTACGACTAACTGGCAATTTCCATTATTCTTTTTCGACTATCAACATTTTTATCGAGATATTGGCAGGAAGCTCGTGCTTGGCTTGCGAGGATGTTGGCAATAAATCATTTCTATTCGAAAACAAGCCAGCTTTCTTGATGTTATCGGGATAATAGCTGCTAAACTTTGGTGTTAAACACGTAACACGTCTGGAACGATTCTTGCTGAACCTTTATCTCACAAAAAGAAATAGCAATAGAAGATAATAATAAGAAAATTCATGTATGAATTATTACTCTTAAGAACTGATAAAGGGTACATCCTAAAGAGCTAGAAAATGGGATGGAAACATGTTTATGATTATCGTAATAAATTGTCCAATAAGTTCTCTAATGATGTCTTTGCGCAATGTCCACCACGTTATACATGATGGTCTAAATAACTAAGCGTGTAGATTTCTCGCACCGCAAGTGTAATGTGACTTCGCATCAAGAGTGACAATTGATCGCGTGTTCGCAGATTTTTGTTTGACGCTTGCGGTACCCTAGTAAAGGGGTGTAATGTTTTATATTTCGAGGTTTTAACCCTTCTGTCTACCCATCGTGTTGTTCTCAATTACGGTGACTGAAGACCCGTTGTTACATACTCGCATTAATTTTTTACCAAGAATCGTGTTGAATTCATTGAAAAAGGTTTCTTTCGTTAGACTCCTATTTAAAAGGCTCAATTTGATTCAGAGAGACGTGTAAGAGTATTTACCCTCTATGTAATTGCTTTTTTTTATCATTATTTTACAGAATCTGTGTATACATACGTTACACAGAAGTATTTATAATTTCCTATGGCTTTTATACATAATTATTAAATGCAATGAGAAAATTTCAAATGAGCAAAACGTATGGTTTCATACATGTAACCTATCATTAGTCATATTGTGTGTTGTGGTGTTTTGTTAGTGTGTTTTTGTATTTCTGTAACCTTGTTAGTTAACGTTATTTATTTATTGTTGGATATTATTTATAGTTGTACTATGTGTTAATGTTCTGGTTAATACATGTAGTTTCTTTCCTTTTCTTTATAATAAATAAAAAAGTTGAGATAATCATTATTAAGAAACTCTTCAAGATGGTAGACTATACCCTAACATGGGTACTACAAAAGCGATTTCTTTCCTCCATTTAACACTTTTACGTCTACAAATAACCACGTTACACATTTAAAATCATCTCATTTGACAGACCTTTTTCTATTAATACGCGAGTCGTTCCTAAAGGCGTAAAGTTGCATGTTTTGAAGTGGACTAAACCTGCAAACCCACACCGGTGTCAACAAGCCCTAATTAACCCGCAAACGACGGACCGCGACCAGAGTAACCGCATTTACGGGTTTTATTTCATCTTTTCATGTGCTTAGGTATACAATTCGTTCGTATGTATATATGAGCTAGATGTACTCGCTTACATAACCTGAGTATTAGTCGTATTCTGTAAACAGCATCACATTCACCTGTAAACATAGACGTTTCCCGGGAGATTATTACAACGGTCATATTGCAAATAACACGACGCGTAGCAAGCAGATCAGAAGGTACATCCTCGGTAATATTATTTCTATTATCGTGTTTTTGCTAGACATAGAGGGAATGGTCAAACTAAAGCGAATCCACATGGGACGCGATTCGTTCGCATCTATGTTGCGAACAAACTATGTATGAAAGTGTTCAAATCGCCTCGAACTATTTAGCACAGTTTGACCTGCCCTGTATAATGTTCTAATATTACCTAAGTGTTATTTATAAATGGAGACGACATAAAATGAACTATGGTTTTAATAAACCCTTGTCCCACGTACTGCGCGGGGTACGTCGAATTGCACTGCAGCAGAGTGACGCGGTCAAATATTGTTTATATGAAATCGTATGAGATAGAACTACGCGGCAGCGGAACTACCACGGCGCGACATGATTTATTTATTTTATTTATTTATGTACAAACAAGGCAACATGGTAACAAAAATGTCACAGACAATAAGAGCACAATATAAATACTTATTTCTAATAAAATTTCTTCCAGTAGATGATTTTAAAGCTAGGCTCTATGAATAGTATAGACTTTATTTCAAATATCAAATGAAAGCTGCAGTAGGTAGATTCATAAATGAAGTAGGCATTAAAACCAGGCGGTTCGGCGACGCGATGCGTGTCCGTGTCCGAGTAACGGAGCCCGCCAGGTCATGTGGTCGAGTTCATGAACTTACTGCTATTCATAATCATAGAGGAATAAAGATTTTATACAAACGGAAACCTCAATGAAAAAGTATTTTTTTTTTTTTTGAGAAATCGTCCTCCACACTTTGTCTACTTGACAGAAGACAAAACGAACAATCGAGAGAGATTACGATAAAGAAATAGATTTGTTCCCGGTTTTTCTATCTCCCTTTTTGGCGTGGTAGCCCTGGTTGTCGAAGAATTCTCCCTTTGCAAAAGGAACCCACACCTCGTTCCTCTATCCTAGTAAACCAGAACAATGGCGCGACGGCTCTTAACAAACCATTGTTTTCTATTGTCTTTCTTAATAATGGAAGCCTCTATTAATCATAACTTTGAAAACACGAGTTTTACATTATGCTGTGATTTATAATCGATTTGCTGATAAAAAAGGAAAGAATTTTTAAAAGAGCGTTGTTCTGTCGCAAGTAAATAACTGTCCAACCGCAATTCGACTCTGATTGTTCTGCTTTTTCACTGTAGCGTGCTTAATTTTGTTCAGAGAACATTGGACAATAAATACAAATAGCAACTATCTGTGGCATTCTTTCCAAAGGATTAATTAGTACTAGTTGTATTATACAGGGTGGTGACGACGTTACGACAATAAATGAAACCACGTATTTGGTATCACGTTCTGTGACCGTACACAAAATATCTATCAAATCCAATCAATAGTTTAGCCACAGGAACTAATTAAAATTTCCTTAATTTTACACATATCACGATCTTTAAGTGAAATTTTTAAAGTCTCTGACTTGTGCTTACCAAAATAATCTTTATTTACACGAAAAGAATAGATAAAGATGACATAAGTTTCTACTTTGATGTCCCTTCACCTAGACGAATGAGAGTAGAGTGATATAATAAGCAAAAATTATATGCGTGAAAATCGTAGATTTTTTGTGCACGACTTCAGAACGTGATACCAAATACGTGGTTTCATTTACTGTCGTAATGTCGTCACCACCCTGTATAGGTTGTCATAGGTTTTGGTCATATGTAATAGGTTGTCTTTATTGGATTATAGACGTAAAGAGGTGATGTCTTAAACTAAGATTTAGTAATCTCAATAGAAATAGAAAAAGACTAGTATCTATTCTGAATAACTGATATTTCTGTTTTTAAAGGTTTAACAATGTAACAGCCGAGTTGAAAAAAAGAAAACTTGCCAATAAATTTCATTCTGAGCTTTCTTTGCCAATTTATTTCATTCTGAGCTTTCTATAAGAGATTCGATTCTGTAACGTTGACTCCATAAAGGCAATAGGACACTACGTACCTTAATAAATTAAGTATTGAGTAATACAAACGTTATTATGTCTGTAATATAGGATAATTTAAGTCTTAGAGTGAGGTGGCCAAATACAAACATCATTTAACTTGAGAATATAAGAAATGCCTGTGCATGACACTGATTCGATTCATTTTATTTTACTCGATTAAGTCATAACAAGCCTTACACAAGGAATCAAGGATATGGACGAAATATAAAAGTATCCACACATATTTATAAATAAAGTCTCTTTCTCACAGATTATAACTGAATTAAGAATTCTGACAGAGTCGATTTTCCACGTAGATTGTACGAATGCTCATCTGTTACGATTTCCTCTAACTGATCTTTACTTATAAGAGACCAGCGGAGGTCTGTTTTTTTCCTCCTCGTACCCAGTCACCATGGCAACGATAAGATAAATAAAAGATTAGATTACGAAGCTACTCGGTGCTTACACGTAAAATTAGATCCATTAAGTCCAAAACTTGGTTTCAAGGGTCTTTCAGAACATGGCTTAACGACAGTATTCTTTGAAAGGTTCGGCAGAGGTGTACTGACACTCACTGTGTGACCGTAATTTTAGCTTTCTGCACTCCTTCTCCATATAAACTTTAACTATGCCAAATCTCAAACTTCTCCGTGTGCGTAATATAGGGGTACAAAGTTTTCTCTTCACGTATTAATATATAGATATCTCGGCTAAAATTCGACCTGAATTTACACAATAGATATTACAAAATAGCATTTTCGTTCTTTGAGCTCAACATATTATAGGTACATTTTGCCAACGCCGTTATTAAGTCTCATTTAATAGGGAAGCTATTGCCATCTACTGGGAACATTTACCTACATCCTCGGGCGTAAATACCTATACATAGTACAGAAAAAAAACAAAAACGCTTTACCTAACCTGGGAATTGAATCAAAGACCACTCAGCAGTCGCACTTGCGACTACTAATCTATGTGATCTATGTCTGACTCCCTTCCTTATTACGTCTTCTATTCTATATGACGGGAATATAACATCTGGGTGTATAAAACTATCTTAATATTATGTATACAACCTTGATAAAGTCCAAACTAGATTTAAGCTGAATTCGGGATAATGGATTTTATCCTAGACTAAAGTTCGACTAAGTTCTACCGAGCGAAGAGCATAAGGATCAACTAGTGTAAACTAGGATATCAGTTTGCCCGATATGCTTTAAACTTTAGAATACGTGGAGATCTACCACACAGATAGTATTAATAGCCCAGACTAGAGAATACACTAGACCAAGGATGGCAACAATAGCACGCAACTTAAAATAGTGGGCACGGCATTAATTGAGAACTAATAATAGAAGATATAAAAGAATCTCTACATAGTATAAAATAAAGTCGCTTTCCGTGTCTCTCTATCTATATATCCGCTAACTCCTACTAAACCACGCAACGGATTTTGATGCGGTTTTCACCATCAGTTAGATAATTTTTCACGAAAGGTTAATATGTGTAATACTTTCATATTTAATGTAAGGATAGTAGATAAATTTTAATACCTTAAAATTGCTAGTTGGCACATTAAAACCGCAAAAAAGATAACTTTGAAAACATTCACACGTAGATGTAGAAGGGTTCGCCAACCCTGCACTAGACTAAGATTAATAGTAGGTATCATGTTTTGATAGAGAAAGTTGGAATTCTGTCTTAATTAATTATGTTCTGTGGTTTGGATCAATTCAGCTGGATTGTTTGTGGAATCAATTGAAATAGTAAGTAATCAAAACTTAGGTGACGCAAAAGATAAGGCGCGTCGTGAATCTTCGTTCGCGTAGACACGAACACGCGATCGCCGACACAACCCGAAGATAAATCAATTTATAATAAACCGTATATGCAATGCCCATAAGGTCTAAAAATTGACTGTCGTGCCGTCTATTTCTATTTTCTATTTCGCTCACTAACTGAGGCCTAAATTTCTCCTACGCTGATGTCGGTCGCGTATATCAGTCGCGCGTCCGTATACTATACACATTGTGTTCAATACAGCATCACATTGCAACGCTGATGTCACCGGCGCTTAAATTGCCGATGCGACACAGGATGTGCTACGCGACCGACGGTACGCGACCGACATCAGCGTAGGAGATATTCGGTAACATCGATGGCGCAGCGACGATGCTTTCTGATTGGTTGTTCAATTTCCCGCGTATTTAATTGTGTCAACGGCGCAGTACATCGGTAAGCCATATCAGTTGGGTTGTACTGGACCACTTTGTGCAACAATCGCATAATATTGCCCCTACAATTTCCACGAACGAAACTTGTAGAAAGACATATAAAAGTGTAGTTTAGTTCGGCCAAGTAGGTAAACAGGCCACGTCGGGGGTATAGTTAACGTTTAGGTTCCCGTTTACAAGGGCACTCGTTAACCCACGCCCGTCTAAGTTTTAACATGTGGGTTTGGAAATATACGGGCTATTAGTTTGTGCGTGGCCTGGTAGAGAAACTTTTATATGTCAAACACTTTTTCCTGCTCCTTGTCAACACACGTCTAGCTTATTTCTTGTTGTGTATCATTATTGACAGATTAACCAAAAATGATCGTACGACCATTGGAACGCATTCCTTAGGACTCAATTTTGGAGAGGCGGAAAGTCGCGCGGCGAGCAAAGCGGCGTGTCGCTCTCTCGCTCGCTCTGCATGAACGGAGATACGTGCCTTTCTCCGCGTTGCGCGCCGCTTTGCGTTCCGCGCGACTTTCCACCTCTCCGTAATTGAGTCCTTAGGGAAACAAAGTATTCAGTGTGAGGCGGCGACATATTTTTTTTTTTTTTTTTTTTTATACATTGCCCCTCACTAGGATTTCTCCTGTATCGAGGGTACAGTTTACAAACATACATGTCACATGCACACACAACCAGACCCGAAACAACTATCTGTAGATCATACAAATATTTGTTCCGTGCGGGGATCGAACCCGTGGCACGTAGCGCAGAAAGCTAATTGCTTAGCCACTGCGCCAACCATGTCGTCCGTGTCGTCGTGTCGTGTCGTATTTAAATGGAGGACCACATAGCACGGTGATTTTCTGAAAATACCTATTCTATGTACATAAAGTAAGTACGAATGTATCATTTGCATTTTTCTACTTCTTATCGAGTCGATGGCAAAATTAAATAGTTTTGGCTCAATATTCCACCACGTGGACTGCGTCTTCGGTAGCAGCTCTTCGCGCGTACAGGTGACAGGGCACGCGGTGCAGACTTCCATTGCCATTGTCATTCCATCCTACTACCTGCACATGAGACATCTTTGTCAATGAATGTTACTTCTTCAAACGCCACACGACAGGACGACACGGTTGGCGCATTGGGTAAGCGATTAGCTTTCTACGCTACGTGCCGCGGGTTCGATCCCCGCACGGAGCAATTATTTGTATGATCTACAGATAGTAATTGCAGTTTGCATGTGACATAATGTATATTTGAAAAACTGTCCCCTCAATACAGGATAAAAACTAGTGAGGGAAAAGTTTTAAAAAAAAAACGCCTTATCTGATGACCCGCCCGTTCGCAATAATCACACTTATGTTTCCCCCACATTTCACACATGAGAAGTTAATTTGCAAGTAATTACGTACTCGTGCGCAATATAATTTTATTGGAAAGCCCTTCGGCTATATTTTAATTGCTGAACAAAGGTAGGCATTAAGTAATTAAACGGCCCCGTATTATCTTTACGATATCTCTTTATACTTTTATGATAAATGTAGGGCATTATCGCTTTATTACGAACATTGTGCCACCGCCACTGTTACGTTTTTAAACCCCAACAAAAAAGAGTGGTGTTGTGTATATGTGTAACTGTCTGTGGCTTCGTAGGTCCAAAACGGATGGATCGATTTCAATGCAGTTTTTTTATTTGAAAGCTAGTTTAATCGGGTATCATCTTAGCTATGTTTCATGAAAATCTGTTCAGCCGTTCAAAAGTTACAGCTCTTTTTCTAGTTGGAGTCAGAGGATTTTGACGGTTAGGTTGTATTTTATCTTCTTGTATGATTCCTTGCAACCTACCTACTATGTAATTCAAAAAATTAATAAAACTCATCTACATATTTATCTGTCTAATGCACTAGCTGTATGCCTATCAACTTTATTTAGTTTCTGTCTCCGAACCTATAATTTGACTTGTCAAGTACAATAGATGAAATTTCACTTTTGAAACATTCGATCTTCAACATATTTCTGAATAAATTACAGCCTAAATATATTTTCACATGTTCGTAATGTTAGGAAGGTACCTACATAGAGTTGATGCAACCTTCTCTGAGAGGTCCATGCATCCCTGAACAATACTTATTACGTTTGGGATGACTCGGTGCGCTCTGTTGACCTGGTCGGACTGACCTACTTTAAATATGGACTCCATTTTAAATGTCCACCTGACTTAACTACATCGCTCTTTTAACTGAGAGCAATTGTCAGAATTACAACAACAATACATTTGTGAGCTCTATGAAGAAGTAATTTGGTGAATTTACAATTCATACTCGCCATGTGAGCAACTGTATCGACTTATAACCTAACCGTCGAAAACCCCTGACTTGAACTAGAAAAAGAGCTGTAACTTTTGAACGGCTGAACAGATTGTCATGAAACATAGCCTATAATGTGAGCTTATGAAGAAGATGCGCAGTGCGGGAGAGGTATGACGCGTGTCAGTCACGGGCTCATGATACGCACCATAAAGCTTAGCTTAGCCAATAGTAGGCGTGCGTCACACCTCCCCGCATCGCTCAACTATCTCAACCGTCTGAGTTAAGCGGTTGACCTATAATGTGGGTTTATTTTAGCAAAGCTTACCACGAGCTCTTATAACAAGGCTGAAATTGAACTGACAAAAATTTCCAGAATAAGCTGACCTTTCATTGTACGAAAAGCCTATACAGTGCGAGGTCAGCTCATACTGGAAATGTCTGGGCAGTTCAATTTCTGCCCTGTTATAAGAGTTGGTAGACAGCATCCAGAACGGCACAATAGAGAAGCGTTCATATTACCTATACACAAATATACGGAAGCAGCCCATTTATTATCTCAAGAACACCGGCTACCCATTTATCACTACCCCACACTAAAAACTCTCAAGGATTTTTTCGTAGAACGTTAACATATAAGTACTTGTTTCCAAAGTTACGCCCCACTTTCTAGTTCAGCTAATGTTAAGAACATTTTCATATTATTATTGTTGACATGTTTCAAGAAGAGTTCAGCACATTAGTTGAGAACTCCGATGAGTACTTTGTCATCACAATTCCCGTGACTGCCTGTTTTGGGAAAGGCCGATAGCTGACTGGTAGCGAGGCGAGAGTGTCTATTTTAAACGAGTTATACAGAAATCAGAACCGGAAAGTATAGGATCGGGGTCGAAATACCTTACTGCGCTCAATGCGTTCCAAAACGTAGATATTGATGTAGTTCACAAAGCCGCCCAGATTGGGACAGCATAGGCTTTTATTAATAATACAGAAATTACTATTATTTATCTAATGATCAATGTAATTTATTTCAATACACTTGTAAGTTGCTTCCGTAAAATTTATGAAAGTAACTTATGACTGCGTTTACTTCATACATATAATCACGATAAGCTACTTACAAGAGAGTTTACATTTGCAAATATATCGGTGTAAAAACTTGCAGGCGTAAAGCCGGCCTTACGTAAGATATATAACTATCTAATCGATTCATCGATGACATTCCACACGTGCATTTTCGTAGGTTCTGACTAATTTTGGACCGAAAGGGAGCTAATAAAGATGGCCTTTACACACAGAGAAACTAGTGGCTAGTTGAACAGCAGTCATATGTTAGTACATAGTATGTACATAGTCACATGAAGACTAGTTCATTTCCTAACTTTCAAGACTGTCTCTTGAAAATTATGATGAATTCCCTCATGATCCAAATAAATCTCCGCGTCCCGCTCCCAATCGCACCATATCTCAGAGCTGAGCAATAACCCGACCATTTGTCATGTGTCAGGCGGCGAGGCGTCTGACCGCTAATGGATCTCGCCGAAATACATCAAAACCTGCGCCGCCCAAAATTTTGATGGGGCGTTATTAATTGCCGTGGTTTGTTCGCCACGCCACCTGCTCTGCAGCGAGGGTTGAGGCCTGTAGGATGGGTATTTGATGATGAGGACATATTTTGGCAGTTCAGTAGGGACATTACGGTTTATGGTTCACGTCATAATTGATGAGACGTGATGTGAATTTTCTGTTTATAACAGTTTACATAACGATCTATGGACGAGACAATTATTATCCCACCAAAAACATTAAATGAAAAAAAATGCCAAGTCTCTCGATGCAGTCTTTCCATCGTAAAAAGTTTTGAGATCTCATAGAAGCCAAGTCCTATTCAAATTATTTTGTAGTTATAAATCAACATTTAGTAATTGTATCAATAGTTTTCTTTATATTATAATTATAGTGACTTGGCAATGAGCACAAGAAGAAACAAATAAAACGGCATATTTGGAGGAGTTGAAAGTCACACACCGCATGCGTAAACATTAATATCACAAAATTAATTTTCTTTTGGTTTATCCGTGTCGTCCCAACCGAATTTCGGCAACGGCAGTCAGTCTCATCCAAGACTAGTAAACTGCGCAGGATAATCTGATCACAGGTCTCGTCAGTAACATTTGCACATAATTCCAGGCAGCAAGCAGCTTTTAATTTGTGCTCATTGCCAAGTCACTATAATTATAATATAAAGAAAACTATTGATACAATTACTAAATGTTGATTTATAACTACAAAATAATTTGAATAGGACTTGGCTTCTATGAGATTTCAAAACTTTTTACGATGGAAAGACTGCATCGAGAGACTTTTTTTTTTTTTTTTTTTTTTATCGTGGTAAAATCATCAAATGATTCCTCCCACCCCGGGCAGGGCGGGAGGGACTGTCAGACTTGTACTGACTAAAATCCACGGTGTTCCTTCAATAGCCCTTTACGTTCCGGGGTCACGGTAATGAGATAAGTCCCGCGACCCCGGCAGGCTTCGGCCCTCTACAGGGGGGGCCCCGTCATCTTGCTGACGTTCTTTGAGGCGGGCGTGGAACACAACGCGCCGTCGACCCGGGCATGGTCCATGGTCGGACAGCGAGTTGCCCTTTACTCGCTGTCCGCATGCCCGCGCCTACGGTGGCCGGAGATCGTCGGCCGGCACCCGACGCCGTGGGCGACCACCACTGCGGCTGGGCTGGAGGGAGGACGCCATCCTCTCCCTCAAGCGGCCCGCCTCCTCCTTCGATAGCATGCATCGAGAGACTTGGCATTTTTTTTCATTTAATGTTTTTGGTGGGATCTCATTTATTTTTTGTAAGTGTATTTCTTTCTTTTTTTTTTTAGGTGACCTCATAATTTCTTGGACTTCAGCTACTGCTTTGCTTAGAACCCATTCTCTATCTCTATCTCTTTTGTTTCTTTTTTGAGGCTTCGTTACTTCTAAGGTAGACAAGTCTGGGCGATATATACTTCGGAGTCGATTATATTCAGCTATTGCTATCTCCTGAGCTTTGATACTACTAAAATTCACATTAATATTAAATGTAATCCACCCAAACTAGTCACTCTTGAAAGGGCCACGTATGCTTGACCACAGTTTATATTATTCTTTTCTATTCTATGTATTTATTCATCCAATTGAATACTTAAACAACGAACAAAGTTAACAATGCAGTCAAAATCCATACACAATGTTCTTGCCAAACCGCAAATATAAAATTGTTTTCTATGGTATATTATTTTTTAATGTTTTTATAATTTTTCCTTTATATGTGGCTAATGACCTATCTTGGTGCAAAATTTGAAGTTTCTAAGTCTGCTAGAAGTACCTTAGATTTTTGATGATCGGTCAGTGAGTCAGTGAGTCAGTGAGTGACAAAATGGTGTAACTTTGATCGACCGTAACTCCTAAACAAAACTTCATTTATAAACTTAAAAAGCTATTTTTGTAAAAGCAGCAGGAATAATCGTATCGGGAAACAACTCACTTACCGTTTCAGTTTGGCCTACGGGTAATTGGGGTACTATGGCCAGCGCTCGGGGCGTCATGACCCTTCGTCCCGCATCCACATTTTTGGGTGTCGTCACTCCAACATAAGCACTTCACTGAGCTCTGTACTGCCGAAACTTTCAAATCAACTAAAATAGCCTGAAAATACAAAGCCAAAAAGGGTAAGTTAAGGTCCCTAATTCCACTAAACAAAAACATAATTATAAATTTTATGTTACCTACTTTCTTGAATCCATGGTTGTTGGTTGACCTCTTTATTAATTTATTTTATATTTCATATTTATTATTATTCTGAAAATTTTATGCGATCAATGCAACTTGCGCGCTGCGCGGGCCGCGGGCGCAGGCGGAATGGCAAACTGGTTTCCTTTCAGCCATTCCGAGATGGAATGTACTGTGCGGTCCAGCAGCGTGAAAAATACACTACTTTATAATAACACACGTTGTTTTTTAAAAATTATTATGTAGTTACCCTCACTCAATTACTATTTTAGATATAGTACAATAGTAAAATGTTACCTTCACGTTTTATTTTCATACAATAATCACTTCAACACACACAAGTTCTTTTATAATTGTTATTTATTTAATTCATATTCAATTAATATATTTTCTGTACACGTAGGCACACATAACGTCACTCGATGTGGCTCCCGCTGAAAACCAGCGCTGTCGGGCTGCTCGCAGCGCGTCAGCTTAAGCTGAGCGGAAGCCTTTTTGACACAGCTGCGACGTACAACCCATTTGTTATTTAAGATAAATATTTTTTTCTTTTACATGTTTTATTCTTTTATTTTTTGTTACTTTATCTTTAAAATTGTTTTTGTGCTGTGTCAAATAAATACTTTTTTCTTTCTTTCTTTCTTTCTAAACTATTAATTCAATTGGCATGTAATTTCGAACTTAAGCTTGTTCTAATGCCTACTATTATTCACCGAAAACCTAAACTCGTAGCTTTGTCCACGTCGAAGATATAGGGGGGGCGAAACAGCCGCGAATCGCATCGAGAAAAGATGGTACGGCCGTGCCCGTTTTGCTCGAGACTTGGCTGGGGCACTGCCGTGCCCCCAGATTTTACAACTAACTATGAGCGTAATCTAAATAAGATAATAGGTATTAAAAAGAGAAAATATTTGAATTTTTGTATGTTTGTTTGTTTGTAATGGATAAACTCAAAAACTAATGGACCGATTTTAAAAATTCTTTCACCAGCAGAATGCTACATTATCTGTGAGTAACATAGGCTATAATTTATAAAGATATCACGCGGGCGAAGCCGCTGGCGCAAGCTAGTATTTAAATAAGAGGCACTTATTCCAGCCTTATACAGGGTGACTGGTTAAACGAGGGAAACATTAAAGGAGGGTATTGTACTCATCATTATGAACAACATTTACTATAAGACAAAAAAGAAACCGCGAAAAAAAAATTTTGCTGTTCCATATAAATAATTCAATATTACTCGACTAAATGTATGGAACAGCAGATTTTTTTTCGCGATTTTAGTTATGCTCCCATAGTAACAGTTGTTCATAATGATGAATACAATACCCTCCTTCAATGTTTCCCTCGTTCAACCAATCACTCTGTATCATATGCTCTGTATACGCAAAACAGTGTATTTAAAGAGAAAACTTTGTATCCCTTTTTAAGCATATCGTTCGCACGGAGGAGTGTGAGATTTGGCATAGTAAAGTTTAAATGGAGGATGAGTGCAGAAAGCAAAAATTACGGTTGTATGTCGACTGGGCGACCACTATTAAAATAAATTCGCTCTATCTATGGCATCTGTGTTGGCAACATTTCATACAGAGAGCAACCGAAATAGTTTTCTCAATTTCAGAATATTTAATGCAGAGAGCCAACTAAATCTCCACAACAAAAGCTAGACGGAGCGTAAACTAGGACAGACGATATACCTACGTCTTCTAATAGTCCAACTAATAAGTACGAGCACTTAACTTAAACTCGGGCGCATGTCGCCGACTATTATGAGCTTGGCAAGAGTTCTGAATACTGTATGTTCACCGCCAGCAAGCAGCAGGTCGTTAGTAAAAAGTTATAAGCACGTTATGACTGTGTTATTGTCATTGCACGTTTATGCGCATGAGTGATGCGGGAGAAGCGACAGCGTTTTGTGGTTATGTCTGTTTTTAACCCCCGGCAAAAAAGTGTTATAAGTTTGTAGTGTGTATCTGTGGATCTGAGTATCTGTGTATCTGTGGATCTGTTGATGTGTGGATCTGTGTGTCTGTCTGTGGCATCGTAACTCCGAAACGAATGGCTCGTTTTAAATGTAGTTTTTATTAATTGAATTCTTGTTTATCCAGTATCGTCTTGGCTATGTTTCATAAAAATCTTTTAAGCCATTCAAAAGTTCTCTTTTTTTAGTTGGAGTCGGGGGTTTTTGACGGTTAAGTTATTGTTTCTTGGTTGTAGAGATCGAATGAATAACGAATTGGCTCAGAAAATGGTCTCACTCTAAAGAGTTTTGATACAAAATTTAACATCTTTAATTATATTTTAGAAGGTAAATCTATAGGTTACAAAGACTTTTTTTATCGAAAAAAATATTAAAATACTATGAGCAACAATTTTTTAGGTATAACGTATAGGTACCTCAAAAATAATTCAAATAATTGATGTTTCCGTTTGCATAAAACCTTTATTCCTCGTATTAATTTTTATTAATGGCACTAAGGTCATGAACTTGACCACATGACCAGTCAAGCTCGGCTACTCTGAGACACACACACGAATCGTGACGCCGCGGCGCCGCCGCGGCGTCCGATACCTACATATTTTTTTTATTCTACTGCATCTTTAGTTTGATATTTGAAATGAATTCTATACCATTCATAGAGCCTAGCTTTAAAATATTTTGTATTATTATAATAATACAATAAATATACTCCAGGTTATTCAAACGCTAAAACATTTTTTTTTCTAACCATTTGCCTACTCCCTCCATCCCTTATGGCTTGCCCTACCGTTCTCTATGAACTGAAAAGCATGTAGTTGAAAACTTGTACCGATAAATATTGCTCGCCGGCGGCAAATCTTTAACACGCGGCGTTTGCTTATCGGTGTATACCTCAGTTGTGAATGTTCTGATGAAGTTTGCAGCCAGTTGTAGGAGCATTGGAAATTGGAAATAACTTGTGAAGGAATTTACTCAGGGGTGTGCCTTTGCGGGTTGTGGGAAAGTGAGGTTTCTTGCGCGTTTCGTCTTTGAGTTTTTAACGTTTCAAAAGTATGTAATGTCTATTCTTTGATCTGCTTTGAAAAGAGCATTGTTTCTTTAATGTTTAAAAAAAGGGCTTATTTCTATTTCTGTCATGGAACAAACCTCAAATGTCGTGGTCATTAATATGCTAAAAAGCGGAAAACACATAATATCACGAGAAAAAAAAACATGTATTGTTTTTTTTTTCAAATGTCAATTTTTTTCTCTAATAACAAAAGAAATGTGGCTGTTTCGGACATAATTCCGCTTACTTTCTATATCATAGTGAATTTTAATTTCTAGTTATTGAACTTTTACTGAACATGGTGGAATTAAGCCCCTTTGAAAAATCAATCCTCGAATGTGATGATAAGTTTTTTAATCTGGGGAATTTAAAAGTAGGTATCTTGTTCCTGTGAATACTTCATCTTGTTATTTTCCGCTGTTAGACTCATAATCACGAATAATTAGCCTATAATGTATTTTATCTATTTTGCATAATTTTTCTGTGATCTTCATGTCTGCGTTGCTTATATGAATGCCGGACACACCTGTCATTGGTATGCATATTAGAATTATGATCATAAATGTATACTGTACTACATGCATGCATGCATGTGTACTGTATGCATACTGTCGGTGTGCCTGTATAAATAAATAATAAAAGAAAAAATATTCATTCGGCCCTGAGATACCAATCTCATCTTCTGATTTCATTTTGATCCGAAAAGAGAAAATCGCTTATCTTCGTACAAAGTTAATTAACTGAGAGGGTGTCTAGATGTCAAAGGAGATACTAAAGCATCTTCCAGTAAAAAGGGGTAAGTAGACCTACTTAGGCTATTGAACGGTTGCCGTTTGTTGAGACTGGTCAGCTCATAGCGGCCAAGACAATCTTATCAATAATTTCTAATCATTTTGTAATCAGGCTTGTTTAGTTTAGACTTTGTCCTCACATAACTTTTCGAGAACAATGTAGTTTTATAAATATTGTATTGCCAATTTAAAAGAGTAACCATAGAATTTCTTGCCCATTCTTCTCCATAGGAAATCTGCTACACTTTGGAACGTGGCACCTAGAGTCTGACTATTCATACATGGTCTACATGAATAAAAACATATGTTATCTTATCGATTATTTAGATTTTTTAAAATATTATTTAGGTACTCTGCGCATCACGCTCGTGAACGAGTGCCGTCTATCGGGGCTGGCAGCTTGTAACTGCCATGGCATTCTTATTCAGACGCAAATCATTATTATCCTATTCTTATTTATTTATTCACATTAAATTACATGATTCTCGCAGATCTTGCCACAACATTATACTATTTAATCAAGATTGTAATCTAATTTTAAAAGAGTTTCCATTGAGTTTCTAGCCGTTTCTTCTCCATAGGACCTACTATTTAGAACCGCGCACCTAGAGTCTCGACATTTCATAAGTGCCAGTATTTGGTTTACATGAATAAAGATCTATTCTATTCATCATAGCATAGCACACATTTTCTGTCTGCATACATTATCTTAAATCTTTCTAGATTACCCCATCTTCCCCAAAATGTCCTCACGTAAATTTTTGAACAACATAAAATGGAAAGATACCGCTACTAAAGCCCTGTTGGAGTGCCATCCTCCCCTATACTGGTATATTTCCCCTGTCGGCGATACAGCCATCCATCTCCGCGCGCAGCCCGCCTGTCCACTGTATCGATACATCACACACAATTTATTTTGTATGACATCGCAACTCGCTTTATGCTGTGCGCACACATGGCGACTAGTTAACTAAATCCTCGTTTATAGAAGTAGATATAATAGGTACCTATGTATGATCAATATAATTCAATCGTCAAAGTTATAAACGTAAGATGCTAGGATTGGTTGATTAAAATCAGTTAAAATGGCAACAATTTGGATAACATGAAATTTACTGATTTGACATCATAATCAGAAAACGTTAAATTTTGCATTATTTATTATGACTTTTGTGTTACTACAATGAACAAGCAGTACAACCAACTTTTAACACGGTATTTACTATAAAGCTTTCCGCTCTTCAGTTTCCACAGATAAACGAGCTGTTTATGAAACTGTGGTAATTATGAAAGTCAGAACGCAATATCAAAATGAACAGCATGGACCTTACATATAAGAATAATGATAAGACCCCAATCCCGATTATATACGGTTATTTGTGATTCACTAGCGGTGCTATAAGGGGGAAAGTAATTATCAATATGAACAACTTTTCCTACGGGACCAACACAGAAATCGCAATAGAAAAAACTTTTTATACATTTTGATCGAGCAAGGTTGATCTTCTGTAAGAAAGGATTTTTTTTTTCGATTACTGTGTTGATCCCGTTGTAAATAAGGTTCATATCGGTGAGTACTTCCACCGCTTACAGCACTGCTGGAGAATTATAAATAACCCTGTATATTATCATCATGATGTCTTTGGCAACATGTTCCCTAACATTTTGTCGCCTAGTGAATCCACAGCATTACGTGTCCCTAAAGTATATAGGATGAGATATGACATTTTCCGCAACAATTTATGGGACCTTGGTCGTGCAGTCCTGGTATGGTTAGGGATTTATTTGGGACTGATTTATGGAGTTCCCATCATGTCTAGAGCAATGTAGCGTATACCATACATTGAATCTGACTGTGTCTAGTAATCATTTCTGTTGCCAAGTTCTGTGGTTGTTGAATGTTGATCTAATAAAACGTTAGTTCTTGGCTCATTTTTATGGCCACTAAATTCATTTTTATCAGACTTTTTTATACCCTCATTGTTAGTGCGTTAATATTTTACTATAAGCAGTGACATTATGGGGGAGACCTAGTAAATAATAGGTCGTTTTGTGAGAGCCAGTATTGTAAGAGCCAATCAAAACTATGTAGAAAACCTAACCGTCAAAAATTCCCGACTCCAACTGGAAAAAGAGCTGTAACTTTTGAAAAACTGAACAAATTTTCATGACACATAGCTAAGATGATATCCGATTAAATTGGCTGTCAATAAAAAAAAACTGCATTGAAATCGGTCCATCCGTTTTCGTTTGCTCTTTTTCTAGTTAGAGTCGGAGGTTTTTGACGGTTAGGTTATTTATCAATAGAAGTTTTAAAGCAGCGAACATTATGATGACAAATTCTCTTGACTTCCTAAGTAGAACATTAAAAACCTAACCTAACCGTATCTTCAAAAGCAATATTAAATGCAAAAAAACACCACATTATTACCTCTCCATTCTTCTCGCGAGCGGTTGTGACGTCACCTCTCCGGAACGAATAAATCCGAGTGCTCGGAGCTGTATCCGCTGCTCTCCCGCCATGCCACCGTCACCGCTACCGTTTCCGGGTCTCTGTAAGGTAATGAATTGCCGGTATGTACCTTCGCGCCCTCTGCGGGCAATTTTGGGACGTAATTTTTTTGCCAGATTTTTACTACAATATTTACTCGATAGTAAATATGGCTATGTATGAGAGGGTTTTTATTTCCTTCAATGAAATACGTGAAGAGAAAACTTTGTACCCCTTTTTAAGCATATTGCGCGCACGTAGGAGTGTGAGATCTGGCATAGTTAAATTCATATGGAGAAGGAGTGCAGAAAGCTAAAATTACGGTTCAAATTTTCGACCACTTGGCGACCTCTAGTTTGAATAAATTCATCACGCAAAACATATTATTTCTGTCGTGATTATATCACGAAGTTCTAAATACTCGAAGTTTGCGATCTCGCGTATCAAGAAATAGGCAAAATGGTTTATGTGATCATTTAGCTTTTATTTTGATTCTAAGCTAACTAAATATTCATTCATTCATTATTTCTATGAATATTTATATCATAGAATGTTTATTAATTATTTGTGTTTATTTAAATTTTAGAATTAATTAATTTATGCTACACCTACGTTATTTTTTACATGCTGTACTGTCCATCCAAAGGTTTTCTGTAAGAAATCGCCGATTGCGAGAAGACCGCCCATTGTAAAATAATAAAATTATTAATTGTAATTATTATGTTTATTGCTCCTCTTTTATCAGGTGTACAATAAAGAGGATTTCTATTCTATTCTATATCCAAAATACTAATAGATATTCAACTCAAAGACATTATTCCAATACATTATACAGAATGATTCAGCGGAAATGTCAATAGTTATTTGTTATACAAGAGTGCAAAGTTGCTTTTTAACCGCGTGTTCAATTTTGATGACCGAGCAAGCGAAGGATTCTAAAATTGAATCACGAGCGCAGCGAGTGATTCAAAATTAGAATCCTGAGCGTTAGCGAGGGAATCAAAAGAGCACGAGGTGAAAAATCTTTGCACTCGAGTGCAACACGTAACTTTTCATTCCACCTCAGCGAGGAAATGACTAAATGCAAAAAAAAACGTTTAATTCACAAACTTAGTGCACACGATGTTCTAAATTCAATTTACTTTATCCTTTAGAGAATAAAAACGGCTTTTCCACTCAGATATTGAAGATTAAAAATACTCTTTCCGAGATGGTGGGATGAAAATTTACTTTATCCTCTAGAGAATAAAAACGGCTTTTCCACTCAGATATTGAAGATTAAAAATACTCTTTCCGAGATGGTGGGATGAAAAATATATTGCCAGTCACCAACACTCAAATAAATGCAGAAATACACTCAGGAATATTTGCATTCTTTGGTCCGCAATCCTTCATACAAATACAGCCACCATCTTTTCTGTCACTCCCTGCAGGGCAGAACAAGCGTTTTCCATTACGGGCCGCAAATAAAGCCTTTGCGGGTCAAGTTGGCGGGATATTGGAAACCGCTGCACTACTAAGATTTGCGTACCTACAGTTTTTGGGTAGGTACTAGTTTTGGTTTTGGACTTGAAAGTTAATTACTTAATGTACTACTACTACTAATGAAAGGTAATTACTTTATTTATTGTAATGTTTGATTATATTATTTGTGGAGTTATGTTAAGTTTTTGTCTTTTATTATTTGGTGTTTTATGATGATAATGATTGAGTTACCTAAATCTATGGATTTTAATAGTCTGAAATAAATGAATTATTATTATTAATGTATGACATTTTTTACTCACAAGAAAAAAAATTGGGTGTGATAGATAAATAGATTAAAATACTACTGAATAGATGCTTAGAAAAATAATCAAGGTATGAAATCGTTCTACTAATTAATACACACTAGTAATTAATTTATAGCCGTTTTTTCACACTAAAACATGGCGTGATTTTCATTCACGCGCTATCTAACCCTAGAGCACTCTTTGACTGAACCGGGAATCGAACCCAAGACGCTTTCATGAAATAAGTCGCTTGCCAGCACTGATAATGAGTTGACACTTGACAGTATGACACACTAACACTTAGCGATTTAATAAGTAACTTAAAAAGTTTTACTCGTGCATACAGTTTTCTTGCCAGTTGGTCTAATTTCACCTTCAGTGTTCTTCGCGTTAGATTTAGACTAAAATTGGCGTGAGGTCTTGCTTATATTCAGTGCGGTTTCGTTTTGCTCGACATAGGTACAGGATGTCAAAGAAGAAATAAGGCTCCGAATACTGTAAAAGTTTAAAACTAATTTAAGACCGGACTCGCTTGATAAGCTTTTGGTGGCTAATCTGCTCACACACTGCGCACAGCAGATTCGACACCAAAAGCTTATCAAGCGAGTCCGGTCTTAAATTCGTTTTAAACTTTTACAGTATTCGGAGCCTTATTTCTTCTTTGACATCCTGTACCTAACTGCTTTATTTCAATGTCTCGTAGCGTTACGCAATATTATAATTCGAGATTTGCCTAAGCATCGACTCATTGAGTGGTGAGAATAGGTGAAAATGACACCCAATTTGATAGCCATCAATACCGTTGAAATCTGACATTTTTCCCCTCTAAGGGTAAATAAACTCGAAGATAAGGGTTACAGCTTTCAGAGAATTCATTTATATTAAACGATTCTAAGTAGGATCGGCCCACATGTTGAATTGGTAATGTTAAGTCAGAATTTTATACCCGTAGAGAAAAATCCTTTTTGTTCGAATTGGAATATTCTGATATTTGTAAATTGTACAATATGGTTCATTCTCGAAGGGTTTGTGAATTTATGAGGATTTCATGAAGTTCGATCAAAATACACACTGAGGCAATGAATCCGGATTACCAACATAATAAACCTAATTATCTCAGAAACTAAGAATGATAGCTTATTGAAATAAAAAGTATTTTATAGACCTATTTAATACTACTCAAATAATTCGCATCGAGAGCTGAAAATTGCATTGATAGAGGAGAATATTCCCTAACATCGCCTCAGAAACCACCAAATCGCATGACATCTGTATTAACAATGCACAGAGGTACACATGCACAGAGGTACACATGCACAGAGGTACACATGCACAGAGGTACACATGCACAGAGGACAAAGTATTAAAATGTGAGAAAGTGATATATGTGCGTAAAATAAGGATATTACGTTAAAAAAATTCAATAAAATTTTCCTATTTTTAATTTATGGGTTTATAATAAGTAAAACAAATAATAACTAAGAAGTTTAATTTTTTGTTTGAGTAGTATTAAATAGAAATTAAAATTCATTCTTAGTTTCCGACATATTAAGTTTTATTATTGACCCATATTCATTCATCATCATAAAGATCATTAGAAAGAAAGAAAAATATTTTATTTCTGCAGCAAAAACGACACATACAATACAAATAGCAGCATCCATGCCTACCAAACATTTGCCATACCAGCAACAAAACAATGAATAGGCAAGTATACCGACCGACCGCAACACAAACAAAAACGTAAAAAGAATTTATGCATTCCTGCCAATCAAGCAAGACACAGATTTTTTATAATATTATTATTAGCAATTCTATGAAAAACCGATTCTTCCAATCATTATCAAAGTTCTATTTCCAATCAATATCAGTTTCATTACTAGGAATAACAATTACGTTTCACCATCTTGACTCACCTATTTTTTACCTTCCACGCGTATCTAATATTTATTCGCACAAAACGTTTTGATTCAAGTTGCTGACGACTTGTTGACGTCACACATCAACGCAGTCATAAAACGTGAAATTTACCGCCGTCGTACATTGCCGATGTGTATAAAATTGATGGTACAAGTTAAAAGCGATCAGCGGGAATGGTTAATTTAAATATTTTTGTTGATAAAAAAGAAAGAAAAGAAAAAAATATTATTAAATTTGACACAGCACAAAAACTATTATAGATCAAACAAAATTTTAAATAAAATGCTTGGCTTGGTTGCAAACCTCATCAGATTTTGTTACGATTAATGTTTTCTTTATCACGCAACTCGTTATTTTTTATGCGATGCGTTGTCAATTCTGACACCATATAAAATAGTCGCATTTATTTTTGATTCCTATTCGAAATTCCAAGTGACATAAACGACCATCAGGCCAGAAAAACGCACAACAAGGTGTTTTAAATTCACCTAAAATCTAATCACATACATTATCTGTTATTATATCCGAAATCTTTAAGCCCAAACATATCCATGAATTTTACACAACATAGTAACACACTATGGAACAGCCTTTGACTTACTTCCGTTATCAAACCGTGCATCCATTTACGGCCTTAGATCAAAACCACACGCTGACGCACGCTCCCCTGGGGATACGAACACGAGAATTTGGTGCGATCATATAAATAATATTGGTGAAGTTTCATGGTACAGGGGACAGGCGGCAAGCGACAACAAAAAAGACAAAAAATTGTTATAGTATTTTTGATTGGTATATAGTTATAAATATTGTGAAAAAATAAAAAGCTTCATACGAAATGTCCAAAAAAAAAAATAATAAAAAAAAATTGTTGGACAGCATTTATGGAACAAGTTTTTTTTTTTTATAAAAATGTGAAATATGGATCGTACATCGCAGCTGTGTCAAAAAGGCTTTCGACACGATAGCGCTGATTTTCAGCGGAAGCCTCAGTGAGGTGACGGTGATAAGTAGGTACGTGTACATAAAATAAATGAATAAAATATGATTTTAATTAAAAGAATTTGTGTGTGTTGAAGTGTTTCATGCGTAAGGGAGTTGGTATATCGATGACTAATATTTTGTAGTGTCCTTGTCCTCAATCCTCAATTCTCTTTTTATTCAATGTCTGACATCCTCAATCCTCGTAGTCTGGTCCTTATTGTCCGGTAGTGACTTTTCAGGATTGAAGATAGGACATTTTTCCTACCTACTAGGTATGTTATGACTCAATTTCTTTAATCATCTAGAAGTTTGGTCAAACAGTTCCATGCACACTATACAGCAAAACACCAATTACACACATTATTTCGTCCGCTTTCCTCTCATCGTTCAGACCACATCCTATATCCTGGGGCGAGTCAAGGCTGTGTTCATCACGCGCTAAGTGCTGTCCAAAGGAAGCCGATCAGCACAAACCTTTTCTATTCTTGGATGCTAAATATAACCAGAGCTAATGAGACTAATCTTCATGATCTGGCAGAGAACCTTTAGTTACACCCAATATTCTTCTTATTTTTAACCCCCGGCAAAAAAGAGGGCTGCTATGATCATGAAAATCTGTTCTTCCGTTTAAAAGTTACAATTCTTTTTTCTAGTTGGAGTCGGGGGTTTTTGACGGTTAATTTATATAGAGTCGGCACGAGCTATCAATAATAATTACATGGGAATCTCTCATGCCGTAATGGAAACCTTAGCCAGTCTAATTAACTGCTGACTAAATGTTGAATATCTCAACCATATTGACTACAGTAGGCAATCCTAAGCATTATCTTCTAAGGTACTCCTTTTTTGCAGTGGTACTGACACCTATGAATTTTATGCTATGTACAATCTTTCTCAGGCTTAATCAAAACAATCTGCTGGTTACGAAAAAAACAACAATCAAGCGAACTTTAATTAACTCGTCAATCAGTTGCAATCCATCCCTGGCGCCTTAACAGAGTAATGGATGGATGAGGACTGGATATGTTAGTGCTACCCCTGGGACCATCAATACGGTCCTCCGCTTTGGTTCCATTGACCTTATCTTCAAACAACTCACCGCAGTTTCATCTTTTACACCGGGTTGTATCCTGGGGTGAGTCGAGGCTGTATCCATCACGCGCTGAGTGCTGCCCCGGGGGGCGCCACCCCGCCTTACGATCCACCGCTTTGAGTTCATCCACCACACCTTCACACAACTCGCTTCAGTCCATCCCTTGCACCGGGCTGTATCCCGGGGCGAGTCGCGGCTGTATCCATCACGCGCTGAGTGCTGCCCCTGGGGGCGTCGCACCGCCTTACGATCCACCGCTTTGATTTCATCCCTAAACCACGTTTGATTTAAGAAACGGTGCGATATCAACGGGTTTTGCATACCGTACGTAAATGTTTGCAGGGTAGTACTCGTGATTTTGTGTGTGATTTAGTTCGTGAGAATTTTGCCAGCTGACGGTACCGTGGAATAGTAGAAGTCTTTGTTGTATTCAACAATGCAGTGTTCAGTAGAGATATCAACCTGTCCTGAGTTTGCTAGAATTATGCGCATTGTTTTCCATAATGTTTTGGTATGATTACCATTTCACATAATCTCGAGGATGAAGCAAGCGTCTGATTATTAACTGTATTGAAGTTCTATTGCAATTTAAGGAAAGTAAATTATAGGAAGGTTGTGTAAAAAAATAAGAAACTGTCTGCTCCTATGGGAATCACTTATTAGTTTTGTATTTTGTTTTGTATTATCTTATATTTATTATCTTATATTTATTATCTTTGTAATATCATAATAGTTTTAAATTAAATTCGTTTATTATCAGATTACATAGATCCATATAAATGTTAGTAATAACAAACTTATTTCTATGTTAGTAACTAAATTATAAATAAAATAAAACATAAAAACAACGGCTACAAGCACTATATACATCTCCGCTCCAGACTTTTCAACATAGGGGAGTCACAACTCTCAGCCACAGTCATCAGGATGATATTGGGACTATCCCAATATCGTTTTGTATGTATAACTATAATAACTAGTGGTCGTCCAGTGGTCGAAATTAGACCGTAATTTTAGCTTTCTGCACTCCTTCTCCATATAAATTTTAAGTATGCCAAATCTCACACTCCTTCATGCGCGCAATATGCTTAAAAAGGGGTACCAACTTTTCTCCTCACGTATATAGTATGGACTTTAGATGTAGAGTTGACATGTGACACAAATAAAACCTAAATTCCTTGGGACAAACCTTTGCAAAATAATAATATTATTATAGAACTTAATTAGGCAAGTTCCTTCAATTACATTGCAATGCATTAACTAATTCAAACTAAGAGTAATTAAAAGCCCGATGTGACCCGCTAGTGAGACCCTTAATTAAAAGGTATATGTGTGCTATATGTTATATATACGAATGTTTGTGTGAGTAACAAAGGAGTTCATTTCTAGTTCAAATACAAATAAATGTTTTGAGCCCTTCTGGGCAAGCAGAATTAACCCTGTTAGCGCAGGTACACGAATAGTGGACGAGTAGGGTCACCACGCTTTAGTGGGAATTGGGACCGGTTATATACATAATGTACCAAATGGGAAATACTTGCGTAAAGTAATTACTTCTGTGATAACTTTTAAACACGCAACTGGTTCGTTTATCTATAACTAACTGTTCGACCTAAAAATTGATGCAACGAATTTTAATATAAATTAAAATTAAATAGAATAAACATTTATTTAGACACAAGAAAATGAAGCACTACATACAGAATTAACACTTATAGAAAGCACATGAAGGAAGAGAATGGCATAAAACGAACAAAAACTTCATTGAGTCTCTATAGGTAACAAACAACCATACGGCCCGCCTGATGGTAACCGGTTACCGGTAACCTATGGACGCTTGCAATACCAGGGGCATCACTCGCCCGTTGCCTATCCTACTACTAGGAACACTGGTAACCTTGCTCACCATTAGGAACACAATATTGCAAAAGAGCAATGTTATTTGACTACGATATTCTGCAAGGTACTTCCCCAGTCAGTCAGCGTCAATTTTCGAGTGGAAAGTACCGCTGTGCTCTATCTCTCTTAGTACCGCTGTGTCCTACCTACATTAAACTGCTATTTCAGCTTTTTAAAATAATTCCATAGTCAACATTTTCAACACCCACGCTAAGATTATACACAGTGAGGTAAAGTAATCCATTATTTTCCTTCTATTTTCCATAGATAAAGAAAAACACCGTGAAATAGTCGAAGTTGCCGACGTTATCTAGTTATCTATGCTAATGAGGGAAATTGGTTCCTGTGGCTTCGGTAGGCGCTGCATTAGTCTGTAATTAAATGGCCACGTTGTTAATTAAAGAACTGGTCCTTTACAGTAAACGCTATTCGTTGAATTCGTTGCTTTTCCTAGTAAAATTTACTATAGAATGGGGGATTGAGGTCGTTTGAGAAGCCTGTAGGTAGAATTAAGTATTATTATCTTACTTAAAAATAAAAACAAAATAAATATTATAGTTTAAAAAAAAACTAAAGAAAACGCTTTTGTCATCCAAACGTGTATGCAAAATTTCAGCTCAATCAGAAACCGGGAAGTGGGTCAAATTTAACTTCCAAGATTTTTTTATATAGTTAGTTGCAAGTGAAGCTAATAAAAGCGTTTTAATAATGAGGTTTGAAAATTATATAATCAGCCAATTTGTTCAGTCGGTAATTGATACTGAATGGGTTTTTTGCTAGAAAATATGTCGTTGGATTCTGCACTATGTTGTGACTACCAAGGTGCTGCCAGAAGTTGACTAAGTACTAAGCCGACGTCCATTTCCTATTGCTGCCATTGATTGTTAGGTTGCCTAGTAATTTCTGCATTTTCACATTACCTAGCACAATTTCTCGTACAAAAACGACGTAACGATTTAAATCATTACGAAATAAAAACATTTTCATCAACCAACTAACGCGTGGTCAACATCTCACCTCGGTCGCGTTGACCTCCGAAACCTAATTACGTGGATCGCAAAGACCCCGCTATTGCGACGGACGACAAAAAAGAAAGTCGCAGCCGTCGGGTTATTCTTAATAAGAAATTTATTTGGTCCCAGAAAATGTTGGGCGACTTACTCATTAGGGGCGACGGGACGTTTCTGTTCAATTTCCTTTTAATGTAGCATTCAAGTATTTTATATTTATATTTTTATATACTTACCTAAAATGTTTTTCCTGTTACAAGGACAATTACTTTTCTTTTAGCTTGTTTATTTTTAATGGAACGCCTACTGAACTAGATAAATGTTTTAATTATCTAAACAAATATCGCAGGCCGTATTACTAGGATTCTTTGCATCTAATTATATTCATGATACTAAGTAGGTACCTATATATCAATACTTACGTGAAGAGAGAACATTGTAGACCTTTTTAAGCATATTGTGCGCACGGAGGAGTGTGAGATTTGGCATAGTTAAAGTTTATATGGAAAAGGAGTGCAGAAAGCTATTTATAGGTATATAGAATTACGGTTGAATTTCGACCACTGGACGACCACTAGTCATAATAATTATTACTTCAAGATAGGTATAGTAAACTTAATCGATTGCATTGCTTACATACAATATTTACAATTATGTGTAGTATTGGTTAAGAGAAGAAGAGAAGAAGAAGAATTATTTATTTGCAGGAATATGAGTAAGTATAATAAGTTGACACTGTTAGCAATAAGTTCCGTCATACTCTACCAGATGACTGGTGTGCAAAATATTTTAGTTCACATTATTATACAACTACGTTAGTAAGTCTGGACGTGACATAACCTCTCTGTTAGTAGGTATTACTCAGAAATGACAAGTTGTCGTTTCTTTACTGACCTTAATGTTCAAGAGATGCCTGTTTCAAGTATTGGACATTCCCAGGCTACTGATTGTTTGCACAACAGGCAAACGCACGAAAATACTTCCGCAGTTTCATCCTAGCCAAACTTTAAAAAACTAACTTAATTAATTTCGCTTTTAACATCCTCTTATAACATCCCTTTATCTAACTTTTTAACAAACGATTATTTTGTAACAAATTGAACAGATTTCTTTGATCAAAGTTTAGTGCACAGGTTGAGCGACGTAACAAAATAGCTCGGTCGCGTTACAAAGCGGAACTTTCCAACTTTAAACCACTGTGTTTGTATCGTTTATTTTATAATAGAACACCGCTTGCTTTGTTTGTGCCGGACACTATTTTTATCTACGGTTTGGTAAAGATATTTGATAGCTGGGTATAGTAAACATATAAAGCTTTTTATTTGGAAGGCTTTCGTGGCTGTCATTTCACTAAGTTAGTGGCAATGCCCCCTCCAACTTACGAAACCTAAGAAAAACATCGCGAAGAAATAGATAACACCAATCCGCACTAGACCCGCGTGGAGGAAAGTGGATAATATTATTCTTTTGTTCCATTAAAATGTTTGTAATGAAGTGCTTTTTGGTAGAGTTTATCAGTAATTCTGTACTTACTCACGCCTGTCGTTCTCCTCAGCTTCAGCAATACGTGTAACGAATAGTTCAACATGATCATGATCGTCTTATTCGTGTTCCCACAGCTCGGACTCAGGCCTCAGAGGGACTGAACTGTAATCCACCACGCGAACACAGGTCAAGTTTCTTCAAACTTTCTAAACGGCCCGTTTTCATAGCAAGCAAAGCAAAAAGTACCTACTAAATCGAACTTCTTTTCCACTTAGCTACAGTATGACACCAAAGATAAGGTGCGTCGTCAATCTTCGTTTGCGCAGACACGAACACACGATCGCGGATAACACCCGAAGCTAAGCCAATTTATAATCAGCCTTATGCAATGCTCATAAGGTGTAAAAATTGATTGCCGTGCCGTCTATTTCTATTTCGCTCACTGTCTGAAGGTCACATCGATGACGCAGCGACGATGCTTTCTGATTGGTTGATAAATTTTTCGCGCATTTAATAGTGTGAACTGAGCAAGTATATCAGTAAGCCATATAAGTTGTGTCGTAATATACAAGATTCTGATTCCCAAAACATGAACACTAAACTAAACTCAACTTAAATCCTTCCTGAAAACCTAGCGGAAAACGTTCCCTGTGCCAGTTCTGTGTGGTAATAACCGAGGAGGCGTGCCGTTGCCTAGCAACTGACTTGTGGGAAAAAATAACGCATTGGAGAGGGGAACTTTCAGTAGGCGTGAAAAAATTGTGCGTTTAAAATCAGAAAGAACGGGCTGTGTTTCTATTTTGAGTTAGTGGAGTTTTTAAACTTAGAAGAAAAACGTGTTGAGTATTATTATTGCGTGATTTTCAATTGTTTTGTTTACAAGTAGTTTTAAGGGAAATATTTACTTATTTATATTTCACCCCTTACGTTGTTTGGTTACACGGTACACCAACGAAACCTAAGCGTCCAAAACCCCCGACTTCAACTAGAAAAAGAACTATAACTTTTGAACGGCTGAACAGATTTTCATGAAACGTAGCTAAGCTGATACCCGATTGAACTAGCTTTCAAATAAACTCCGCTCTTTTTTGTCGGGGGTTAAAAATCATGCGAGATACTAAGTTAGAACTCTCTTACAACCTTTGTAACTATTATTAGCAGTCTCATCAAGAATAAAATATATCTTTGTTTAGTAAACAAACAAGTGCAATCTACTCAAACGTGATTTTCTTTATCACCATAATTTTCACATCAAATTGGAAGTACCTTTCCGGAGGCAAGCGTAACCTTTAAACTTAATGAGGACTTCCGGTTACCGGAAGTGATGTGAACGTATAGAAAAGTCTGTTAAGAAGGGTGTGGGCCATTCATCCGAGAACGCTTTGTGCGGAGGGGCTGGAGCGAATGAGGTGCTCCACTCTGCTTTGACTGAGGGGGAAGGACAATTTAATGTGATTAAACTTTCCTCGAAACATCGGTACAGTCTGTCAAGAAAGTCATGAAAAGGATTTTGAAGGAACTAAAATTCTTCTTCGCTCGCAACCCTAAATAAGTACCGTAGGTGTCAGTTTGGGTACAACCATGTGTTTATTTTACTATTCTGTGTAGATTTTTTGTGATAAAAAAATGTTTTCGGCATTAATATATTAAAAATAAACAAGAGAATAAACAAGTGGCGCCCTCAATCCTTTCCATGACTTTCTTGACAGACATACTTCTGTTTCTTATTACTGGTTCCAAGAATAGCAGAGGGCTAATTCATGTAATTTTATGAGGTCAATTATTACACACATATTTGCTTGAACTTGACGCGAGCGTATCTCACTGATGCTAAAAGAATACCAAATGTGTTGTTTTGGTCAAAATTTGACTACAACTGCGCGGCAACTGCATTTCTTTAGTAACGTGAATATTCTGGTATTATATGAAAGTTCGTTTCAATTCTTTATTGCTGAAGATAACAACCAATGTTTGCAACATGCATTGCAATTTGCAACATAGATTTTTAATAATCCTCCTATTTCACTCACTTTCAATAAGAGACCCCGTATTCAAAAACGGATAAATTGTTGATACAAAGAATCAACCAGTTTGTTTACATTGTGAGTAAATTAATAGTGGAATGGCACAACTGTAAATCAGGCAAGCCACTTATGTGACATAAACAATGTTGTTTGTTAGAGCGAGACATAAATTGCCCATACAACTATCACTCGTAATATTACTATTTACTTTTATTGTTATTACCCAGCTTTATTTTGGTGTCACATAATTTATTACTCACTTGTTAACGAATAGGGATGCCCACTATAGTTCAGTCAGATACTTGGATAAGAATCTAACATGCTAGACTCAATAACTGAAGCCGGGACTACTACGAACTCTTATAGCAGGACAGAAATTAAACGGTCCAGATATTTTCCAGTATGAGCTGACCTCGCTCTGTATAGGTTTTTCGTACAATGAAAGGTCAGCTTATACTGGAAATGTCTGGGCAGTTCAATATCTGCCCTGCTATCAAAGCCAGTACTAAGCCCCCAGAACTGTAAGAAAAACGTGCAGTAATCGGCAACCACACCAAGGTAGTAGTTAACTTACAGGACGCCCCAATAATAAGGTTTTTTGGAAAATCCTGACCGAACGGCTGACGGCAGTTGGCGCAGTGCAGCAATTGACTTTCTGCGCTACGTGCCGCGGGTTCAATCCCCGCACGGAAAAAACATTTGTATGCCCCACAGATAGTTTTTCCAGGTTCAGGTGTGTGTATATGTCACAACATGTATGTTTGTAAACTGTACCCTCGACACAGGAGAAATCATAAAGAGAGGCACCGACGTTACTAAAAAATAAAAAATGGAATGGGAATTGAACTGCTTGCCCTCGGTTTCATACCATAACCGATATCCCGACGTGGAAATATTTTATTTTATTTTATTTATTTGTTCATATTTTTTTTGAGACTTCGATGCACCTTGGTGATTATGCCTGTCTCGAACGTTCACTCTTATACATTAAATAAATAAGCTTCATACATACTAACCCATTTCTTCCTTTACAGATGGTACCGTGAAACTGGTGGGGGTGTTCTCCGCGAGATCCGTGACGGAGAAGGCAGCGGTCGCTACAGCAGGTCTCAGGACGCGCTCGGCATCCGTCGTGCGGAAATAGCCGATGGCGGCCGATGGGCCTGCCGAGCCGCCAACGCTCATGGACATCTGACGCTGAGGCTACACCTGGCTGTGCGGGCGCATCTCACTGCACATGCACAACCACATACACAGGTCAGTAGTACAGTTATATTTATATTGGTAGGCTTTACCGTCAGCAGAATAGTAGCGAGGACGTCGCCACAACTGTCATGCGTGTGTCATGCAGAGATATCTAGATAGAAACATAGATATAGTTCAGCATCAAGAATTTCTGAATAGCGTATTGTGGGTCTGTAATTCTGTACCCAGTTACCCACAAATCAGATACAATCATTTTAAGCGATTCTGGAATTATTACCTAAGGACCGACTTCATAACACTGTACTGAGCACAGTAATTGGCAGGAGTACGTTTCTCTCTCAAACTCTTATTCAAGTAATTACTTGATTTTAGCCAGAAATCATTTTTCTTCATACCACTAATTTGGCAAGCAAGCATACGGTCCGCCTGATGGTAAGCGGCTACCGTAAGATATGGACGCTTGCAATACCAGGGGCATCACTCGCGCGTTGCCGACTCCTGCTACCAATACAACACTTACCCAAGGAGCACTAGCGACCTTGGTCACCGCTAGGAACACAACTGCAAAAGAGCAGTGTTATTTGGCTACGATATTCTGCAAGGTAGAGGTACATCCGTGACTTTTTGTCCATCCAAAGGTTGTCTAGAAAAGATCGCTTTAAGCGATAAGACCGCCCATTGTGCATTGTTTTCTATTGTTTTGTATTGTATGTTTTGTTATGTTGGTGTGCAATAAAGCATATTTCTATTCTATTCTATTATACATCCCCAGTCGGGGAGCTCCAGGTTTGAGTGGAAAGTCCCGCTATGCCCTACATCTCTTTTACTAACATACTTCTATTTCAAGTAATCTAATTGGCTGCATTTCCTCGCAACGTTTGAACTTCCATTCGGTAACGAAGCTGAAATATCACTAATGAACTCGATACGTAAAGAGCTAATATTTTTCATTGGTATGACGTCGGAATGACCAAGAGGCGAGTAGTAAAAGCTTTTTAATTAATTAAAACACAGGTATAACAACAAAAAGGTGCACTAATGCAACTGGCGCGTTTAATAGGTCGTGGTGGCGAGCAACAACCAGGTATGACGTGGTTTATGACGTCATCGCACTTTGATGCGTATTGCGGTTAGCGGGATATACAGCTATTGTCAGTGGAATCACGTTGATTTATTGTTCGAGAGCAGACAGTAAAGCGATATTGTGTTGTCATAGAAATTCCGATATTTACCAAGTATCGAAGTAATACAACACTATATATTATGTTGGGAACGCCAATAAAACCCACGCAAACTCAAAATGGAGAAAAATTGGTAAGATTTTTCCGATGAAATGGCACAAACTTCGCTTGGACGTACCTAATCATCCTAAAAAGAATCGCGTACCTGTGTAATGAACCTTCAAAATATCTTTATTGGGTAACTATAAGAATTTTTTTGTAGGTAATATTTACAAACAGCATTCATGAAATATAAATAAGACTACAATAATACCTAGTCAATCCAGACCTCAAATTGTATACCCAACTTCTTTCTTCCATCTTTCAAGCTCTATACCACAAATTCATTATATAAAAAAGATCAAAAGGATTCCTTTAGATAGTGCATCGTATCCGGGCGCCCAGTTGCTTTTGAGAACTTAGCTGGCCCGTGCCGTGCCCTTAGATACAATCCAATTGAACACCGCCACCCAATCCCGAATGTTGTAACATCGTTAGGCCTCCGATCTAATTCAATAAAACCAACTTTTTTCTTCAACAGCCCCACTATTTGCAGACCTTTGTAAATATTTTAGTTGGAAGTGCGGGCCTAAACTGCCTCCCAAGATTAAACTCGCTTATCCAATTAAATATTTAAGCTATTTCTACACGGAAATCGGACTTTTAAAGCCGTGAATTTTGCTGTTTTGTAGAAGTCTTTCCTATTTGCTTTTCCAAATGTCGCTGTGAACCGTGAAGCGAATAACGTGTGACTGACTTTTTTATTTGTCATGGAACGTTGCGGGGAGAAAATAACAGTCGGATCAGGAAACTTCGTGTGAAGGTGTGTGAAGCTGAATATTTAGAGATTTGAAAATTGTAGCAGCAATGTTTTATTTGGATTTTTTTTGTCATTCGAACATGATGATGACTTAAAGTTATATTTGGGGTTAGGTCCTGTGTGTTCGGTGCTGAATAGAAATTACATCATCTATTGCCTGACCTAAAATTACACAGACTCGAATTAACAGAACCCTCGTAGTAATTAGAAAGAATAGTTATTTGTTATACAAGAGTGCAAAGTTGCTTTTTAACCGCGTGTTCAATTTTGATGACCGAGCAAGCGAAGGATTCTAAAATTAGAATCCTGAGCGTTAGCGAGGTAATCAAAAGAGCACGAGGTGAAAAATCTTTGCACTCGAGTGCAACACGTAACTTTTCATTCCACCTCAGCGAGGAAATGACTAAATGCAAAAAAAAAACATTTAATTCACAAACTTAGTGCACACGATGTTCTAAATTCAATTTACTTTATCCTCTAGAGAATAAAAACGGCTTTTCCACTCAGATATTGAAGATTAAAAATACTCTTTCCGAGATGGTGGGATGAAAATTTACTTTATCCTCTAGAAAATAAAAACGGCTTTTCCACTCAGATATTGAAGATTAAAAATACTCTTTCCGAGATGGTGGGATGAAAAAATACTTTACTTGGTCAATATCTTGTTAGTTAATTTTAGAAGAATTATTTGTAAAACATGTTAAAATAATTTTATTACGAATCTCTTATGTTTTCGACTGACAATAATTAAGAGTTCGTAAGATAAATTCCTGGTACCAACATGATACTGATTCGCAGGTTTCCATATAAACGGTGGTACTAATAACATGGAAATCCACCGTTGTTTTTCGAAATTAGTCTATCCTATTTCAGTTTCGCCGAACTCCGATAAAACTAGAACGCTTCGGTTACCCCGGTTACCCCTAATCGTATGCCAGGAAAACCATGTTAACAAGGTGTCCGGGACAACTGTAACAGAGGCTTAAGCACACCCTTCCTGATTGTTTCAGATTGGGCCGGACGAGGCCAACGGCCCGAGTCCCGGGACTTGTTACCGCACACCCTTTTAAGGACTGGAATTGCAAATCATATTACCTCAAGTATTCCAAGATCTTAGAACCTCTATTTTTAGAACATTTTTTTTTTTTTTTTTTTTATTCAAATTTTTATTGAGGCTTCAGTTCACCGTGGTGACTATGCCAGCCTCGTAAGGTCACTCTTATACAATAAATGACAAAACTAAGAATGTTCTTGCAATGTTATATTTTTACCGTCTCATCTGCGTTGTGGGTGTTATAAAGTTGGCTCTCGACAATTTTGTTTGGATGCGAAACATTTTGGCTAAAATGTAGCGCAGAGCGGCCGTTGGTGGCTTTGGTCTGGTTCAAGATAAAATGTCAGGTCAAAGGTCAGGTTTCTTTCTTTGAAGCAATTTCGTGTTTTTTAACTATGTATGTAGAGGTTTATATGTAGCATATTTTAAAGTTGCAAAAGATGGTTCGTAAATATATAGATACTTATTTATTTACATAATGAAAAATAAAATTACGTAGGTAACCCTAAATTATAGAGGCTCAATACTCGAATTTATTTCATTCATACTGCGACATTTTTTGTGGTTGATGAAATATCTCCTGCGATTTAGCATATAAATTAAAATAAAACAAAAAGGTACAGTTACATGACATAAATAATTCTTAACTATTGTGCTAATGTTTTAACCTAAAAAATTTCAACCTCAATGCAGTGCAATTAGAGTTAAAAACTGCGGAAAGTTTCCGAAACTTTGGAAGTTTTCCGGAAGTTTACCGGAAATATTCCCGAAAACTTCCAAAATTTCGGAAGTTTTGGAAGTTTTCAGAAATGATTTTTTACTTATAAAAACAGTAATTGGGGATACTTTGTACTTAAAATATGTTACATTTAGCTAGATTTTAAATATTCGAACACAGCGAGCACAGTACGGGATGCGGGGTAGGGTACATGTTAAAAATAAATATTTCCAAAACTTCCGTCATACCGCTCGGTGTTTACATTATGCTCGTTGCCTTCGTATGATTTAGCCGATTGAATAAAAAACGTTATTTCATCAATTTGCTTCAATAGATACCATAAAACATTAAATTATTTAAAAAAAATATAACTAAATTAAAGGATCATTTTCATTTGACTTTACTGATTGTGAATAATCCCAAAGCAACGAATTTGTTGATTTCATAAATAGAAAAACATAATTTGAAAACTTCCAAAGTTTCGGAAGTTTTGGAAGTTTTCAGGAAACTTTCCTCAGAAAAGGAAACTTTCCTGGAAGTTTTCAACTCTAAGTGCAATTCAGTGCAATGTGTATTCCTTTTTATGTTTTTTTTTTATTAATATTAAAAAAAAACAAAAAACTAAATAATACTAGCACGTCATAATAAATCATCATAATTTTCTGTACGTACAATCGGCAGCCAAAATCATCATCAGCAGTTGTAGGGAGGCTTATCAGGCTACATGTTGCCGAATGAAATTCTAATATAATTTATTTTAAAATTAATGAAATAATAATAATCGATGACTAACATAGTTTTTAACATAATTGTTATTAACAAAATATGGACAGTACCTAGTAAAGAAAAAGAAAAAAAATGAAAGAAAACAGTTTTATTCTGGACTAAAATAAAATAAAATAAAATAAAATAAGCCTTTATTGCTGCTTCCAAAATATTTTTCCTACTAAATTATTTACTTAACTTTAACATTTACTATTTATTTAAACTTAACTTTAACATTTACTATTACTTAAACTTAATTTATAAATTTAATCGTTTATCGGCAATCGGTGCACTCTTTTTGTAACAGCTTGTCCTTCGACAAAGGCCTCCTCTAAAGCTTTCCATATCTCTCTGTTTCTCGCCATCCGAGTCCACTCTGGACCAGCTACTCTTTTGACGTCATCTTCCCAACGTTTCTGGACTATCCAGGAACAAATAAAAGTAAAAAACTAAAAAAAAAAAAAAAAAAAAAAACATTTCTTTGCTACCGAATGGCCTCCGAACCCAGAGTTACTATCTCTAAGCGGGTATTTATTTGCGAAATTTATCACTACAGCGTATCGTGACTGTACTTACAGCAAATTATAATAAGTACTTACTAGACATGTGCGCCGATGCTGGCTTCGGCGTCATCGGCGTGGATGGACGAACGGATACAGTTGTTTTAGATACAATGCAGACATATACTAGTAAACTTAACACTAGAAATGTCTAAATATATGCTTATTGGTTTATTTCGACGTATTTGTTTACACAAATTCATTAAAATACCATTTTTATTTGACCTTAATTTTAATAGCGCGTTTTGCTGATAACTTCGTCCGTCACAGTCATTTGGCGAATAAGTCTGCAATATTTAGTTTTTAATTAGATTTTCACCATCCACGCCGATCACGCCGATGACGCCGCCGCGGGCATCGGCGCACACATCTAGTACCTACCTCATTACAATGAAAACTTGCACTTTGAGCTTTAAACAGCTGTTATCAGAGTGGAAAATCGGCGTAAAATCGTTTTAAATGCTCGTAATTCCGCGAAATCATCGGTTTATGGGCGAAATAGCCGATGATTGCCGCTCTTTATCGGCTAGAACGCTGTCATTATTGCCAGCAGTTGTGTTCCTATTGATTTAACCTCCGAACAGATAACTATAGATTTAACTAACTGTTTGGAGATAATAGTATGATATTGGCTATTAGATCTGTGTTATGTAATGAAAATAACTGTTGTTATTTTGTGTTGTGGTTTTCGAATGTTATTTAGTTAATATTTTAACTGTAGTACCTAATACTATGCATGGATTTTAAATATTGATACGCTATGGATTTGTGATCTTCAAAGTTCTTATCTATTTCAAAAAGTTAGAACGGGAATGTTGGTTTAATTTATAACACAGATGTGGTGGTTCCTATTCTCAATTCGACTGTATGAATGAATGATTTACTGTAGGTATGTTTGTTACGCAATTACTCCGCCAAATGCAAACCGATTTAGAAAATTCTTCTGTTTGAAAGGGTATACTCTCGAGGTGGTCCCATTTAAATTTGGTAAAAATCTAATGAAGACCTTCGGAGATAGATAGTAGAACTCTTAAATGAATAACAGTATATCACTCTCGATTGCGGTAATCGCATGTTACTGTTCTGTTTATGCCACAAAATGTTAAAGTAAATAAACTTAAAAAAAAAAACGACTTCAAAAACTAAAAAGTAGATTTTAAATAATTTTCTTAAAAATCTTAACTTCTTCAATGCACCTAACTTGGCAGTGGCACAGAATTCAGAAGCTGTTAAGTTTTTTAAGAAAATTATTTTATACTTTTTAATTTTTTGAAGTCGGTTTTTACTTTCTTTGTTATTGCTACTTCCGTTGAAGCCCAATGTTTTGGAAACTTATTTACATTATTCTGGCATGATCAGCTTGAGTCATTGTACACCAGAGGAAATACCCAATAACAAAATATTGATATACAACTATTTTTATTCCCAGATCAAAAAAATACATTCAGTAATTATTGAATTAATTACAAATCATTCAATACAAAGCAAATACACACAACAATTTGCTTGCAATTACTCACGTATCACAATCAAATTGAGAGTCATTGAGGTATTCCATCATTTCCATCAGCTAAATAAACAGCAATCACGGCGATTGTTTGAAAAAACCGGCTATTTTGAACATTTCATTGTAGCTGTACAAAGTTATTGCTGGCAGGTTATTTGCGACATAAAATAAAATAAATGCGGCCCGATACCAACCCGCAAACATTACGCGCGCAATTATAGATAGGGTTGACTCGTGCGAGATAAAAATATGAATATACTAGCGGTGCGGGCGTTTCCTTGTGGCCTGTGGGCCGTGTTTTATTTTTTTTGGTTGTTTGTACTTTTATCGTATACAATTCATTATCATTATTATACAGAGAAAAACTCCAAACAGAAATGTAGGGTTATTTTATATCGTTCTTGATTCTTATTGACTGAGACAGAGATACAGCGGACATTGATTTATAACATAGTTGAACGTCCATTGCGATGCCTTATAACTAGTTTCATTAATAGTAGGAAAGTTAAACAGAGAAATGTTCTGAAATATCTAGTATGACAGAAAATACTGAAGCCATTGAAGAAGCTTCTCATTTGGTTAGAAAAAAAATAATGATTGACCGAATTTCAACATTTCTATTTCTGAGCGATAGTTATTTTCTTTATTTTGAACACTTAAAAAAATACAAATATAAAACTATA
The DNA here is from genome assembly GCA_932294325.1 of Allophyes oxyacanthae. Classification (NCBI taxonomy): domain Eukaryota; kingdom Metazoa; phylum Arthropoda; class Insecta; order Lepidoptera; family Noctuidae; genus Allophyes; species Allophyes oxyacanthae. The sequence continues at coordinate 19,050,276 of OW028610.1, read as the reverse complement.
TTTACTGTGCTATTCGTGTATACATAAAGTGTTTTTCATATATATGACATTCACGATTAAGATATTGTGGTCCGACAGACATACCAAAAAATATGTATGTACAATTTCCATAAGTATAAAATATACCGACAAACTCCTTGATTTATTGTGGCATAAATATAGGAGAAAGGGTACTTTATCTTAGTCATATTTAGCAGAACAATGTTTTGGTGGGCTCGGGGCTGACAGATATGTTGGTCATAAAGTATAATGACACAAAATTATGCTTATGTAGATTGATAAGAATGACGCAAAAATATGATTGAGCTAATTTTCATATTATACTTTGATTAATCTACTGTTATGAAGGTCAAAGTTTGCTTTGGATGCGAGAGAAATTGATTACAGGTTTATTAGTAAGTAGCATAAGTACTCTATTGCCGATCAGACATGCTTATTCCTTGCGACACTTATGAAAAGAGACAAAGTGGCATCCTTGAGGAAAATTTCGTTTTATTCCGCGTGACATCCCTGCTTGTATAACGGGGTATGTAACAAAATTATTGATATTCGTGCGTGTATATATTCGGTTTAATTAAACGGGTGTCGTAAAAGCAAACAGTGTCGTATATTAGCAAATAAAGTTCCTCTTCCGGTATGAACGCCTGGTACCTTTCTGTTTGATGCCCGTACACTCTGAAGGGAAGTCAAGAAAATACTAGTATTACCTAGTACTAATACTTAATAGTATTGTAGACGGTAGACAAGATGGATTGTCTAGTAGTCATAAGTAAGTCCTTACTGTAACCGTCAGCTTATATCATCCCATGTGTGGACCATTCTTTATTTGTTTTATTTAGCTCGTCCCTCTTCATCTTCTTCGTGCTAGATCATAGGTCCTTAGGATCGAATTTGATCCGGTGACTAGATTAATTTAGTGATACTGTACCTGAAATGAACTCAAGCGTTGCTCCTGTGCCTAAAATGCCTTATCACATGGAACCTAAGTAATTGACGAACAACTGCAAACCATCGTCAGCAGCAGTGCCGAGAATATCATCGCATAGAAGTTCACGGAACAAACACTATGTTGCATTCTCTGAATGAGTGCTGCCCACTAAAATAATAACTGCCTTAACCTACCGTTATTATATTCCTCCCCAGGTGGTAAACAGTGGAGGCACAGCGATCATCAACTGCACGTGGGCCGGCTGGCCTGCCCCTCGCCTGGAGTGGCTCCACAACGGCGTGCCCCTCGGAGCCGGGGTGGCGGGCGGCAGGGTCAGGGTGCAGAACAATGGAGAACAGCTGGTGATCTCCTCGGTACATCGAGCGGATAAGGGCGTGTACCAGTGCATGGCCAGGAATGAGAGGGACTCGGCCCAGGCCAGCGCGGAGTTGAGGTTAGGAGGTAGGTTTGGGTCGATCATTTTACATTAATTTAATGTGTAAAGTTTTATTATTTCGTAATCTCAGGAAGTTGAAATGTAATAATAACTTTATTGATCTTTGTTATCAATGACTGTTCGAACACAGTTTTGTGTATGGAGTTATTTATATTTATTTATTTAATGCTTTTCATACAAATATGTACAAAGGCGGTCTTAATGCCTAAGGCATTCTTTATAATTATATTGGCACATTATGTCGCAATTTTATTCCCCGTAGTTTTACCAGCATACATTATAGTACCTACCTACCTAACATCTTACGCTCAGATGTGGACGAGGTTAACTAAAGATTACCCTTAAATAGAGATGAAAACCGGTAAAATTACCCCGGTAAGAATAGTAATTTTTGGTAAAATGATTACTTACTTACTTAATCTAAGTATGTATATAAATGACCGTTAATTACCCGTATATTTTACACGCGCTTTCGGTACAATTACGTAATTTTGCATCCCTACCCTTAAGATATAATATGCCTTACTCATCTCCCATCCAGACACGGCACCTGAGCTCCAGTACACGTTCATAGAACAAGTCCTGCGACCGGGACAGGTGGTGACCCTCAAGTGCTCCGCGGCCGGCTCCCCGCCACCACACTTTACCTGGTTACTCGACGGACAGCCGCTCAACACCATGGCTAGAGGACATAGGTTTGTAGAAATGCTACAAACTGCACATTAATTTCTACTACTAAATATGGACTTCGCTATTAATCTATTCTAATTATTATAAAGAGGTAAATCTATACATAAATATTATTTGTGTGTATATAGGAGGTAATGTCTAGAACTACTGAACCGATTCTAAAAATCTTTCACTAATAAAAATCTTCATTATCCCTGATTGATATAGGCTATATTTTATTTTGATAAAAATAAAACGCGTGTGTAAAACCTACCTAGTAATAAATTATAAAAAATTATAAAATTATAAAAATTATATAATATGTAATAAATTATAAAGAATGAAAGGAATTGAAGGTCAAAGAAAACTACAAAAATCCAATAAAGCAAAAGATAATAGAAAATATCGATGAACATACACAAAAAAAAAAACATACTCGACGAACATAGTACCTCCTCCTTTTTGGAAGTCGGTAAAAAGGGACTCAAAATACCATCCAAAAAAGTCCATCCAGCATTGGTCCTAACTTCAATCATTCTTCAATCAATCAATTTCAAATTGGTATAAGAGACAGTCTGTAACTCGAACAGCGTTGTTTTGTATTTATTTCTCCACTGAGTATTGAATCAGTAATCGAAGCAATAGACGTCAGTACAACTTCTATACTTTCTTATTGCATTTCAGTTTTCCTCCTAGAAGCGAAATACGTGTTGAATTACATTTTAATTGGTTCACTTTTCCGCAGTGCATTTGTTTTGTTTTTGTTTGATTGTTTATCGAAGGAGTTTTCAACATCCTCTGACCTTAAAGTCAGCGGGTTACTTCCAAGCTAAATAATAATTTATTATTACCTTTCGTCAATGTCATAAAAAGTCGGAAGCACACGTATTCAGCTTTTCTTCATTTAAATAACTTGCTATATATCCATTTCTAACAAGTATCTCTTTGCCAGATACAGCGTCGAACAGTTTGCCACTAAGACCAACGACGTGGTGAGCTACCTGAACATCTCAGCCGTGAGGTCTGAAGACGGCGGCCTGTACACCTGCAGGGCTGCCAACTCACTGGGAGAAGTGGCTCACACGTCCAGACTCAATATATATGGTAGGTTTATAGTCGTGCTGTGCATGTTGCTCAACCAAACGCTTATATTTTTTAAGTCATGTATTCACTAGGCAACATTTGAGGTGCAACACATGATGTTCAACATGTCTGGCAACGTTGCACAACAGCGTGCGACTTTACAAAAGACGCGCAACTTGACGTTCGTCTTGTTGTTTGTCTCGGTTCAACGTGTAGTTGCACATTATATGTTGTCGTATGTAGCTCATACACACGTTGCGCGACAATTGTTGCCTAGTGAATACATAGTTATAGCAACGTTGTCATTTAATACATAATCAGTTGCCAAGTAGGCAAGCAATTGCCTTCAAGATATAAATCTTTATGCTTACCTCAAATACATAGATTTATAGAGAAAACACCAAAACTAAGATTTTTAAATATATGATTCAAATACGTCTAACCAGTGACGTTAAGGCTTCTTACGTCATTGCGTCTAACAGATGAAACTTTTACCCACAGGTCCACCATACGTGAGGTCTATAGGACCAATCAGAGCAGTAGCTGGACGAGAGCTGGTTCTCTATTGTCCTTATTCCGGCTATCCTATCAGGTAAGAAAATAAAGCCTTTCTTTTCCAAGTTCCTACTTCCCTACAATTTCTACTCTAATCGCCCCACTTCTTCCAGTTCAGTAAAATGGGAGCGAGATGGCAACCCTGTAGAATGGGATAGTAGCGTCGATGGTGCTCTTAGGGTGTCGAGAGTGGAACCTTCTTACGCTGGAGCCTACACTTGCGCAGTCATGGGGCCCCACGGAGAGATAGCCAGGAGGGAACTGCAGCTTGTTGTTAGCAGTAAGTCGGCTTGATCTGTAATAATCGTTTTGCTATGTTACTCGACTTGTAAATATTTTTGAGTTGATTCTTACGTTAATAGGAACAATTTTTTTATTAGTGAATTATTTAGTTAATATTTTTAGTTGCTGAAAGCAGAGAATTATTTGAATCAACTAATTAACATCTTGAAAAAATTTAACCAACTTACCATTTCTACCGTTTACTAATTAATTTATTGCTCTCGTTTTAGAAATCATTGTATTTTCCTAGATCCCCCGGAAATAGAACCGTTTTCCTTTTCCGCAAACTTGCAAGAAGGAAAACGTGCCCAAGTCAGCTGCAGCGTGACGTCTGGAGACATGCCCGTCCACTTCACCTGGCTCAAGGACAACTTACCCATACCCTCTAGTTTGCAGGTCAGTTCAGACTAGTAATAAATTAGATTACTCATTATAGTAGATTGAACTTAGAGGTTTGATTCTTGAGTTTTCTTCTGTATGATGTCTTGATTTTCTATACCAAGTTATGAGTAAGTTGATAGCTCTAATTTATTTCTTAGAATAAATACCTACATGCAAACTATTCTTGAATTCTCCTTCAATAACAACCGTTTGCTGGTAAGCAGCTTATCAAATCAAACCAATATCAACTAATATTCAATCATCATGAAGTCAGAAATACATAATTCAAGTATCAAACTCAAACCACTCTTCAATAGTTATCCTAAAGAGATCTTCAAAACCCGGCCTGGTTGTATAGGTGGAAGAACGAGGGGCTGATTTTTTCAGCAACCTCGTATTCAAAGAGGTGTCGGCCCGCCACAGCGGGTTGTACACTTGCGTGGCCTCCAATACCGCGGCCAAGGTTAACTATACCGCCGAACTGGTGGTCAAAGGTAACCGCCATGTCAATATGCACACGAGCACCGAGCACTGTCATGATGTCCATGTGATGTGGAAGCGCGGGAGGGATGAAGTAGAGGTTATAGTCCATAGATAAGAAGTCGGAGAAAATTATGATACAGTAATCTTAGATACTATACATTTTATTAAAATGCGTTATTAATAGAACATTTTTATTTATGTAACTTAGTACTATAATGACTGGACTAAGAAGTGTTGTAATTAATTGAAAATTCTAAGTACAAACATCATTAAAAATTAATAGAGCAATTATACATTTTGGTAGCTCAAACAAGCGGTTCAAGTTCAATTAACTGTGATTTTCCAAACTTAACTTTTGCGAATTCTCTTGATACTGACTCAAACGTAGAGCATATTTAAATGAATACATTAATTATATGCTTTCATCCCGATTTTGCCCAATGAAATACCACAAAGAACCGTTGGACCGTAAATTCCGAGCTATGTTGACGTTGTGAACAGACACTCGGCCCCCAACTGCGCTCCCATCATCAAAGAGGCTGATCACGCTTGCACAGAGCACCGAGTTGTCATTATTTTATCTATATTATAATTATGCTGGTTCTTTTGCAGGATCACAACCGTACCACAATGTGTATTTCGTGTAGATACCTTGCTCCTTAAACAAAGTGTCGATAGTGATGATTTTATTCATGTTGCACCGTATTCCATTCTGAATTTCTTTCCTACCAATTTTATAGTTTAAAATTTTCACAAGCAGTTTTTGCTGTCGTCTACAGAACTTCACTTTTCATATAACCGTGCAATTTGAATAAAATCTCATTGAAATTAAATGCACTTTTATAAGCACTTTATTCACAGCGCACATTTATTTTCCACTGCAAATATTTACCACATAAATATATAAATTCTTGAATATTTTTGTTTTGCACAGCGTTGGATTTCAGATGGCTTACGAAAATGGTAAATTTTATTTATAAGAATTTTGTTTTGGATACACCCAAACATAAAATTATAATTTTGAACCTCATAGTGTAAACATGGCAAGATACTTCAATGTTTTGTTTCCAATGGAGTATTAATGACAAAAAGATTAAGAAAACATCAAGGCTTACTTTTAATTTGGTAAAAAAATGTTATAATACAATGCTTATTTGAAAAATACCAACCCTACGAAGAAGAATACAAAAACGCAGTGATGCTTGTGAATTGTAAAAAGCAATATGAATATATTCTTTAGTTCTTAGCTCTTTATATTCATAACAATGTTTTGCTGCTGACGGAAAAGGTAATAAAATAATCTTAGTATAATGTATGCAAGGAATTAATTAAGGCAACAATTTTCATGTTATTAAAATTATCATAAGTAGTATTATTTATCACGGTAATCACTGTAACCCAACTAAAACTTTAATTGAATCTAGAAATAACAGGAATTTGACTTGCTTGCACGCTGCAGTCTCGCCTAAATGGGTGATAGAGCCTAAGGATGAAGCGGTGCTGGCTGGAGAACCTCTGGCTATGCATTGCCAGACCACAGGGTCACCAACTCCACAAGTTACTTGGTTAAAACAAAGAGGTGGGTCAACATAACTATTGATAAACATAGTAGTTTTAACGATCGTATTCATGCGGGAAACTTATAGATGTTAAGATAAATTTAGTTACTTTATCATTACCTATATTATTAACGAGGCATTTATAACAAAGTGTCCAAACCAAAGTACCATTCTTACAATTTCCACTAAATAGCTCGACGTAGAAAGCAAGTAAAATGAAATGAAAATTGGTACCTATGACTACTTTATAGTGTACAAACGTAAATGTCAACATGTCTAATCAATAATTAACTTTAACTCCGTTCGAGATTGTCCTTCAAATCCTCTGTCACGATATGTCGCAGATATTTGAAGTGACTTCACTTTACTGAAAGATCATTGTATTTATTTATTTATTGCTTCACCAACAATTGCTTACACTGGTATCATGACAAAGGTAACATGTTAAATATAAGACAAAAGTGTAACAATCACTTACAGGTAAATTCAGCATGCATTAGTAAAAAGAATTTTACAGAAAAAAAAGACTAACGTTGACATCAATAATTTAAAGAAAAAGAAAGTAAAAATAAATACCTATATTTTCCTTTACCAAATTTTCATAACACACATATACACATTAAAATTTATCTTTGAATTAATGAATGCATGTACAGTCAGCCAAATAATTGGTCTAATTGGTCCCTAATATTACAATTTGTTTGTACGTCATAGAACAAAAACGTCTATATTTTCTTGTCAAAATAATGAAGTTTCAACTTTAGTGATATTTTTATTTGATAGGAAGTTCTATTAAAATGAATAGACCTCTTTTTTGGCCGACCTTACACTAACGATTAATAATGTAAAGCAACTTTTTGGTAGACTGTAGCTTATTTTAATTTCGTTTGAACTATATTATGATCAGGGTCGTCCACTGACTACGTCCCTCTCGTAAGCCTGGGTGGACGGTTCCAGTTCCTATCAAACGGAACACTGTGGATCGAATCAGCGCTGCCCTATGACGAGGGGAACTACATGTGCAAATCCGAGAATGGAGTGGGATCTGCACTCACCAAAACTATATTCGTTTCGGTCAACGGTAAGTTTTATATACTGCGCTTGAAAACAAAATTTTCTCCATTTTGCAATAATTACTTTCGTATCTACATACTTGCCTAAATCTGTAACTGAATTGATGATCTCAGCCCTCCTAGCCAAGTTGCCATCTACAATTACTAAAGAATAGATGCACCAGCATAACCTATCCGCCAAAAACCCCCGACTCCAACTAGAAAAAGAGCTGTAACTTTTGAATGGCTAAATAAATTTTCATGAAACATAGCTAAGATGATACCCGATTAAGCTAGCTTTCAATTAAAAAACACTGCATTGAAATCGACCCATTCGTTTTGGAACTACGATGCCACTGACAGATACACAGATACATACTAAAAACTTATAACACCCCTCTTTTTTGTCGGGGGTTAATTTATGGGATTAACATTTACGAATCTCGTGACTTGACGTAGGTACGTTAGTAGGTATTACACTCATAATGACGCTTTTGCTGCCAGAGCCTGCACGGTTCGAGTTGACGTCACACAACATGACAGCACGCCGCGATGCGCCTGCGACGCTCGTATGTGACGTGCGAGGGGACAGTCCCATCCGAGTCACATGGGCGCATAACATGAACCACTTAGATCTTAATACTTATAGGTAAGGGCACCTCAATCCATTTCAGCTGTATCTTTTGCAGCTGTTCAACATGGAAGAAAATATACTTTATGGATTTGGAAATCTTACTGTAATTATTGTAGTATCTTTGGACTATATCTTTGGCGATTAAATATCTTTATCTCAATTGTTGCAGGCTAAGCATCTCTGAAGCAAAGACTGATAGTGGTTTAAGATCCCAGCTGTACATCAGCCGGGCGGACCGGCAGGACTCCGGCGTATACAAGTGTCAAGCCGTCAATGCTTACGGTCACAGCGACCATTATATTTATCTTTCCGTCCAAGGTGAGGATGCCAACACCAAGAAAAGTTCTTGGAAAAAAAAGTCGTTTCTGAATTTCCTGTTTCTTATAATATTTCCAGAAAAACCCGACACGCCCCACTCTCTATCCGTGACGGAGATCCTGAGCCGCGCTGTGCGGCTGTCCTGGAGCCAGGGCTTCGACGGCAACTCTCCGCTCGTGGGCTACACGCTGCAGTACTGCGCGCTGTCCGCGCAGGGAGCCATACGAGTCAACCAGTGGGACGCCGCCGTTACACTCAACGTGTCCGTCCATGGGATTGCGCACTCGCACGTCACGTGAGTGCTGATTACAATGAAGCCGTCTTCACACAATGCAGTTTTTCGCGGTGATAGTCCAAGGCGCCTAACGTGTCCATCCGTGGGACCTCAGCACCGTCATCCTCAATGTCGTCGTCGCCGGGACTGGGCATTCGGATGTCATGCCTGTTACAGTATTTTTATACTTTACGACTTTTCTAAGTGTAATAATAATTCACTTGCGCTATAACCTTCTAAATGGGGCAATACGAGATTCATCGCTTTCGATGCTTATAATCCATGTCATTCCCGGATATTGAAGCAAAAGTCAAAATATCTTCGTTTATCTTTTTCTTTGAGAACTTTAACATTATCATCAAATTTTTAGCTTGACGAAGAAAGGCGACATACATTACGAAGCTCTACTGAGCAGTCTGAAGCCCCACACCGCGTACATGATCCGAATAGCTGCCATCAACCAAATCGACAGGAGTGCTTACACAGAGCCGGTAGTGGTGAAGACACAGGAAGAAGGTAAGCGAATCCAACTCAAACCAAATTATTATGATCTTTGAAATTGAAATCTAAGCTAATCCAAATCCTAATCTAATTTTTATTGCAACTCTAAATAGAAATAAAGGTACCCTAATTACGAAAACATGTTCTTTTTATAACATGGCTGTTTTATTTAAATCGTGCAAACACTATCTACTACTCACTACACGCACTATTCTATCTGTAATCTCCAATATCTAACGAGCTATTTACAAACCAACTACTGGTTTTAACTCCGCTGAGTAAAAACATAGAATGGCGCAAAATTTTGGGGCATTAAGGGTGGCTATCCGTTCTGAGTGGCGTTGGGAAAATACGTCGCCCGCACTTGTCGCCTACAATATTTTTTCATAGAAAATGAAGGGGAAATACATTATTGTATTTTTCAAAATTTTGGCAAGTACGTTTTCGTTGGTTGTTTGAAGAAAACATTCCTGTTGCAAAATAAGAAGATTGAGCTCCACAAATTTTTTTGACAATGTAAATTTTCTCGCTGTCTGTACCTTCGAAAAACTAATATTAAGGTTTTTATTATCTTCAAAATTCAGTCAATGTTTTCTGAAACCAGCATTCTCTACCTATAACAGAAAGGCTAGCCATCCATAAGGCCCTAAAATTTTGCGCCATCTTGTATAGATTTCCCCCTTGTGTCCCAGCTCCGTCGGAAGCGCCCAGCAGTGTGCACGTGACGCCGGGCGCGCCGGGCGAGCTGCACGTGGCGTGGCGCCCGCCGCCGCGCGACGCCTGGCACGGCGAGCTGCTGGGGTACGCAGTCAGCTGCACCGAGCTCGGCCCTGCCTCACCGCCCATGAGGAACTCGTCCAGGTAATGATACGAATAACAAGTCGTTTGAGGATCATTATATTTACTTATACGTGTATTTCCAAAACCTCATCACCGCCATAGCCTATCATACTGCCGCGTGCTTATCACCGAATATTGTTTCCCCGAAAACGATTCACTTATTATTGTTTTTCGCCCTGGAACGCTCACACCTTCCTCTTCCATCTTTCCAGAACCCTAACAGTGAATGGCTGGTCAGCAACAGAACTAAGTTTATCAGCTCTGCGCAAGTTCACTCGCTACGAGGTGCGCGTGCGCGCATTCAATGGCGTTGCGGCCGGACCCGCTTCCTCACCTGTCTCTGCCACTACGCTAGAAGGAGGTAGGGATATATTTACATAGATGGCATTGACAATAATAACGATAATATTACTTGAAATATCTTGTTCATTTCAGTACCCGAATCACCTCCAACACGAGTGTCCTGCTCAGCTCTGTCGTCTTCCAGCATGAAGGTTACATGGAACCCGCCGCCCATCGGCCAGCACGGCGGACTCATACAAGGATACAAAGTTATCTATTCGCCAATAACTACAGATCATGGTGAGTAAGTTTCCTTGAAAAAAGCAGTATAGGAAATGTACCATCAACTCAATGGACCCCATGCATGGCTTAGGTTACAATTTCAAGTATTTAATTGAAAGTATTTTGAACAGCTGTTTTTGTGACAAAATGTATCTACGGCTGCAAATCCGCGATCGAGTCTCTAGGTCCCACGATGATAATAAACCGTTTTTCTTACCTTAAGAAGATAACAGCTACTCAATTGCTTTTCCAGTGGACGTAGGCGAGATCAAGCGAGTGACGACCACTGACACTTACCTGCACACTCTCCGCAAATACACCAACTACTCCATCCAAATACTAGCCTTCACCAACACTGGGGACGGCAAACGAAGTCTGCCTGTATACTGCATGACAGAGGAAGATGGTACTTGTTATTATAATCAAGATATTCACTTAGATGTAACACTTTTAATCTAATTTGCAATATGCAACCTGCGAAGAGCAATTGCAAAGAGTCCAATATTACTTTTCGAGATCCCAATCTATGTGTTCTTTAGCACAATATTTTTTTCCTTTAGTCGTGATATCGAAACTGTTGGATTTTGATTATTAATAGGTCTTTAATGACATAATGTTTTATTTTCATCCCAGTTCCATCAGCACCTGAGAAGATCAAAGCGCTGGCGTACTCCAGTGACTCCGTGCTGGTGAGCTGGCTTCCTCCTCTGCACCCCAACGGCGTCATATCACACTATACGGTCTACTACAGAGAAGCTGGACAGTGAGTAGTGTAATCACGTAAAATAAAGATGAAAAGAGGTACTTCATAACAGGCCAGATGCTAAAAGAATATACTATGGATCATAATAACAGTCCATAAACGGCAGCTTAACATGAGGAATACTTACTTTCGTCGAAATACCTTAGAAGCAATCATCGGCATCTCGATGTTACGTTACTAGAAGAAGAATTCAAAAAAAACAATTTGATCACATGTTTTTCCAGCCTAGGCAAGCACTCCAGCTTCACAGTGCCTGCAGACAAGAAGCCTGACACGGAGCTGATGTTCCAAGTGCGGAACCTAATGGAGAACCAGCTCTACGAGTTCTGGGTGTCGGCCACCACCGGCTCCGGGGAGGGAGAGTCCACACCATTGGTGGGCCAGGGACCCAGCTCCAGAAGTAAGTACATTTAGAAAACGTTTAATATTGGGAAAATATCAATTTAAAAAACAAAAGACTATTGGGTCACAGAATAAAATAAATAATAATACATAGAGTTTATTTTGGTGTTCGATCACGAGCAAACTATTGGCTAAGACAACGTTTTTATCAACAACGGTTTTATGTAAACGTTTATATGACCGACCCCACTTTATTATTTATTTTCCTTAACATGGTAATTATAAATTATAGTCGAGTTTATAACTATTTAAGGCACATTAGATTCCTCGTCATCCCGTAGAATATGGAGTTCCTCAAGGGAGCATACTTGGACCTACACTCTTTATGGTGTATGTGAATGAAATTTTCAATTTAGACCTCGTAGATAGTAAAGTAATGGCTTTCGCAGATGATACGGCACTTATTTTTAGGATGCTCTTGGAAGCAAGTTTTTAATGCAACACAAACAGGTTTTGATAAAATTAATAAATGGCTATCTACCAATACATTGTCGCATAATGTCAATAAATGGTATCTATTTTTTTTGTATTAAAAACCCAAAGGTATGTGACGTATTTCATTTCCGCTCATAGTCATACGACAGGTACTCAGCTTATGTGACAAAAACATACAATCTAATCTAATTTGAACATCAGTGTCAGATGGCGACAGTCGGCTTAATAAAATTCCCCCATGAGTGTCAGACGCCGACTGTCGCCGCAATCTGTTAAGTCGCTTTCCATTCGCTTTAGTTCATAAACCACTGTTCTGATCCCTCTCGTTTTTAAAGCATATCGATCAGTACCTAAAGATGAGTACCTATCAAATAAAACCATTGAAAAAAAAACAAAGGTCAGTCCAATAATATAAAAATGACTTCACGTGGAGTCAACCCTTGGATTGGACCCATGGCTTGATATTAATTCGAGAAAGCATGCTTTTTGATGTCCGACGCGGTAAGGGAAAGTACTTAATTTTTTTGTTTGTTGTATCTACATTTTGTCCATCTTCCTGAACTACAAAATACTGCTACTATCAAATTAATATCTCTGAGGGATCTAAGATGAAAGATTAAGCTTTGTACCGCATATTGAACAATTATCAGGGAGAATTAGGAAACTAGGGTATTTGTATTTTGAAACATCTAAGACACGTCGCGGATCCCAAGATTTTAAAGACGGTTTACCATGCCTTGGGCCAATCTTTAGACTCCAGTGTATAGTATTTCCTCATGTGACGGTGCTCGTAAGTCGTATGATAAGGCTTGAACGTGCCCAAAGAGCCTTTTCGTTACCCTGCCAAGAACCTCTACGAATACTGATAGGTACCTACTATGGATTCAGTACATGGTTTTGGGCCTAAGTTTAGATCCAAGTAAAAATTTTGCGTCGGTCTTTTCAAAACTCTTACTATTCTTTTCGCCGTATTTTTAGTAAGTTAAAAAAACTCATCGAAACCACACGCACAACATCAAACTCATCTGACAGCTTATGCTGACATCACACGACAGGACAAGGAGTAGAGAATGGACAATTGCATTCCAGTTTTCTGTACCTACGCTGCATCCTGTGAAACTTACAAAATACCGTTCCGTTTCCAGTCCCAGCCCGCATAGCGTCCTTCGGGCGCTGGGTGTCGGTGGGCGCAGGTCGCGGCGCGCTGCTGGCCTGCACGTGCGTGGGCGCGCCGGCGCCGCGCTCGCGCTGGCAGCACGCGCGCGCGCCCGTCACGCACCACCAGTACTACCAAGTGACACACCGAGGACACCTGCACATACGCGGTACGTATGAACATAGTGGGCGCTGGTGTCGGTGGGCGCAGGTCGCGGCGCGCTGCTGGCCTGCACGTGCGTGGGCGCGCCGGCGCCGCGCTCGCGCTGGCAGCACGCGCGCGCGCCCGTCACGCACCACCAGTACTACCAAGTGACACACCGAGGACACCTGCACATACGCGGTACGTATGAACATAGTGGGCGCTGGTGTCGGTGGGCGCAGGTCGCGGCGCGCTGCTGGCCTGCACGTGCGTGGGCGCGCCGGCGCCGCGCTCGCGCTGGCAGCACGCGCGCGCGCCCGTCACGCACCACCAGTACTACCAAGTGACACACCGAGGACACCTGCACATACGCGGTACGTATGAACATAGTGGGCGCTGGTGTCGGTGGGCGCAGGTCGCGGCGCGCTGCTGGCCTGCACGTGCGTGGGCGCGCCGGCGCCGCGCTCGCGCTGGCAGCACGCGCGCGCGCCCGTCACGCACCACCAGTACTACCAAGTGACACACCGAGGACACCTGCACATACGCGGTACGTATGAACATAGTGGGCGCTGGTGTCGGTGGGCGCAGGTCGCGGCGCGCTGCTGGCCTGCACGTGCGTGGGCGCGCCGGCGCCGCGCTCGCGCTGGCAGCACGCGCGCGCGCCCGTCACGCACCACCAGTACTACCAAGTGACACACCGAGGACACCTGCACATACGCGGTACGTATGAACATAGTGGGCGCTGGTGTCGGTGGGCGCAGGTCGCGGCGCGCTGCTGGCCTGCACGTGCGTGGGCGCGCCGGCGCCGCGCTCGCGCTGGCAGCACGCGCGCGCGCCCGTCACGCACCACCAGTACTACCAAGTGACACACCGAGGACACCTGCACATACGCGGTACGTATGAACATAGTGGGCGCTGGTGTCGGTGGGCGCAGGTCGCGGCGCGCTGCTGGCCTGCACGTGCGTGGGCGCGCCGGCGCCGCGCTCGCGCTGGCAGCACGCGCGCGCGCCCGTCACGCACCACCAGTACTACCAAGTGACACACCGAGGACACCTGCACATACGCGGTACGTATGAACATAGTGGGCGCTGGTGTCGGTGGGCGCAGGTCGCGGCGCGCTGCTGGCCTGCACGTGCGTGGGCGCGCCGGCGCCGCGCTCGCGCTGGCAGCACGCGCGCGCGCCCGTCACGCACCACCAGTACTACCAAGTGACACACCGAGGACACCTGCACATACGCGGTACGTATGAACATAGTGGGCGCTGGTGTCGGTGGGCGCAGGTCGCGGCGCGCTGCTGGCCTGCACGTGCGTGGGAGTAACGTGAATCAAGAAACGATTTGGTACATCGTCTTGACAAACAGATCCGGGCAATCTCAGGCTTACTCTAACTGTTTGGATGTTGAGAAGTGATCATGCAACAAGCGATATTCGGTAACACCATATTTTAGTAATATTTGTTTAGCTAACAACCCTATAGTGTCTATAATGGTCACATAACATCAACAGAAGTGAACGAGCAATCGTCGGGCAACTTCACGTGCACCGCCAGCAACACGATCGGCGAGGACAGCATCGTGTACGTGGTGGCCGCCATCCTGCCGCCGGCGGCGCCCGCGCTGTCGCTGCAGTACACCACCACCTCCAGCATCAAGCTGCACTGGCAACTGCCCGGAGACACCACGGAACCTATATTAGGTATGCGTGACAACTATTTTGACATAAAACACTAAAGTAAAGTTTTAGCTAATTTGTAACATGTCAATCAGTTATTTTCTTTAGGGATCTCTATTACAGCTTATCTACCTGTTAGAGATAATCCAGTTAATCGTATTAGAGGTATATCTAGAATGAGATACCTAACGTTAAAAATATATTTTTCACGCATTATATCGAACCTCCTGTTTATGGTTCGATATACCTGAATTTTTGTAAACATTTTTCCGTTTTTTGACAAAAGATTATTTTCCAAAATCCTTAAATTCACTTTTTATGTGTTTCAAAAACCCTAGATGGATTTCTAAGAACAAATCTTCCAATCTCTAACGGTTAGCATAGCTGCCATAGAGATCCTTAAAAAAATCTATCTCACCTGTTTAATAAATAACGTACATTTCTGAGCTACGAGAAATCAAACGCAAGTAGGTATATTATGAAGTAACGTTACGGCATAACGCAGGCATTTTCATTGTTCTCAGGCTACCTCCTCCACTACAAGCAAGCTTCTGAGACCGAATGGCACACAGTGGACCTGTCTCCTGAAGTGAACTCCTACACGATGGACATGCTCAAGTGTGGCTCTACGTACAACGCGAAAATTCAGGCGCGGAACAAGATCTCCATAGGACCGCCCAGCGAGGTGCTTACTGCTACCACGAGAGGAGGGCGTGAGTATCAAATAAGGCTAGACTTTTAATTAGTTTGTATCAGTTCATTTGCAAGGGAGCTAATGCTGAAGGCAGGATTCTAAGGTAGAGGCATTCCATAGACAGTTGCTGTCGCCAATAAACATGCTATTCTGAAAAAAATATAAAGAAAAGCGAATAATGGTTGCACTATCTGTTCGTCGTCGTTGTGGCTGTCAATTTTTCTTACGTAATCAAGGCGGTCTTTCTAAAGGGTTATTATTGTACTTCTTCTCAGCGTGTCGATGGCAAATTAAATATACTTGGCCCAGTATTCCGCCACGCAGATTGCAGAATCAGTAGCGGACATTATAGCTCCTCACGCGTGCAGGTGGTAGGACACGCGGCGCAGGATGGAAGGTGGGCCATGGCCATTATTGTACTTATAATTAGGAACAATTTTAATAATGGCAACAACCATGAGATCGCGAAAAAAATCTGCTGTTTCATACAAATAATTTAAAAGGTATTTCTCGCCTAAATGTATGGAACTGCTGATTATTTTTTCGCGATTTCAGGGTTGGTCCTAAGTTGTTCATAATGCTGAGTACCATAACGCCATAAAGGGACCGGGACTAGAAAGGTAGGAACTTGTATACAGAGTGATCCGAGTGATCGGCACATCTTAGTGCCCGTTCTAATAATTACCTATTTACATAAGGTTTTATATTAAGTACCTATTTAAATTAAATATTATCAAGGGTATCTAAAAAATAACGTGTCTTTTGTAGGTCCCAAACCCCCCAAACCCGAAGACCACGTGCACATGAACTCAACGGCAATAAAGATAAATTTCTATGCCTGGCGGGACGGTGGCTGTCCTATACTCGGCTTCAGGGTTTCATACCGAAGAGCTGGATCTGAACATTGGATAAAGGTATTTGAATACTAACTTATTAGAATGTTCCTTTCTATAGAACTTAACCATGGATGAAGAAGGAGTTGGCTAATACGTTGCAGGTCTTCTATAGGATAATCTGCTATGTAGTGCGTATAATTTAAAGAGTGATTCAGTCTCTGTTCCTAAATACAACTGCAGTATTGGGATACACTTTAAAATAAAACGAAAATTCGACTTTGTGTGGGGGACACGCATAATTTACAAGCGCAAGCCATACAAAATCAAATTTTTATTTGGTTTTGGACTGTATTTTAGTACTGCGGTTGCATTTACCCTACAGAAATACAAGTACCGCTGCATTTACTTTATCACATCAAGAATTATATTAAAACACCTAGTCCTAGAGTCCATCTAGAGTCTCGACATTTCATAAGTGGCTGTATCTGGTTTACATGAAATAAAGATCTATTCTATTGATGATGATATGGATTCTTTTTGCAAGTCTATTTAGAATTGTATGTAATTATATAAACATTGCTTTTGTGTTCGGCAGGTTGGTGATGGACTGAGTTCTGCGAGCCATGTGGTGGGCGAGCTGTCGCCGGCCACTTGGTACGAGCTGGCCGTGGAGGCGCACAGCGACGCGGGCCTGGAGCGGGTCACCTTGACTGCCGACACACACACCCTCGCCGGGGGTAATAGCTTCGACTCACGTTCTCCTTAAGGAACCAAGTTTTTTAGTTGACAGCGAAATGTCATGTACTTTGTTTGGCCTGATAATAGCATGGATTGACAGCCAAATTCATTACGCAAGGGTATAGTACGCGCAAATCTTTATGAGCCCTCTGAACTCTCTCCCTCTAGGACCTATAATTATAGCAGGTACCTACACTTATATTATAGGTGCTAGAGGGAGAGAGAGAGATTTCAGAGCTCAGTTCAGGGCTCATAAAGATTTTCGAGTACTATACCTACATGGTTGCTGCTGTTCAGGTCGCATCCCGCCCATGAAGCCGTCGTCGCCGCTGTCGGGCGGCTCGCGGCCCGCGTCGCTGCGCACCGTGCTGGTGTCGTGCGTCGCCAGCGGCGTCGTCATCGTCGTCACGCTAGCGGCCATAGTGTGTCTTGTACATGGAAAGAAGAAGTAAGTGGACTTGTTCTTCAAAACCTTAAAAACTTCTTCTCTCGGGCTATCTACCAATTACAGCAGTACAAAAGATAATCATTTTAAATAAACGGTACGCATAAATCGTTTAGCAAAATACGTCGCCAAACTTAGAAATATGCAGATAAACTTCAACACTAAAATACGATCTTGTATAATTTCAGATTCTTCTGCATTTCAAGCGACCACTACATGAGGGACGACAGAAAACTAAGCGAAAGTAACGAAGCAGAAAGGGAGAAGCTTAGAGAAGGACAGAAGTTATATTCGTCCTCCTCAATCAATGGCAACGAGAAGTCCAATGATGACTCCTCGGGTAAATAATAACATTTACCCCCTAACTTAGTAAACGCGGAATTAGTAGGTAATATAGTTACGTCATGAATAATTTCAGTATGGTAATAACATTGAGCTAGAGCTATTATATATTTATATATTGTTATTATATATTAGTATATTTTGTATAATGTGTAGTGCTATATAATGCACATAACTGACTGCCCCATAACATTTTTATTTCACTCTTGTCCATCCAAAGGTTGCCTGGAAGAAATCGCCGCGTGCGATAAGGCCGCCCATTGTACAATTTAACTCTGTTCGTACAAGTTGTACCTATGTGTATAATATTTGTTTTTACTGGTGTAAAAGAAAGAAAGAAAGATAATACATTTATTCAGCAAGGACATTGACAACACACGAGAGAAATAAAAAAATAAAACCTTTATACAGTAAAAATTAAAAATTAAAGAACACAAAAACAAACAACAAAGAACACAAAGAGAAGAGAGACAACACACACAGAGTGTACAATAAAGAATATATAAATAAATAAATTTTATGTATAAGTACTAGAAGCGACCCGACAAATAAACGTCTGGTGTCACACACGGGAGAAGTGCGGTGACATAGCCGCGATTATATGGGCCAACGTATAATGTTATAATTAGAGATGTTCAGACTAGTCGGCGACCAGTCGGTAAAGCCAACTATTAAAAAAAAACATAGGTAATTTTTTTGAGGTAGGTAAACTTAATATTAGGTACCTATATTCACAGCCTATATTATCTTTATTCCGTTTATTATGTTTATGGGGGGTTAGTGTCAATACCAAATAGATCTATTCTAAGCTGTGGTATTTATTTCTAGCGGAACTATACGAAATAAGTCCATACGCAACGTTTGGCGTGTCAGCGGCGCATTCACTGCAGTTCCGCACGCTCGCCAGGCGTGAAGACGATGCGGCTCCGCCACACCGGCGACGGCATCGTGCCTGTGATCATTACAGATATGGTCAGTTGTCATAGTTGTATTTTAACCATAGAGATAATACATAGTACAGTCGCGGACTAAAAATGTTTAGGTCTATAATGGCTTGCACATTTTTGTTTCATAAGGCTGACTTCAATAAAGATGACAATTATCATAGACGTAGGACTTCGCTTACGCTCAGACTGGCTCAGACTGTTACTGATAATGATCCTTATAATGATCTATTGATAAGCGTAGATAGTGTGGGTTGTTCGATGTCTATGGTGGATTGTATTTGACATGAAAAAAGAAAAAACATCTAAAGAGGTGAAATATAAGCTTTTATTGCAGGAAAAACTCTGAAGCACTCTGAAGTAAGATATAAAAGAGGAGCTCTCCAATACCTAACTGAAACCGACCTTGACCACTCAAAGGTGTATCTGTCTCTTTCTATGCCCAATTACGTTGAAAGAGATAGATACACCTTTGAAACCGACCTTTAGGCACAGTGAATATGTGCTTTAGGTTTCAGTTAGGTATTAAGGAGTGATAGCTACACTTTATATTTAATTTCGTGGATAAATTCAATAATATATTCGGTCCTTAGATTATTGATTGGTTTTCGCAGCGGAGACCAATCAATAATTTAAGATTCAATCCACAAAAAAATACACTCGACATAAAAAATAAATCTTCTGTATCTATTTATTCTCATATTCTTTACAATTTAAATCATTCTATATAAAAACAAAAACGTTTAAAATATATGTCTATTAATAAAAACAAATAATTTTAAAATCTAGTATAGACTCCATCAGCAGCTATGACGGCACGTAATCTATCGGGCATAGAGGCGACAAAACACACACACAATGCACATAGTCCCTCTGATGTCTTCCCATACTCGAGCACAATGTGAGAAAAGAACTTGAGGGTTTCTTTCCTTTTGGGAGTCCCAACGCTGAACCATTAAGCCACATAGATTTTTTGTTACATTCAAATTAGAAGAACGGGCAGGCCACTGAATCAGCCGCATGTTACGATGCAGTTGAACCTCTCCTTCGTCTCCATGTCGCTGGATCCTTTTACGGTGAATCGAGATATATTGAGTTCTCTTGATATAGCACTAATATTCCACCCGTCTTCATGCAAATACATATTATTTCTGCCTTTTGCTGCAAGGGTTACTTGCACAGAGCGTTAGCGAAGTCAGGTCTGTGGTTACTTGCCATTATTTTATTGAAATTTATTAAACTTTTATATTTCTGTTGGCTTACAACTACTTGACAAATGTCAAAATAATATAATTAAAAAATATATGAGTTTACGTCATTATTTAATCAAAAAGTCATTGACCGCCTTTTTGCTATGCCAAATACTTCACAATTTTAAAATGTAATATGTTTTTTGATATACTATCTTAGACCTTATTGCGCACAGTTTGAGATAGAATCCAATTTGAAATCTGATAAACATTTTCAGTCCGCGACTGTACCTGTACTATTTCTATGATTTTAACTCAAAACAATGTCAGATTTATTATAAATGATTAAGATTATCAGCAGACGGGACAAGCTAAATCGCTAAATCGTAATTTGAATTGACATAACTTTTGGCGGTAAATTTGACTGTCAATAGTGATGTCACATTGTACTAATTAGTAAGATTTGGTTCATGAATCAATAATCGACTTATTTATTTAATTTTATTTATGTATAAACTAATGAAGTTATTAAAATAATTTAATCTTTGGGATATTGTAAAGTGCTATCGCAGCAGTAATACTAGAATACCTCATTTAAAGCACCAAGCGCTCGCTTGGTTCCGACGGATACTTATTGTACCGACAGATGAATCGAGCCTGTCTAAATGCTCGACAGTGGAGGCGCGGCACCGCATGCGCGCTGCGTGCGCCAGCGCAGGTGGCGGAGCCGGCCCTAACAACTGGCGCGACACGCACACAGACTCCGACGACAACAGTGATAGCGCTGCGAATACTACTACTAAAGGTTAACTCAATACCATAAATATATTTAATTCTATCAAATAATAATCAGCTTATAATTACTGAGATTAGCAACGCTAGATATTGGCCTCTACCCAATAGCTACCTATGGGTTAGTCAGCACACAGCCAATCCTGTCACACCGATATTTCGATGTACGTTAAAGATATTTAAACACGTTCTGTAATAACTATCAGTCATCAGAGCTGAAACCTAGAGGTAAGTTCGTCGTAGCATTGATTGGTTTTTGCTTGCACCGCCAGGTTCGGGCACGTCGCCCTGCAACAGCGCGTACGGCAGCGGCCGGCGCAGCGCCCGCACGACCAGCAGGTAGAACTCAGGTACCTCCCCCGCTCACTCCTCACCACTCGCCGCTCACTGCTTACCTGAATCCATGCACCTCCATTCTTGCTAGTCTTAAAGAGATAATTCCGGCAGATGAAATTATTTCATTAGGTGATTTTTTATTAATTTGCTTTTTATATTTACCTAGTGATATTGAGTAGTACCTACCTACCTACTTACCAAGTAAGTATGACTTTCGTTATTTGCCAAATATTTCATAAGAGTTTTATTTTTTATAATTTTATTCAATTAATTTACTTACTTGTTAATAGTACTTACAGTACTCATTTTCATAGATGAGCATTTTTTGGATAAGCATTTAGGCTTAGAGCTTTAATTAATATACCCATCATAAAGCTTCTAATGAACCAGCTTTGCTATAAAATGTAATACCGATTATATAATATTATTTTATTTAAAGTTGTTTTATTTCTAGTAACATTGAGTATAGTTAACTATTTTTAACAGCGGAGGCCCGACCGGGAGCGACGGCCTCTCGGGGTGCTTCGCCCCAGTCCCCGCTGATATATCTTCATTAATTGACAAGTAAGACATTTTACTTTATTTTAATACTGTAGGTATTTACTTATTTGAAATAATACGTACCTGCCTAGGTAATCCCACTTTTGGTTATTTTTTTACTTACCCCCTTTTTTTACAGATATCAACAAAGAAAAGAACAAGAACGACGAGAATGTACAATTCACGTGTAACATTAATGTTTCTAGATACCTAAATTATTTTCTAGTCAAACAAGTCCAATCACACATTGTGAAATTTAACGTCTTTCTATTTAGATATGAGGACATTTTTCTATAAATTGTGCAGTTTGATGTAAATTTCGAGTAAATCTAATATAAGAACAAAAAGCGAACGGCTCGTTTGCGGTCAATTGTTTGTAAAAAGGGCTTAATTCATACATGTGATTACGTCACAAAATTGTGACACCCCATTTACTTAATGTTAAATTGTTAAATAAATTATTTATAATAATGTGATTTATTTAAACGCTGTTAATCTATGACAGTTTAGATTTATAAATGGCATCTAATGAATTGTAAATATTAGCAGATGATAAATATAGTTACCCACTCGTTTGCTGTGAGATTGATAGTTGAACAAAATAATAAATGTGGAGATTTTGCTGTTTCTAAATAGAAAAAAAGCTAACTTCTCAATAGTTACATAAATATATCAATGTGCTGATCTCACAGCAAATCTTTAAAATATAATATGTGCATCTGATTATTATTTCTAAATTCCTCATCATTCAAAATGTTTGCGCATGGCGTGTTTTATCAGATGCATATAAAATATTTTCAGAATTTATCGTAAAATCTTATATTATTTTACTAAATTATGTAGCTACTAAGTAATGTTAATGGCTGTTCCAAACTGCAAAAGATACATATCATTAAAATAGACTGCCAGTATATAAGTAATTCGTAATTCTTTTTACTATATTGTTGATTAATATAGTTATCTAGGTATTATTTATACACTATTGTATAAAAATCTTTCTATATACATGTTGTGTAATAATAAAATTATTGATATTAGTGCGGAAGAAAGAAATAAAGATGTGTGTTGTGGTATGAAGTTTTA
The DNA here is from genome assembly GCA_932294325.1 of Allophyes oxyacanthae. Lineage (NCBI taxonomy): Eukaryota > Metazoa > Arthropoda > Insecta > Lepidoptera > Noctuidae > Allophyes > Allophyes oxyacanthae. The sequence goes on along the minus strand of OW028610.1, from coordinate 19,027,188 downwards.
TTTTCATTGCGAAAGCGACCTTCAGATCGACCGGCTCATTTGCTACTACCTACTAGCATCTAGATCGTTGAGGCTGTATGTAGATATATTATGAAATCCTCACGCAGTCGCAGTCATGGTAGGAAAAGTAAAAACTAAATAGTTATTTTGACCCCGGACGTTTTCTTCTTACCAACCTTGGTTTTTCCGATCCTATCGTATCATAATTAAATTAATACCTAGTGAACGAGTCTTAGTTCTTTGTTCACAAGAAACAACACAAAACGTATGGCCTACTAAAGTACATACCGGGGTATTTCTTGAAAGTGTAGGCACAGGTTAATCTGTGGCACAGGTATACCTATGCCTACACTTTCAACCGACAACTGACGACTGAGTGTAGTATAATCACATTTTTCTGATTAGGTAGGTATTTTGAAGTTGGGGTCTCTTGTAGGGCGGGCTAATTGCACTATAACGACGAAGTTCCGGACTTCGGCCTATAATAATTCGGCTCTTTACTGTACCAAAGCAGGTCAAAATGAAAAGGCTTTGGTTCACCAAACTTTCGCCTGCTGCTGATAGGTAATTTCTTACTAGAAAATCCAATAACTCGGACACTTCCGTATACTTAACACTCAATACCAAGCAGCAGTCTCCTGCGAATCTTACAGGGACTGTTGCATTGGTCTTGAGTATACGGTATAGACTATCAGACAACCAGGGGGATCTGCTCTCTGGATGTCTGAGTCATTGGATTTAAGAACAGAAACTCTACATACTACTTGATACTACCTACTAACCTTTTTTTTGCCGAAATCCATCATGGATATACTTCACCCATGGGAAGGCATAGTGTTTTGCTGGTCTCTTATCAGATAATATAGCACGGTGTTCCTATATCGACCTATAGCTGGGGGCACGGGATTCACTCGAGCATACGTCGCGTCGAATCCCCAGCAGAGGTACCTGGTACCACCACACACCACCACACCACCACAGGCGGATATAAGCCTGCTGAGCATGGGGATTGGTTCGGTTACACAATAACCCAGACTTGAACGTTTGGACAAGCTGCGATTAAATGAATTTCTTTTATTGTGTATATTCCAATTAAAAAAAAAACATTACCTACCTATAATTTGTTATGTTAATCGCTGCGGTCCCAAACTAGGGTAGGCCTGTATTTTGGCCACCGGATTGATAGCATTACAACATACAGTCCGCGCGAAAACTCCGAGGAATCGGGGTATGAGGGACGGTCGGGCGGGGCGTAGCGCACAGTGCTCGCTTCCTTAGCCCCCGATTCCTCGGAGCTTGTGCGCAGACAGTACATTACAGTAATGGAAAATTATAAAAAGAAAATAAAAATTAGTAATAAATTAAATAAGATGTTTTACAAATCTGTGCCTTTGATTTCACTGTTTGCTGTGTACAGTTTGTACCATAGTAAAAGTTCATGGTTATGAGTACAATATCCCCCTTTCTGCTTTCTAAACCATTACCTACCGACTAACCAGTAACCATTGTACTTAACTATAGGTACAGCATGAGTTTTTGGATCTCTATAGTACGTCAAGATAAGGGAGGGAGGGGGTCGAAGAAGTGTGACTTTATGTGACAAGGGGTGGGAGGTAGAGTTGAAAACTTCCAGGAAAGTTTCCTTTTCTGAGGAAAGTTTCCTGAAAACTTCCGAAACTTCCGAAACTTTGGAAGTTTTCAAATTAAGTATGTTTTTATATTTATGAAATCAACAAATTCGTTTCTTTGGGATTACTCAGAACCAGTAACGTCAAATGAAATTGATCGTTTAATTTAGTTATAATTTCTTTAATTATTTTATGTATCTATGGTACTTAATGAAGCAAATTGATGAAATCGCGTTTTTTATTCAATCGGCTTAAATCATATGTAGGCAACGGGCTTAATGTAAACACCGAGCGCTATGACGGAAGTTTTGGAAATATTCATTTTTAACATGTACCCTACCCCGCGGATCCCGTCTTGTGCTCGCTGTGTTCGAATATTTAAAATCTAGCTAAATGTAACATATTTTAAGTAGGTACAAAGTATCCCCAATTACTGTTTTTTTATGTAAAAATATTTTCTGAAAACTTCCAAAACTTCCGAAATTTCGGTAGTTTTCGGGAATATTTCCGGAAAACTTCCAAAGTTTCGGAAACATTCCGCAGTTTTTAACTCTAGTGGGAGGGGTCTAAAGTTTCGTGACGTCACATTTCAAAATCATATTTAAATATGATTTAAATGGAAATAAATCTAATTTCGGAACTGCTGTTCTAATTTAATAATTTCTAGATGTAAAATTGCAAAATATGTGACGTGACACTAGGGCGCGGGGGTCTCACAAATGTGATCAACTGTGACAAGGACGGGGGAGGGGTCACAAAATCACAAAATTTGTGTGACGTTCTTCAAGGATGACCCCTATGCTAACCGTTAGAGATAGGAATTTTGTTCTTAGTTAAAAATCTAGTTTTTGAAACATATTAAAACTGCATTTATTGTTGATTATTGAAACTATATTTTTTTTCGATCGGAAAACAGAAATACTTAATTTTTTTTCCCCTACTATAAGTTCGAATAATTATTGTTTTCATTAGTTAATAGCCGAATATCGAAACATGTTTAGCAAAAAGTTATTTCCAAGTAAGAGCATGTAGGTAATAAACAGTTTATTAGTTCCTCTTAGTTTCCAATACACCGTTGGTTGCCAGGAAGGAAAAACAATTATTATTACTTACCTACCTATTCCACTCCTAAATATTTTTGCCTTATTAAGTTGACGACCGTTTTCTTCTACTCATTTCTCTATAATAATAATATTATTTTGTATTTGAGAATCGACTACGAATGATAATTATAATCGATTGTAGCATGTCCATTTAGGCTCACTCTCTTCATTAGGAGTTGGTTGGCACAACACTAGTAACTACTTAGCACGCTCGGGAAGTGGTGTCGTCCGTCGTTAATTTTGCAAGAAATTATTTGTTATTGTACAATTACACAGTAATTTTGTCAATGAAAACGTTCTAAATAACTGTGATTAATCTTAGGAAAGTGTTTAGAATCAAACAGATTTTATAAACTCGTAGTGAATCCGTCGTATTTCAATTGTTTTGATGTCGTTCACCTATATTGATTTATCGTATGCCAGTGACCCGTTTTTAGTATTTGTAATGTGTAACCCTTAAATAAATAATAATATCATTAGAAGCAACAGTAGAGCTAATTAGAAATGAACTATTGATAGCAAATTGTTTGAAAGACGGCGTTATGTGGTCGAAGTTCATGACAGGAGAGATCCGCAATTTTTTTGTTTGAATTATTCAGTTTATTTGGAACGATCCAAAAGTTTTTATATCGTTATGGTGTGCATGTTTCACAATGATGACGCCTATTGAGGAGAAGAAAGATGAAAAGGTAAGAAGTGTTAATTTTTTAGGAGACATAAGATTACAATCACCTGATATTGTTCCAGCTGCAGTCTCTGGAACATAGTGGTTTAGGCACGATTTAGGTACCATTTGTTTGACGATCTTGTTGTATATTCAGTTGGTCACTAAACATATCTACTTAAATTTTTTCTACTTATAATGTTGAGTAGCTTACCTACCCTAAAATTCGACAAGAATTAATTTAAAAAAAAAATTGTCATTTGCTGATTTGAATTTCGAATAAGCACTTCACAATAATTCAAACAGTAATGATAACTATGTGCAATTAAATAAAACAATCATTGATGCATTAAAGTTATGTGCTATGTTTACCGCAGATTTAAAATCCCATCAATTTAACCAATTAAGCTAAACCTGTGTTACATTATTTACATAGCAAGAAACTTTAAAATTAAGCAAATACTAACTATCTTCATAATTTTCTCTAATTACTGTAATTAAATTAATTAACAATCAGGGTTGCCAGATGGCGACTTTTTTTTCCAATACCGGGGCTACCAAAAATCTCGTAATTTCAATACATAATCTCGTAAAAGTATAATATTTTCATCGATGAATATTTTAAATGTGACCTGATTTTTTGCAGTCCATTCTCCCTTATGTGTTGTTTTACTTGGTGGAGTAGATGAAGATTTACTGTCACTACTCATGATGTTAAATTAACCACTGAATAATTAGGATGGAATTCCGAACTGCGTTGGAACTTCAGCTACTATACGCATACTAGTGCATAGCGTAAAAATACATTGCCCCACCACACCCACACGTTTCAGTTAGTGCAAAAGAGATAAGAAATTGAATCAATATACCTAATCATTAGTGCATGAAGGATAACAACAAAAAATACTTCTCAGTGGGGATTCCCCGGTAACGACTAAAGATACATTTAGTGATGAACCGATGAGGAAATGAATCTAGTGATGTGTTAGGGCGATCGTTTTTTCTTTTTTATAATGTGACGCAGGCAGTCAACATTGTTAAAATCGCATAAAAAAGTGTACGAGATTTATATTTTTCTCGTATCTCGTACAGATCTGGTAAATCTCGTAAAGTTACGAGATTTCTCGTACGTCTGGCACCGCTGTTAACAATGAGAAAAAATTTAAGCTCACTTTTTAAAAAAATACCTTGCATGCATCCTCTTTTAAATTTATTTTACATTTTAGGTACCTCTTTCATTATTGTCACCATAGTGACTTCAAGAATTTATAGACTTTTAATAGTCATTGTTCGGCATTCAGTAGGTGAATGTGAAATTAAACTTTACAGGAGAGGCATAAAACTGATTAAATTATAGAATCAATCTTTATTTCATCTAAACCAAATACAGGCACTAATGAAATGTCGAGACTAGATATGTAGCTCCTAATAGTAGGTCCTATGAAAAAGAACTGGCAAGAAACTCCATGGTAACATACACTTTACTATTTAGTGGATTGCACTTTAATATTCATGACAGAATCGTTAATCTTATATTTTATCTGACATATTTTTATTATTATTTTGTTTTTTTTTTTTTGACGCGCCTGCTCATATTACTTTGACATAATTATATTATATTATCTCAGATGAAGAACCCGCAGATTATGTTTATATTTGACATTCCATCTACATTGTTTGGCTAATCTTGTAACATCTTGCAATATCTTTTGTGTAAAAATTTTTGCATGCCAGCTACTGGCGGAACATGTAATGCTACATATCATCACCATGTAACACCTTTTTTTTTGTACCATGATTCAAGCAAAATAAAAATTTCAATTTCAATTTCATGGTAGTGGTAAGGAGGTGGTGACATTCACAGTCATACTTCTATAATATTTTCTCTATTTTAGACAGCTTTTTGGTAGTATTTCAAAAACACATTGTATATTTAAATATTACATTTATTGTACTAACCACCTAACTATTACAAGAAGAAAACAATGCAATATTTTCTTATTTGCGGTACTGAATGTCGAATGAAAAAGTGATGGAATGCAGATATTAGGCAGTATTATTACCAGCTGCAGGAGTCCGGTTATGATTAGGAATGTTTATTTAACAGTCATGACATTGAGTTGTAAAAAAAAAACTTCATAATAAACAGCTCTGCAATTAATAGTTTTGAGGAATTATTATTATTGCTATAATGACCATGCTTGGTGGTTACAGTATATCATTATTAGTCACCAGGAAAATATCCTTTTGAAGCGTACTCCAACTCTTCAACTTATGTCCTATAATTTTTCAGATTCGCACAGGCATGGTGCAGGTCTCGGATGGCAAGTCCCGTCCGAGGCCAGCACGGCTGGTGCTCACGATGGATGCGGTGACCGTACAGCGCGAGGCCCCTGTGCCTGTGCAGCCGACAAGGGACAAAAATGTACCCCATGCTAGGGTGAGTGACATTTGTGGATTAATTTTTTATGCTTCAAAACTCTTGGACGGACTCACAAAATTAATTTCATCACAAGTGATACAACATATAACAGGACCATATCTTTCTCGTTATTATTAAACATTTTGCATGCCTATGTGTGTACTCATGATTTAACAAATAAAAATATAACACTAAAAGAAAACATTGTACAGGAAACCGGCATAAATCGAAAACCAAATAATCTAAGTCTTGTGACTTCGACAAATTCTTTCTGAGCTCATTTGGTAGATTTAGAAATAGTCCCTCACACAGATGTGGCCAAGATGTGGCCTTAGTGGGAACATTAATAGGTTGATGGTGAGTGTATAAATACTAGCTGAGCCCGCGTCGAATTCGGAAGCTGCAAATGAAGAAAAAAATGCCTATACCCTGCCTCATGAATCATGAGGCAGGGTATAAAGTAATGTGTATCATGAGTCATGAATTCATGATGCACACTATTTCCTTGTCAAAGTCCATCAAGATCGGTTCAGCCATTTCGTCGGGAAAAGGTAACACAGACAGAGACAGAGTTACTTTCCCATTTTAAGTGAGATTACCACCCAGAATTTCTTGGCTTCTGTTATTATACGGATATTACCACATCAGTGAAATTGTTGTTTTAATAACTTTAGTACACGGAATTCGCCGATTTTCCGTGAAGTTTTATGTCATGGTTAATTTGTATAAATCCTATTCATTAAAATTGTTTGATAGCATACCCAAGCCTCATTGTTGTCGACCATTAACAGCCAACTACAAACCTAACCAAGTAGGTATTTGTAGAATAGACGGTATGTAGCTTACGTTTTTCATAATACCAACGTGTTGTCCTTGTAATTTTTATAATAAAAACAAAGTTCACGGCCGAGGGTGCAGTTTAGCGCCGTGTTTGTTTTTTAAAATAATTACGATTTTCATTTGTCAATTGTTAGTTCCATAATTAAAATTCAAACACAGATTAGTGTGCCTAGTTCCAGTTATAGGTTTCTTCATTGACTAGGATTTCAAAAATTGTTGAATGTGTGCTAACCATAGAAGTAGCTTATTACTATCTCTATGGTGCGAACAAAAAACAATCTACACAAAACAATGTTCGATATGGCAATATAAGTAATAATAACTGGGTGATGTTCAACACAGACAAAGCCGCATATTTAACTACGTGATATTATCCTCTCTGAACTTTGAATCGCTAGTTTTAAATGAAGGCAGTTTTGGCATTCATTATCGCCCACGGTAAAATTCTGAAAAAAAGTTTTTTATGTGGGTATTTTTAAATATATACTAGTGTGGTTTTGACTACCCAAAGGACGATTGCCAATCGAGTGTGCTTTAAAGAAAAGGAAAGTTAGTCCGATCTGCGGGTCTACCGCGTAACTAAAATTGTATGAACATCGACATCGGTATTAAACTTCAATACGATCGTGAGAGCCTAAACTTTGAGCTAACTTGTATTTTTTTTACCGATCATGAAGATAAGTGTCCCAACTATATGATAGGTATTTTTTTTACAAGTTAGCTCAAAGTTTAGGCTCTCACTATCGTATTGAAGTTTAATACCGATGTCGATGTTCATACAATTTTAGTTACGCGGTAGGGGTGCTGGACGGAAGGTCTGTGCAGTGTAATCCATCTTCTACCAGTTAGAGCTGTATATGAGTGTACAAGTCTACACTCGCTAGCGACTACCGAATAAAATTACCTATTAAAAAAAGTAAAAGGTAAAAAAATTGAGTAAAAAGAAAGTAATCATAAGCAAAAAAGAAAGTAGTAGTTAAAAGTTAAATGAAAAGTATCAGGTTTAGTGTAGAAGCCGCTAGAGCCGCCGCACTTGCTTGGTTTGCTAATAGGTATTATTCGTTAGCTGCTATTAGTACTTATAGACATGTAAACTCACAGAGGTAGAAGATCTGTTTTTGCCTTTACAACGCAAAGCCCCATAAACATTGGCGAGTTACCTTGCCAAAGTTTCGTTGACGGGTTTACTTGTCGCGCTGAGTGCGTGCTCCATTCGCGAGCTGATCAATCATACTCATCTCCAACGCGTTGACAAAAAGTTTTAAGCAAGCTTGACGTGCTGACCGTCCTCAATCTAGCCAGTGGTGAGTGGAACCTACCGACTGAGACCGGCTAAGAGCCAATACGACCTCGATATTACCCACTCGACCAAAAACCATCATGCGAGTACGAGTATAATGAAAATGATACCGTTAGAGCCGGGGACATAGGACATACATAGATACATAGGACATAGGACGTCGCCATAACAATTCAAACATAAATCCACGCAGGTAATGATTTTTGCATGAAGCCGAGAGCAGGCTAATGGGCGGTGGTTGTGCATTATTAATCGGACAGTGAAACATTAAGAGCGGGTAGTCCTAAGTCCCGTGGTATCTCATACAAGATCAAAGCCGCGTGTCGTGATGTTTTGGAATTGAAACCGGGCGTTTTCACGTTGATGTGTTTATTTATATATTTCTTCTTGTGAGTTTTAAATGTTAATGTCCCAGAATAATTGTATTGAGTAAGATTCCATTCATTTGTTAATTTTTATTTTTTGGGGGAGGTACGCAGCATTTCCAACATAAATTAAATAAAAAATATACATGTATAGGACTGTAAGGACTTCCACCTCCTTCCTATCCAGATATTAGGTGATATCGTAATGGAAACTAACACCATGGATTCAGTACACGATTAGGGACTACTAAGACTTCTTATAAGTAACTAAACATTCTGCGAAAAAAATCGTACGACGCTAATTCTTTCTGTGAGGTTCCAGAATCGTGTACTAAATCCATGGTAGCAGTTTTCATTACGATATCACTGAATTCCTAGTAGGAAAGAGGTTTATTTAAATAGGAAGTCCTTCGATATAATAGTAACTTTACACCATACGCGTGGCATGGAATACGGAGGCGAACATCAAAATACGCTCTAGTATCAATCATCGTTCATCGCACATTATAAATATCGCTAGTACTAAACACACAGGCAAAATCCAATTAAACTATCGACTGACCAGAAATGTATTATGTGCGACACACACCACAATGACTAATCGTAGATTCAAACGATTCCTAACAACAACATGAAATGGGTAGGTACTTCTGTTCTTACTTTTGGAATTATTTCCAGGAACGCATGGTCCAAATCACACGGCAGAAGGTCGGCGGGCTGGGGCTGAGCATAAAAGGTGGAGCGGAGCACAAGCTGCCCATCCTCATCTCCAAGATATACAAGGACCAGGCTGCTGACCAGACGGGACAACTGTTTGTTGGAGACGCTGTTATAAAAGGTAAATTCTAGATAATATAGCTGGTTGACTTGAGCTCGGGGAAAGCAGGTTCAACTTCCAGTAGTATTTTTCCCATTGAATCAAGTGTTTAATGTAAATAAGCATTCTCTTTTTTATTTGTGTAAGCACAATCCAATTATTCGATCAACAATAGCCAATTCCAAAGAAGAATGGTATTTTAATTTTCATTCCAGAAAATGAAATTGATAGGTACGTAAATAAAAAACTTAAAAAAAAAATCTAACTTCAAATGGCGAAAACGTATAAAATAATTTTCATAAAATACTAACAGCTTCTGAAGCCCCCTTTAATTCTTCAATCAATGCTTTCTACTTGGTAGTGGAGTTGATTATTACTTTTTTTAATGTCTTAGCTAAAAGGCCAAAACGAATATAGAAAATTATCGATAGCAATTTGGAATACGAATGTGCACCACATAAAAATGCTAGCCCATCAGTTAGTATTATTATAGATGGACTAACTTTGGAAACAGACTAGCACTCTGATAAGAGTATAGGACATATGGGTCTGAACGTAAGTGCGTCATGCGAAGCGAGAATTTGGGCATAAGATACTCTTTCATGGGTTTAACATCTGTGACCTCATTAGCCTCAGTAGTCATCGAACACCGGTCATACCTCGATCGTATATCATCGAGAATATTGCTCGTATCTTGCCAAACTGATGGATGATCGTTGTATGTTATAATGGACTTTATTCAGTATGCAGGAGGACGCTGGTGCCTCTCCTCTCCACACTGTTTACCTTTTATGATACCCATGACAATAATGGTTTGCTTGGAACCAAGCGATTAATTACAAATAACTGAGTACGTTCTATTCGATCGTGCCAAATGAAAGCACACGCTTCGTAACAACACATCCTTTGTCCTCACGATGTAGATTACTGTTAATTCTTTGAATTAGGTGCAGTGCTCGTTCAGCCAATTGCTTAACAAGTTGCAATTAGCTCGATGCAAATAGTACGTCTCTAGCAATAATTAAAGACAACCAAGATACACAGGGAATTTAGATCGTAGGAACGTTTCTAGATGGATTGTTGCATGTCAGATGGTTGCGGCAATCGAATTGCATAGCCTGCCCCCTCTAGACAAGTTGCAATCTGCAATCGCTGGATAATAGAAATTCCAGCAATGAGATTGGGTCTTACAAATCACGTATCTATTCAGTAGCTCATGTCGAATCAGTACATTTTGCTGGTGTGCCTATTCTATACTTAGCTATTGTAGATCTTACACTTGTTTACACGAATTATTCCACTTTGCCCCGTCTTGCTCCACTGGTGGGGCAAAGTGGAATGTCTAAATTTTGCAGTGGAATCTGTCCCACTAGTTCAATTTGGTGGGGTAGAATCCACTAGTCTAAAATCTTGCTGGAGTCGACCCCACTATGGTTGGCATCTTAGAATTTGTGTACCTAAGTAGGTATGCTCGTATTTTATATTTGTTTAGAAAATAGTATTCGTTTTGAAATAAATGTATATCTAAGTAAAACCTAACTGGGCTGGTTGCGGTGTGTTTTTGCTTTCGAAGGTACCTACTGTTTTTATGTAACCTTATCTTGTTGACCGTGATTGATCTCCGGGATCTTACGAGCTTATCGTTTCGCGATTTGGAGAGCAAGATGATAGGATAAGAAATTAAGAACTCTTGGATGATTTTGGAAAGGTGTTTTATATTTATTTATAGGTACTCAGATTGTCTACACTTCTAACTAACCGAATGACTTCTGCGACGAATTGCTGGTAGATAAATAAGCAAAAGATTTATGACACTATTTAGTCAGTGCAATTTTAATAACTGTCAACCCTTGATACAAGTAGTAGATACAGCAGCTTTAACAGCGTCTGTACCGACCATAAACTTATTATACTAGGGAGAATATACATTGAATTAAGGCACAGACCTGCCTTCGCTGGCGCTCAGGACTTGAGGGTGAAAAGAATGAACTGTCGACAACCAATGTCAGTGACAATAAAGTATACGCATAGAAATAGTACAAGTACTGGAACGCTTAATAGTGCCGTAAAGCCGGTCTGAGGGAGAATACTTTGTGGTAGCCGTGTCCTTGTCTAATAGGGTAACCATACATTTTAGTTAAAAGTAGGACATGATAGAAATATTTAATTATGTTATGAGAATAGTTATCAGGTAATTAACTACTGATATCGAATAGTAAGAATTGTTTTTTTCCTAGTAAATAGTGAAATATACGGTCCATACAGTGTATCTAAACGTTCTTACAAATATACATACACCCTTTTGGTTATAATTAGAGTCACAGGCAAGGCATAATATATAAATAGGCATATGCAAGGTTACTATATAATAAAAAAGAAAATTTAGAGAAAAATTCGGACATTGCGGAAAAATCCGGACATTTTCTTATACACAGATTACGTGTATAATAAAATGTCATGCGTGAATATTCCGGACATCTGGCAGCTCTAGTCATAGGAAACATTAGATTTTATCATTTTAAGATACAAATTTAATTCCTCTTCTACTTTTTCTTTCTTTTTTCTTTTTCTCTTTTAGCTTTGCGACCATCCTACGACCTTTCTTTATGAGATCTTTCCTATTATAGCAGAAAGGGTAACCCATGCTTAGTGCTGCAGAATCGAATATCACTTATTATAATATTCTTGTTTGGCAAACTCAAGTATAATCATCATTCACAACATTAAGCAATAAAACACAATGAATGAAAGTCAAAGCAAAACTTTTTTTAATTTCAAATCGGCATAAAAAGGTCGTCGTCGTTTCGTCAAAACGTTGAGATTCTAGATGCACGGTTCCAAAGTGGGCCGGGTTCTATGGAGAAGAGACCGGCTAGAAACTTAATGGTTGATTGTAATTTTAATTGTGTTGGCATTATAGTTGTATTTTGGGTTTATGTGCTTGTTTCCTCTTGCTTTACTTTCTTATTTGGTGGTTCACTGGAAACTGCAACATCTTCCCATTTACTACAAGATCCTACATGCCCTGATTCACCAGATGTTCCTGCACGTACAATTTATTTTGCACGTACAGTTTTTTCTTCTTGTGGCTATCTGTAATGTCAAAAATGATCTTCATTATGGCACAATATCTAAGTACAATATCCAATCCAGTAAAAGTTTAATCCATCTAACTATACTAATAGGAAAATATTAAACACAAATAAACAATAAGCAAAGTGTGTGAATCTTAAGTTTGTGCAATGTGTTATACTTTATATTAGTATATACTATTACAGACCAGACAATTACACACAACATTATACAACAGACACATACAACAACTGATAATTATTAAACATATTACAATAGTACCTATGGTAATATTGAAGGAACTGCTTCAGGTTTTAATTTTATTTTTGCTGCTGTTAAATAATTCATTATCTTTAAAATTTACGCCACAAACACATGCGAACTTTTACACACTAATGTCAAGGTTCGTGGCTGTTATCCATAACACCCTCTGCTTATTATCAGCTGGAATCCTGAAAAAAACAAACATGGAATTTTAATAAAGTCTATCATTTTATAAGAGATACAAAAAAACATTATTATCTATTCGGCACAACAAACAACAAATGATTTCAACAAATTAACTTAAACTATATACAGGGTTATTTGTAAAACACCGGCAATGCTTTAAGGGGTGAAACTACTCATCAATATGAACAACTTTTACTACGGGACCAACCATGAAATCGCGAAAAAAAAATCAAACTTTTCATACATTTTGATGGAGCAAGGTTAATCTTTTGTATGAAAAGTTTGATTGTTTTTTCGCGATTTCATGGTTGTTCCCATAATAAAAGTTGTTCATATTGATGAGTAGTTTCACCCCTTAAAGCGTTGCCGGTGTTTTACAAATAACCCTGTATGTATACTTATACTATACTTGGAATCACTGAAATTATACAAAACAATAAATGCATCGAAAATATGCTACGCATTACAGATTATGGAAAACAAATCCAAATTTATTAAAGTACGTAAATTATTTAACTTAGTGGACTGTATGTTATGTGAAACGATCTAAAATAAGTACTTGGAGCAACTATATCCCACAAAATAAAAATATATTGTCACACTACTCAATGAAACTTACCTATGGAACGATATTCCACAATCAGGATAATATTCTCGCTTGCACCCAATCATAACTCAAGTATTTACCATCTTGTCGCCAAAAAATTATTCTAGGCACAAAAATAATGTTTGATCACGTTTATTTCTGAACTATGAAAACCACGAATGTTGACAATAGGTTGACAACTAAGTTGACAATGTAAGCCATTTTGAATGATGTAGTGTTTCCCGCATGCAAACTTCTTTAACTACTGGTATCCAAATATTGTAATAATCAATCTTATTGAATAACGTATGGAAATAATAATATTTAATATAATATTTAAAGCACGTCAATTATAATTTTTATTATGTTTATTTTGATAGCCGTGGGTAGAAGTTTCATTAGTTCTAATATGTATGTAAAAACGATTCTGAAAATACCAATTTAGTAGATTACTAAGTTGATGAGTAATGGCCATGTGTGCGAGAGGGACACCGCTGAATCTCGGGTGACTTTCATGTGGGCACAAAATTTCGTACAACTAATTATAGCAGTAAGCTCTCTAGTTATAGGTACTATGTATTATCTCTATGAGTATACGACATAATAACTTAGATATTTCTACGTAACTTTGATTTCAAGTATATTACCCGCAGCCTGATTACGGACGCAGCTGATAGTTTGCGACAGGCGTAAATTGCACAATTGCTGCTGTCAAACATCATTTTTTGTATTGTACGTAATACCAAAATGATGTTTGACAGCAACAATTGTACAATTTACGCCTGTCGCAAACTGTCAGCCGCGTCCGTAATCAAGCCGCCGATAATGGCGACGCTGCCGTCGCTTTTACCAATGTCATCTCCATACAAAAAATACATTTTGAAGTTATTTTTGTTCTGTAGCGACGTTAGTTCCATTTTTGGTCACCGGTTCAGATAAGTTTGTGGTGCTGTATGTACTTAATACCAAAGCTTTATACGAATTTGTGAAATCTTTTGTTTTGATATAACAGGCTGCATGTGCAACAAAGATCTGTGCACAGAAACGACGTCACAGAATAAATAATAGTATATTACACTATGCAATACGAGTTTAATATAATTACCGAGATCAAACGGCCGGTCTATAAATACGAACACTCTAGTAATGTGGAACAATCACAAATTACTTCTTATTGCATTCTTGTACAACTAGGTTACAGAGTTAAAGACGTCTACGAATCAGTCGTAACGATGGAATTAGAACAAAGATGATTTGTCAGAAGCGACGCTGTTATGCAAGAGTTTAATTAATATGATTAGGTACAATCAAACGGCCGGGCTATAAATACGAACAGTATTACGTGGAACAATAATAATTGCGTTGTACTAAAAGCATTCTTGTACTATAACTTATAAGTTGGTTAATGAAAATGATGGAAAATCATGAAGGATGATAGACGAATAAAGTTCTAGGTTGCATCTTGATAAAAAAAGAATATTGAATTGTATGGCACAATAAAAACAAAAACACATCGCATTTAATACAAAAAGAAGACAAATGTTCCGCCAAAAGAGCCTAAGGTCAGCTTGTCGGATGGCAACACTATGTGCTATCATTTGACGGTGATTTTCAGCTGCAACCCACGGGTACCGAGATCGAATATGCTGATTGTGATTGTTATTGATAGAATCATGTTTTAGGTGGTTGTGGTCCGTTGAACTATACATACTCGTAGCATCATCATCACGTATTCTTCCCATCATCACGAAGATTGTTTGGAATTTTTTTTTAACCTTTGAACAGACTTGTAATGGAAATATTGGTCAATATCACAATTACTTGTCTTTACAGTGTTGTCAATAATGTTTTGATACTTTATTACTAAACTTTCTTACGCGCTTATACTACCACTACCACACCCACCTGTCCAGTAAACATACAGTCAGTTGCCGCGTTACATTGCAAGCTAAATACAGGAAATTGCACATTTTTAATACCTTAAATTAAAAGTCGTTTCCAGCAATTATTTCTGCACAATATTACTAGTTTTGATGTAGGTACTTTATGCGTGCATTCTGCTTCGTTAAGGGTATTTTTACACCCTATAGGGAAATCTATAACAACAAATCACTTAGTCCCTTGCCACATGTACCGCAGAACTTACAAACATAAAATGATCTCTGTTCCAGTGAACGGAGAGTACATAACGGCATGCAAGCACGACGACGCGGTCAACATCCTGCGGAACGCCGGCGACATCGTAGTGCTGACAGTCAAACACTATAGAGCTGCCACGCCATTCTTACAGAAGCAGGGTGAGTAATATCTGTACTATGTAGCGGATGTATCCGAACGTCGACAACTCCCTGGACGTATAGCTCGAGGTAAAGCGCCCGGGCGATACTCTCCTACACACTAGTGTGTATCCAAACGTTTCGCGCGCATGCGCTCTGCGCCGACCAACGAGAGACGTGGTCCGGCGCATCGCTGCCTCTGATTGGCTGTTATGAGTTTAAAAATAATGACGGATAGCTTGTATTGTGTTTCTGTGTCGTACAATTAAAGTTTATACTGTGAAAACAATAACACAGTCGGATTAAAAAAAAAAATTGATGTTCATGTTCAGCAATGTACGTCACAGGCTCGTATGGCAGCACATGAAATTCTTGTCAAACATATTTTATTTCAGCGGATGGTGCGTCGGACACAGATAGCAGTACAGGCGATGACCACCCTTCGCTTCACAATAAGAATGTTGACGCCAACTGTAACACTGAGAAGAGCACCGAACAGACCAATGGCGGTTGGCAGGTAACAGAAGAAACACAACTAAAACGTCGCATCGGCAAACTTCGTAAAATCGATCACTTCCGAACTCAGTGTGACTTGAAGACCAGGAATGTTTATTAGTACTGCAGTAAAACATGATCTTTACCTTTACGCTGACGCAAT
Source organism: Allophyes oxyacanthae (assembly GCA_932294325.1). Taxonomy (NCBI): domain Eukaryota; kingdom Metazoa; phylum Arthropoda; class Insecta; order Lepidoptera; family Noctuidae; genus Allophyes; species Allophyes oxyacanthae. The sequence continues at coordinate 19,011,007 of OW028610.1, read as the reverse complement.
AAGTTTTAAAGTTATCTAAGCGAGCGACTGCCATCGATGTAACTTCTTAGTTGTGTTGTACTATAATAGAGATTTTATTGCTTTATCTGCAGAACAAGACAGAAGTCTATTTCTGTTTTTAAGAAATGTGTCAAAGACCATTACCTTTCTTCGTTACAATGATTGTCCATTACAATATATATATACATAATTCCTATATATAAGTATTTGTTTTTATATATTTAGATAGGTAATTATTCGTACGGTATATGTAGTTCATTGTATTTGTTATCTATGTAGTTTATTTCATAGATATTTAGTTATTGATTTAGTTTAGTATACCATAAGTTTAAGTTGTCTAAAGTAGTTATTTCTGTAATTTTTACACACTGTGTCTACGTGTCTATCATCCTTATTTCCAATCGCGGGACTACTGGAAGAAATTTCTTTAGAAATAAGTGGTTCCATTGTGCTCATTTGTCTGTAACATTTTTATTACCATGTTTCCTTGTGTGTACATAAATAAATAAAATAAATAAATAAATAAGAATGCTCTGGACGATAATTATTCAGGATAATTATTAAGTCTAGGGTTTGTAGTTCATCTTTCTATATGAATGTCGTTGCTCATTAACTGTCATATTGAGTCCTCTTAACGAGACATGAGCTTCGAAGTTAGTGTAATTAACACCCAGTTTCTCAAAGGCTGGTCAAATTTAACCAGCTGTCAAATCTAATGTCAAGTGATATAATTGGTCGTTGAATCGATTATTGAAGTCTGTCAACCAATCACAACAGCTTACATGAGATTTATAGGTATATATACTATCTCTATGGATTTAACAATGATCAGAGATATGACCAGCCTTCCAGAAACCGGGGGTAAATCTACTTGCGTTGTTTAAACTACAGAAGAGATAAACTACGATAACATGGCGCGCCCCTCCATAATTCAAAATGTTTGAAAGTATTCGAAAAGCGCCACCAAGACTCATAACGCATGCGTGCGTACTGAGATGGCCGTCAAACAAAAATAAATCTAAGGATTTGTTGCTCGGTAAGGAGATGTGACTAGAAACATTGAAACAGTAATTTGGAGGGGCGCGTCATGTTATTTTAGTTTATCTGTAACTAACCAAGAATGCCTGGCGTTTGTCTTACCAATTTTGAGGCCCACATACACTGATTTATAGTTTAAATTCTGTAGTCGTAATAAGCGGTAATAGTATGTAGTTTTTTTCAGAAGAAAATCATTATTATTCTATTCTTATTTTTTATTCATATTAAATAACATTATTCTCGCAGCTTTTATCACAACAACTAACAAACGTATCTATTTTGAAAGCTTTCATGTAATTTCTTGCCGGTTCTTCTTTATAAAATTTAGTATTAGGAACCGCGCATCTAAAGTGTCGACATTTCCTAAGTGCCTGTACCTCCCCGCAGAGCGCGTGGGCGGAGGGCTCGGAGGGCAGCCGGCCGGGCAGCGCCCCCGGCTCGCGCCCCCCCTCCGTGGCCTCCGACCGCCCCGCCGACACCCCCAAGGAGTGGCTCGACGTCATATCCGGTGGGTGTTACATTGTACAACTACACTCAGGCTCGGAGGGCAGCCGGCCGGGCAGCGCCACCGGCTGTGTCTGTCTATGGTATCGTAGCTCCCAATCAGATGAACCGATATTCATTTAGATTTTTTTTTGTGTCATAGATAATTTTATCGCGAGTGTTCTTAGCCATGTTTCATGAAAATCTGTTCAGCCGTTCAAAGTTACAGCTCTTTTTAGTTGGAGTCGGCTTTTGACAGTTTTTGACAGAACTTTACCCTAAATCCCAATTTTCACATTTTTCACTTCAAAAACTATTTTCACCCCTATTTCGCCCCTTTAGGGAATGAATTTCCAAAAACGCAGAATCACAATATGTTTCTTTATTTCTAACCAAAAGCCTAAACACCAATTTTCACGTTTCTCACTTCAAAAACAATCCCAATTTTCACGTATTACACTTTAAAAACAATTTTCACCCCTATTTCGCCGCCTTAGGGGATGAATTCCCAAAAACGCAGAAACACGTATTCCTTTATTTGTAACCAAAAGCCTAAATCCCATTTTTCATCTTTCTCACTTAAAAAATGAAGGGACTCCCATACAAACTTTCAGCCCCTTTTTCACCCATTTAGGGGTTGAATTTTCAAAAATCCCTTCTTGCTTGCCTACAATACAAAAGGGACCTACTCTCCAAATTTCGTGACTCTCAAGCTTCAATAGTTTCGGCTGTGCGTTGATGATAAGTCAGTTAGTCAGTTTTTTTTTATATATTTTTTTTTGTTTTAATTTCAGTACCATTGATGATGGGTTACGTGACGAGATACGTACTAGGAACGGATAAGCTGCGGCCCGGCGCGTTTGAGGTGTGTGCTTCACGTTATTTACATAATTATTTGTTTTCATAATTGATTCCAATCCCTGTTGTCGTATCACTCACAATATTTGTTTAAATATATAGAAGATACCATAGTATCTCATAAGTGTAGGACATAAAATCCGTTTTCCACTTAGAAATCTGCTGGCCACTAGGAAAAGTCGTCTATAAATGTTGTATAGAGCCAATTAGGTGGTTTTTGGAAGAACAAGGTATGGTGTTCCTCCATTGAAAAGCGAGGATCCTCCGACCAGGCGAGGTGGTATTGCCTGGCGGGTCGAAGCCCGACGGTTGATGTCGGACAGTTGTATATATGTTAGATACGATATTATTTTCCTTGCGCCATGCAGGCTTCGTAATCTGATTGATCAATTCATATTCTCGCGCCACTGTGGTTAGCTTTTGCTGCCTTACTGTGTAGTTCTTCTATGTGGCGCTAGATGTCGCCCCAGCTAACCCCCCTTGCGCAGGTCCGCGGCGCGCGCCCGCACCTGACCACGGGCGTGGTGCACGCGGACGAGCCCGCCGCGCTGTCGCACTGGCTCAAGAGCATCTCCGACAACATCGTGGGGCTCACCAACCTGCAGGTTAGTGCTGCAGCTGGTCGACTTAACTGCAAAGTTATACGCCTACGTGTGACGAGGCTCATTGCAAGCTTTACTACAAACAAAATATATATGTGTATAGATGAAGCTGTTCAACCGTCACTTCGGCGCGGGCGAGCGCATCGAGTACATGGGCTGGGTGCACGAGGGCGTGGTGCAGGCGCAGCAGCCGTGGCAGACCTACCGCCCCAAGTTCCTGCTGCTCAAGGGCACCGACGTCATGCTGTTCGACGTGCCGCCGGTTAGTACAACAGTACATGGGCTGGTGCAGGCGCAGCAGCCGTGGCAGACCTACCGCCCCAAGTTCCTGCTGCTCAAGGGCACCGACGTCATGCTGTTCGACGTGCCGCCGGTTAGTACAACAGTACATGGGCTGGTGCAGGCGCAGCAGCCGTGGCAGACCTACCGCCCCAAGTTCCTGCTGCTCAAGGGCACCGACGTCATGCTGTTCGACGTGCCGCCGGTTAGTACAACAGTACATGGGCTGGTGCAGGCGCAGCAGCCGTGGCAGACCTACCGCCCCAAGTTCCTGCTGCTCAAGGGCACCGACGTCATGCTGTTCGACGTGCCGCCGGTTAGTACAACAGTACATGGGCTGGTGCAGGCGCAGCAGCCGTGGCAGACCTACCGCCCCAAGTTCCTGCTGCTCAAGGGCACCGACGTCATGCTGTTCGACGTGCCGCCGGTTAGTACAACAGTACATGGGCTGGTGCAGGCGCAGCAGCCGTGGCAGACCTACCGCCCCAAGTTCCTGCTGCTCAAGGGCACCGACGTCATGCTGTTCGACGTGCCGCCGGTTAGTACAACAGTACATGGGCTGGTGCAGGCGCAGCAGCCGTGGCAGACCTACCGCCCCAAGTTCCTGCTGCTCAAGGGCACCGACGTCATGCTGTTCGACGTGCCGCCGGTTAGTACAACAGTACATGGGCTGGTGCAGGCGCAGCAGCCGTGGCAGACCTACCGCCCCAAGTTTCGGCGGACCGGGAAGGGCCCTCTTAATGATGCACATTTCTTTTGTAATTTTGCTAAAATAACCATGTTCAGCAAACGGGTTGTTAATCATAGTAGGTATGTTGTTTTGTTGTTACTGCATAGAACAATGTTATCGTTCTTTCTTCTGATATAATCCCAAAAGCACTTAGGATGAGAGGTGTTTCTCTATTTTCGTCAGGGACTATACGGAGAGTATTCGGAATAACAAAAAGTATTCGTATTTTATTTATCCCAGATAAATACTCGCCCGATATAATGAGAATCGTCACTGAAAACCCATTTTCAAATCTTTCAATAATTATTTTATGGTCCGCAGATGAACATAACGGAGCTGGCCAAGTGCCCGGAGACGCTGAAGGTGTACCAGACCATGTTCCGCACGGTGAAAGAGAGCGAGACGGTCGACTGGCGCCAGCACTGCTTCCTCGTGCAGGCCAGCGCGGGCGGGCCGGGGGGCGCGGGGGGCGGGGGGCTGGGGGGCGGGCCGGGGGGCGGGGGGCCGCGCTACTTCAGCGCCGAGACGCGCCAGGACCTGCTGCGCGTGGAGGCCGCCTGGACCAGCAACATCGTCAACTCCGTCATCCGCCTCGGGGTTAGATACTCATTTTTAAATCGAAAGCTTTTTTTTTTTTTTTTTTAGCGTGGTAAAATCATCAAATGAGTCCTCCCACCCCGGGCAGGGCGGGAGGGACTGTCAGACTTGTACTGACTAAATTCCACGGTGTTCCTTCGATAGCCCTTTACGTTCCGGGGTTACGGTAATGAGATAAGTCCCGCGACCCCGGCAGGCTTCGGCCCTCTACAGGGGGGGCCCCGTCATCTTGCTGACGTTCTTTGAGGCGCGCGTGGAACACAACGCGCCGTCGACCCGGGCATGGTCCATGGTCGGACAGCGAGTTGCCCTTTACTCGCTGTCCGCATGCCCGCGCCTACGGTGGCCGGAGATCGTCGGCCGGCGCCCGACGCCGTGGGCGACCACCACTGCGGCTGGGCTGGAGGGAGGACGCCATCCTCTCCCTCAAGCGGCCCGCCTCCTCCTTCGATAGCATGACTGCTTCGCAGAAGGAGGCGACCGCTTCCCACTCCGTCTCGCCCCGCAGCATGGCCTCGACCAATGCCGGGCGCGAGAGGTCTCCGCCTATCGCCGCCCTGAGGACACGTCGGTGCTCTGCCCAAGCGGGGCAGTCTTGCACCGTATGCTCTACTGTGTCCTCAGGGCGATCCTCGCAGTGGTGACACCCAGGCGTTTCTGCCTTCCTCATCAGACACAGGTACCTCCCAAACTTCCGTGTCCGGTGAGGACCTGCGTCACGCGGTAGGTCAGGACGCCGTGCCGCCGATCCAGCCACTCCTCAAAGAGGGGTCTTACCGCCGCGATTGCGGCGTGCCCAAATCGAAAGCTTAGGAATTATTGTACTATTAATCTATTTCTAAGTAGCCGTGTCTGTGACTCTGTCGGCGTCGATTAAGGGAGTTACAAAAAAAAAAAAAAAAAAGAACTGCCTATGAATAGGCCATAGGATTTAGGCCCTATGTCCTTCCTCATAATACACACATTTTTTTTGTTTTTCATCCAAATCATTTTAATCGCTTTTTCGTGAAAAATAACAAACTGAGAGACAAAATTGCTTACACATTTATAATACAAATAAGAATTACAATTAATAATTAATTAAATACTAGATAGAATCACGAATTACATAACTAAATATTATGTTTAATAAACTAACAAAAGTTAACACTGCGCGTGGCCAACCACTGTGATACTTAATTGCGCGCGAGCTGTCTTAAGCTCTATGACGTCAGCACTACATACAATCGTATAATAAACTAGTCACGCTCATTATTTCCATCGATGTCTATAGATATGCTTAGTGAACTCAAAAAGTGAGACGTATCAGGTACTCCATTTTCAGAAAAATGGAGTGGTTGATCACCAGTCAAATACCATTTACAAACATAATTATTAATTTGTGTATTGAATAAAAAATATATAATAACAGTAGCTATTCCATTAGTGCATGTATCGCTGTTCTATTTAAATATAATTCGAATATTGTTGAATTTAGAATTTGACGTCTTCAAAAAATACGTCTCATTTTTTTAGCTTCCCTTTGTATGACAGAGCGTATCTATAGACATCGATGATTATTTCCCTCTACACAACTCTACGCTAATAGTCCAATATATCAATCACATTGCATTACCGCCGACATGACGTCACCTGTCTCACGTACAGGTAGAATTGTAACGACCAATGCGAACCCATAGAATGTTCAGTGTCGCCGGTACGTGCCGGCCAGCGTGGAGCGGCGCGAGTAGATCTCCTCCATGCGGCGCTTGAGGTGCGGGTACGGGGCCAGGCAGGCCATGAAGGCCGCGCTGTCCATCCTGCCGACAGTACACGTTACAAGGCAACCATGAGTTACTAAAGCACTTCGAATATGTCCCTCACAGGTGGTTCATTGAGCCTTTTTAATGGGACTTTTGGTGAGGTCTAGCCTCCGACCTATTAAAATAAAGTGAATTTCTGTGTCACGCAGCTAAGGCCGTGAGACACGGGCCTCGGCTTAGGGCGATGATGATGGGGCAGAGAGGGCTTGCTGTGACTATGTTGAATATTACTAAGGCCCACTTTCGCCGACAATAATTTACGAGGGGAGGTAAAGTTGGCGGAACGAAGGGGAACGGGGTGAAACTAAATAAAAAATATTATTTTCTTCTCGATGTTTTTTCCTTGAACTCTATACGCTTCTCAGATCTTTTAAATAATTTAATAAAACTTAAAAAATATGTGTTTTGTGGCCCTTAAAATAGGCAGAAATTGCCGACTTCATGTATTCAACATCAGTAAATTTCGAAGCCGGTGTAAGGCAGCCATCGCTTGACCTTTATGAACGGGTTATATCGTTCAAAAGGAACATACCTCACCCAGTCGAGTAATTATTTCAGTACAGCTTACATGTATATCTCGGTAATCTCAAGCGCGATGATGGTAGCTGTCCGCAGCACTCCCGGTGACAACAGAGCCTTCTCGCCGAAGAACGCGCCGTCTCGCAAATGTGCTACCTATACAGAACAAATAACTAATAATATTAATTCAACTCGTTACTATTTCAAAGGGTGCCCGAGCCTCTTCTCAGAAATAAATCGTATCTTGCTAATATTATAAAATAAGTTACATCTAGCCCCAGATTTAAGACTAAGCTAGAAGTCTATTCAATATAAAAATAAATAAAAATTAAGAAAGTTTGTGAAGATGTTTGGATGTTTATTGTGTTTGGTAAACGGCTGAACAGATTAAGATGAAATTTGGCACAACAATAGACCATTTCCTGGATTCTTCTTCTTCTTAGCGTGTCGATGGTAAATTAAATATACTTGGCCCAGTATTCCGTCACGCGAATAGCAGAATCTCTTGCAGACATTAGCTCCTCACGTTTAACAAGTTTAATCACTGTCCTGGATTAACATAATTACAATAATACTTTTAATCCGGGTACATGAAGGATATCCCCGGGGATGCGAGTGAAACCGCGGGCAATAACTAGTCAAGTATAACGTGTAACGAACCTCTCTTCCCCTGGCATCCATCACAGCAACAGTGCCAGATGATATCAGATGTATGGAGTTGCCGGGCTTGTCCACCTGCACTATGGTCTGAAAAAGTGCTTAATTCTAGTAATACTGACTATTTATTTGGTTAGTATTACACAAGTGGCCCGAGTCCCAACTGTGGGACCATTTATAGGTTTACAATATATCTTTATTTCATGTAAACCACAGACATAGAAATGTCGAGACTATAGATGCGCGGTGCCAAATAGTAGGTCCTATGGAGAAGAACTGGCAAGAAACTCCTTGGTAACTCTTTTAAAATAATAGATTACAATCTGGATCAGTACAATGTGTGGTAAGAGCTGCAAGAATAATGTAATTTAATGAGAATAAAAATAAAAATAGGATAATAATAATTTGCCTCTGATATGATCGGTTGATGATGATGAACCATGTTCTTTTTCACGTGACTTGTCCCTATTTCTACGAAGCGTCTAATAGTTAGGCATATTTTCGCATATTTTTTTTAGTTTTACGTTCTTAGAATTTTTTTATGAATTTTTTTTTAGTATGGAAGGTGTTGAAAGAAGATGGATGTAAGTGGCTGTCTTTGTTCTTTAATAAGTTGTTGCATGAAGTGGCAAGTTCGCTGGTGCCCATTTTTAAAAATAAAGGTGATGTACATGACTGCAATAACTATCGAGGAATAAAGCTCATGTCACACAGTATGAAAGTATGGGAGACGGTGATAGAGAAACGATTGCGAGAGGAAAGTGAGATTACACAAAACCAATTAGGATTTATGCCAGGTCGTGGGACAATGGACGCCATGTTTGCTCTACGCCAACTGTGCACATGGTGTTCATTGACCTAGAAAAAGCATACGACAGAGTACCCCGAGAGGTTTTGTGGTGGGCCCTGAAAGAGAAAGGTGTGCCTGCGAAGTACGTGGAGTTAATTCATGCTATGTACAGTCGATCCAGTACCCACGTCCGGTCGGCTGCTGGAAACACCGACGAGTTCAGTGTGGCTGTAGGCTTGCATCAAGGGTCGGCTTTAAGTCCTTACCTCTTCCTGTTGGTAATGGATGCTCTGACATCGGACATACAGGAGGAGGCACCCTGGTGCATGCTGTTTGCCGATGACATTGTTCTCGTCGGTGAAGGTGAATCTGAGGTCCAGAGCAGATTGGAGAAATGGCAACAAAAACTGGAGAATGTTGGCTTGAAAATCAGTAGAACCAAAACTGAATACATGTTCTGTGATTTCGGCGGTCTCTCCAGTTTTAACGCCATATCTCTGGATGGTGTACCCTTACCAATCTGCTCCGATTTCCGGTACCTCGGTTCACTCATGCAAAGCAATGGCGAAATAGACCGGGCTGTAAAGCATAGAATTAACGCAGCATGGATGAAATGGCGGCAGGTCACGGGAACAATATGTGACCCCCGTATCCCCCTTAAACTAAAGGGAAAAATTTACAAGACAATGATAAGACCTGCTGTCTTGTATGGATCAGGATGTTGGGCCACAAAAGGGACGGATGAAAGGCAATTGCATGCAGCGGAGATGCGAATGCTGAGAGGGATGTGTGGGGTAACGAGATTGGACAGAATCCGGAATGAGTATATTAGAGGAAGTATGAAAGTGGCACCAGTTACAGAAAAGCTGCAAAGTAACCGATTGTCGTGGTATGGACATGTAATGCGGAGAGATGAAAATCATGTTATAAGAAGAGTTGTAAGTATGAATGTGGATGGCTATCAGAGTAGGGGCAGACCAAAGAAAAGATGGATGGACTGTGTGAAACATGACACGAATGAGAAGGAAGTAAATCTGGAAATGACGTCTGATAGAGATGAATGGAAGAAAAAGACATATTGCGCCGACCCCAAATAAAATGGGATAAGGGCAGGAGAATGATGATGTTCTTAGAATTTTTTTGCCCTTACTAAAAGTAGCTTCGTAGTAGTAGATAACGAAATAAGTATCCTATTCCTAGCATATCTAGACTTATACTGATTTATTTAAAATGCTTCATGTACAATGTACAAAGGCGGTCTTACTGATACTGTTAGCCTGGCTCAAACCACTTGTGGGCAAAGACTCCTCTTGATTCCCATGAAGCAGAAAATTGAATTATCCTAGACTTAATACATGAAGTACAAAAGCTTTGGATAAGTCTTACTAACCTGTCCAGGCATATACAAGACCTGCGTCAAACTGAATATGATAGCGTTGATCAGAGAGACCGGCATGTCTTGGAACATCGGCACGTTCATGACGAGTCGCTTGCAGCAGTGCATGTTGATGTCCTGCCGGATCTGCTCGTTGATCGTGTTCTTGATCGCCTCCTCGTGGAAGAAGTGCTCGTTGAACTTATAGTTTATGAACAGTTTGATCTTCCTCTGCAAATACTTCGGTAACCGCATGAACAGCATATACTCCTCCAACTCTTTTGATTTCCCGTTAAAACAGTACACTTCGAACTGACTGTAGATTGCCAACCGCAATAATGTTGCGAACGAATATGTTATGAAGAAGAGGCCCATCAGTTCCATCCCTGCCGATAACAGCAACTCTGGTATAAAATGAGTATCCAAAGGCGTGTAGTACCCAGCTCCGATGCACAAACCGCACACCAAATACAAATTTGCGCTATACTTTTGAAATATTGAAGTAGCTTTCTGCTCATTTCGGTTAATGTAAAATCGCTTCAGCCACGCTACGAAACTGTCGTCCAATTGATACATGTGGTAGCACATGAGAGGCACTTGGTAGTGGATGTAGGTCATCCAATGAAAGAACATGATCATCAAGACCACGATCTTCAGAGCCACGTATCTGATGTAGGACAGTTGAAACTGACCGAGAACGTTCCTCCATTGCGCTGCCACCGACGGGGCTCGGAACAGTTTGAGGATGAACATGACTGAATGGGACGGATACTCGCACTCGTCGTAAGCTTGTATGAGTTGTAATGGCAAGGTCCCGATGAAGTCTATAATGAAGAAGTTCTTAAGATAGTGTCTGGCAATCTGCTTGGGTTCGAGGATTATGGTCTTGTGTTCATGTTCGAGGTAGCCGGTGATGAAGTGAGTGCACACGTTGAGGAAAGCCAGCGCGTCCGTGAACAAGATGAACGGGTCGTAGACATCGGGACCTGAAAGTTAATTCGTTCAAGATTTATGTTCGGTTTGGATTATTTGTTAAGTCCTACAAATCAAACTTTCGCATAAATTCATTGACAAAATTATAAAAGCTTTGGTTATACCCGAATACATAGAAATGATAGATAACTTTGATCCATTTTAAACATCGACCACAGAGAAATGTCTATCGCATATTTACTGTCTGCTATCAAGAAGCTAAATCATTCATAACAGCAAATTTCAATAGAAAGAAGAAAGAAAGAAAGAAAGAAAAATCATTTATTTGCCACAAACACAAGACGCACTAGAATGATAGACATAGATACTAAGAAGAGGACAGGAATTTTAGGATGGCAACAGTGTAAAACTGAGCAGAAAAAATAAAAATTATGTGGGTATACTGCACCGACTGAACATCAACAGCCTTTTGTCTATTCGGTGTGTGTCTCGAGCTGTAGCAAATGGGTGTCCAGCTCAGCATGTGCCAGGCTATGACACCTGACGCTGATATTCTGCTGGATCCCGGTTATGACATACGGATGTCGAGCAAAGCAGTAAAAAATAGTTATGAACAATGAACTCACAAATGACAAACACTTGGAGAGGCACGTAGATCAAGGCTCCGAACCCAAAGAGCAGCTGTACGCAGTCCCAGTAGTACTTGATGGGGCTGTAGGGGTGCCACACGAAGCTGTACGTGTGCCGGTCGCGCTCGTCGCGCAGGCGCTTGAGGCTGCGGATGAACAGCGCCGTCCTGTGGTGCCACTCGCACGGGAGCATTAGCTGGCGGAGCATGCATAGCTGGGGGTAAAGGCAGAAGATATAAGTCTTATCCTGTATAGTTAACGTTACATCTGAATATCATTGAGGTTAATTTAAATACCCTAACCGTCAAAAACTCCGGACTCCAACTAGAAAAAGAGCTGTAACTTTGGAACGGCTGAACAGATTTTCATGAAACATAGCTAGGATGATACCCGATTAAACTAGCTTTCAAGTAAAAAATCCTACATTGAAATCGGTCCATCAGTTTTGGAGCTACGATGCCACAGACAGATGCACAGATACACACTACAAACTTATAACACCCTTCTTTTTTGTCGGGGTTTAAAAAATCGTTTGGTGTGCATCGTAAATAGGGCTTCTCCAAAGATAACCTCTCGGTCAGACAATATAACGTGATGTTAACCGATGAGGCTTTGCAGAGCGATAACGGACGGGATAGCCCACTTGTAGTACTGATAAGACCAACATCCGTGGTGTAAAATCCCATTGCATTACCCTCCCTGTGGGGAGACGCCTCTGTCCATTGATTGACACAATTGGGTTTTCTGTTCTCTGAATTTATGTATCAATTTAATGTTTGATAAGAATATCTAACCTGCTTCTGAAAAAAGTTTGCAGTTGGTGCCACGTCCGCGCATTTGGGCTCTTTCCATATTGTACATACGTGTTTGCCTTCTCCGTACATTGATAAGGATATTATTATGGTAATATATCGCGAAACTCTCCTATAAATGGCGGATTGACGCTTTGATAGACAATGTCAAATAAAATATAAAATAGTTTCAAATAAGTTTAAATTGAGGAATAGGTTTTACTCTCAAGTTTTATCCGGCCATTGAAAAATCTGAAAATTCTTTAAAAATTAGTTAAGTAGTTAAGCAACATTAAAAACCAAATCAACAACCACCATAACAGTTGACAAGAGAATATGTTATCAGCTTTTGAGATATTGGTGTCACTACACTTTTTTCTGTGATCGTTACACTACAATTTTTTCTGTGGGACACATAGGAATAGTTGTGTAAGGTATTCGTTTTCCGCCAATCGTGCCAAATAAATTGTTACACAATAACGAACCATCCATAAAGTACTTCACACGTTAGGGGGGGGGAGGGGGTCGAAAAAGTGTGACAATGGGCGGGAGGGGTCCTAAGTTTCGTACCGTCACATTTCAAAATCATATTAAAAAATAATTTAAATGGAAATAAAAGTAATTTCGGAACTGCTGTTTGAATTTAATAATTTCTAGATGTAAAATTGCAAAATATGTGACGTCACTCTAGGGAGGAGGGGGCATCTCACAAATGTGATCAACTGTAACAAAGACGGGGAGGGGTAAAAAGTCACGAAATTAGTGTGACGTAGGACCCCACGTCCCCACAGCCCCACGTGGGGTCCTACTTTATGGATGACCCCTAACGTATAATAATACACGGGTTATGTATTTTTCGACTTCACATACAAACTCAATCGGTCTTATTACAGAACAAGGTTTAGACCAAGTCTAAGGTAAAACTCAGGTTTAGGCTCTGGTTTTAGAAAATTGTTATTACAAAACATAGTTTAACGAAAAATCTCGGTTTTATCTCTGGTCTAAGCTAAACCAGGCCTCCCCCTAGTTTTGCCGTGGTTTAAGTGACGTGATCTACCTACGTTTCGTTTTCTTGAATACATTAAATGCCTAAAAATCCTAGTGATTATAATAAATATTCTTTTTGGTATCGTAACACTTCTAAAAGCTTTTTAATCGCACTCTTTGTAGTCAAAACAAACTTAATATTATCTTACTTATTTACTTTCATCATAATCTAATGATCCAAATCGTGTAAGGTACAATTTATATAAAGTCATCCTTATAAAATCTGCACGAAACGAAACATTTCTACGAGGATGTGACTTTGGTGTATTTATCTGTGGCATTTTGGAGTGAATGAGTGAATGATAAACTAATACTCGACGGTGATTGGTCCGAGCTCGGTCTAAACTATGGTTTTAGTAGACCTCGGAAAAAACAGATTTTGTAATAAAGTCGGATTTAAACCAAGGTCTTAATTTGACACCTGGTCTTGTTAGACCTGGCCTAAACTCAGGTTTAACACATATTTTGTAATGAACTTGAGTTTAGACCAGGTATCAAACTAAGACGTTGGTTTAAATCCGACATTATTTTATGTATGGCGATTTAAACTTACAATAGATTATGTTACGGTACCAAAAGAATATTATAATATATCGACAGTATGCTGACAATACCTTCTAGCTAACATTTTTATCGAAATATTGTTTGGAACGCCGCGCCCGCCATCTGAATATTTATAATACGTGCTAACAGATGGCGCTAAAATAAATATTTGGATAAAAATGTTAGTTAGAAGGTATTGTCAGCATACGGTTGATATATTTTTTATTATATTTATGGTTTATTCGTCATCTTTATTGTATTCAGGAAATGCAGAAAATCGTTTCAGTAAAAAAAATCTTATAAATTCTACATCAAACCTAGTAGTAGGTCGAAGTCGCATCTCAAATTCAGTTTAAAAAAAAAATCATAAAAAAATTGCGGGGCTTTTAGTTAATTGTCTTTTTACATAAAATGGAAAACCAAAAGTAAAGGAGTGGTACCCTGCAGTCCGAATTGCGCTAAAAGTGATAATATCGCGAATCCGACCAAAGTCACAATTAATAATATTATTCAATAGCCCTTATTATTTTGTGACTATTAAATTTGGTCGTATTTGCGATATTATAACTTTTATCGTAATTCGGACCGGGATAATGTCACTTAAACCACGGCAAAACCAGGGGGAGGCCTGGTTTATCTTAGACCCGAGATAAAACTGAGTTTTTTCGTTAAACTTTGTTTTGTAATAACAATTTTCTAAAACCAGAGCCTAAACCTGAGTTTTTCCTCAGATTTGTATTGAAAGATTTAAACCAAGGTCTTAATTTGACACCTGGTCTTGTTAGACCTGGCCTAAACTCAGGTTTAACACATCTTTTGTAATGAGACCGAATCAGTTGATTGTACCATTATGTACGAGTATAAGGCGAAAAAATATTTGACATAGATAAAGTTTTCCTCGGGAATACAATAATCCGAAACGACTTGAATCTGACCGTGTATAATACATAGTTGAAAAAATACTAGGAACCTCTTCGCACTATTAGCACTAACTTTGTTTGATTACCCTGAATAACTATTTGTTTTACAAGATTCCAAACTTTTTTTCCATACAAATGTATGAAAATCCTCTGTAGTTTGCATATTATAACTGATACAGTCGAAAAATAGAATGAAATAAAAGAGTTGATCCTTTGGTCATTCTGTACGTTTGTATTAGCAGTTCTGTGGCTTTTTACGTAAATGTTTCACATGTAAAATACTGTTTTCTGACTAACTTGTTTAGGTCTAAGTCTTGAACAAAGTTTGTTCAGGATCACGATACGAAGTTAGTACTAAGAGGTTTGTGTTAATAATGTTGCAGAAGAAGACGTTCACGGTGGTGCACCTGGGGCGCGCGGCGGGGCTGACGCTGGACTGGGCGGCCGGCTTCTCGCTCAGCGGGCCCGCGCCCGGCGCGCCGCCCGTCTGGGCCTACAGGTGCGCCGCATTCCTTGTTGACCAGCTCTAGCCATGTGTGTCATGTGCACGGGGGTGCACCTGGGGCGCGCGGCGGGGCTGACGCTGGACCAAGTCATGTCCCCTTACCTACCTAGTATACTACCCTTAGTAAGCCGAGAATAGCTTTTGTTTGACCCCTACAAAGTTCTTGGTATATGTTATGCGTGATACTTAGTGTTAGTACCTAGTTCTAGTCGTTTCGACTAAAAAACAATGTAGCCAGCTAGAAATATCCTTAACATTAAGGTATCATGTCCATAATAGTTATATATTTTAAGCTCAAGAACCAAAAACATTTAGTTGTCTGGTAGAGAATGCCTACGGCATTAAGACCGCCTTTGTACATTGTACATGAAGCATTTTAAATAAATAAATAAATAAAATAAAAACGCTCATTGAGCGAAAAAACAGGTCACAATGCGTTGTGGTCACTGTAAAACATCCACATCGCAAAATTCGTATTATGGCTCTTATTGAAACGCCCATGATGAGTTGTGGCTAACGCAGGATGACCACAAAGCGAAATTAGTATCGTAGCTAGGCCAAACTAGTTGGTTAGGTTAGAACTGTGACTACACAGTTTTCCACTTATGGTCGAAGCCACGTCACGAATTTCGCTATGTAATCTTTCTGTGTTCGCCACAACGGGTCATGGGCGTTTTTGGAAGTGCCATAACACGAATTTCACGATGTGGATGTTTTAATGAAACTACAACGAGTTGAGAGCTACTTTTTCGCTCATTGTGCGTTTTCGTTCCTTGAGCTTGACATTATACTTATACAACGATAAAGTTTTTAGATAGGTAGTCTTAAATTAATTTTGGTGGTGTTTTGCAGATTTTCACAACTCCGAGGTTCGAGCGATGATGGAAAATCGAAACTAAAACTCCACTTCCAAGATTCAGAAACTAAAGTTATTGAGACTAAGGTGAGTGAAAGGGGGGGGGGGTAAGGTTTTAAATGTTTAGTACTGCAACAGAACGCGCTTATCGGAACTTCCTCAACAACATTTTCGCCGTTTAGTAACATCTCAACACACGGCTTAGGTCTTATAGTCTGACCTCATAACTGGCGTATCGCCTTTGGGGCAAGAGCTAAGTGGGGGCAGGTATCAGTACGCAAGAAGTTAATTATTCCAAGATAAATCCCGAGATAATTTTCGCTGTGCACAACAGTGGCGAAGGGTGAAAATTTTCATAAGGGAAGCCGTCCCAAAAAAGCTCACTCACCAATTAATGCTGCAAGACAAAAATCCTTACCGTCTCTTGTAATCTATATAGTCATCTTTGGAAGAGCTCGACCTAACTGAATAACATGCCTTTTTTTGTCAGTTGGATGAGTGAATAACATAATTATTACGTTGGTCTATGAACTAACCAATTCCTAAAGGGAAGCCGATGGGAATTGGGTTGTATGGACTCTTCGCCACTGGTGCACAATATGCGATAATGCACATTTGTCTTTATCTCGCTATAAAAACCCGCGAACCTCTTGCCCCGCAGGCGATACGCCAGTTATGCAGTCGGACTAATAGATGAAGCCATTCCTTTTCAGGTTATTATTTGAGTATCCAAACCAACTGCCTTATTGGTTTGCACCGTATCAAATCGCGGTTCCCATAGATAGCTCATAAAATACATTAAATCTACCAGTGTAACCAATAAAAGCCAAAAAAGTAAACTACCTCTTTAGTCGAGGGGTCGCAAACGCGAGCGTGAAGTCCTGGTTCGAATCCCGGCTCGGGCAATAATTTACTGAGTTTTTCTATGAGAATTTTCTCAGTAGCCGCCCGGAGTTAGAACTGTGCCTGGTCGATGACAATAGGCTCATGCGACTTAATAACGGCATCAGCGTAATGTTGGTACAATAGTGCAGTTCTGCCTCTTTCGGGAATACAGGCATGATTTATTTATTTATTTATTAACAGATACCTTAAGATACGATTCTTCTTGATAGTACGTGATGTTATCTGAATCAAACTCTTTCAGGAGCTCGAGTGCCAGATCCTGCAGAGCCTCCTGTTCTGCATGCACGCCTTCCTCACGGCCAAGGTGGCGTCGGTGGACCCTGCCTTCCTGGCCTCCATCCAGCAGTCCAATTAGATCCTAACGGTGGTAACTATAAGGCCTATTATTGTTTCACTGGTGTTTAGTTGAAATCAGCTGTCCCTGTAGAACTGATGGATGGGTTACTTGATTGTAAATGACGAGTGATGGAGATTCAGATAGTTTCAATGTATATGATGTTGTTTTTGTTTGGGTTTCCATCATATCAATTTTGATGTATGTATGGAATAGAAAGATTGTACAATTTTCCATTATAATTGTCCATTAGTACTCCATGTATTATAGCTAGTACCCTACTGACGTCCTTCAGAAGGATCTACAATGAATGCTATGAACGGAAGATTGTCATCTGTCTGTTTAGTTCTTTATCTGTTGAGCAGACGATGGAAGATAGTTTTTCGAGCAATTACCGTAAGTGATGATTTGTCGCAATATGTTATGGCTATTTACCGTTTGCATGCGAACTTCCCACGGTTCCCGCTACATAATTCGTCGTTCATTCTTCTTTGGAACTTCCGTAGGGTACTGTGGGCTGAGCACGAATGTTTTGACGTATCGTAACGTAAACGTAACCTACACGTTTAATCTATGTTTTTTTTTTTGAAAATACATGCAATATTTTTTCATTTTCATGAAACAAGTGTGTTTGTTGGAAAAAAATGCGATAGATTCATCGTATTTTATAATCAAAATTTGCTTACGTTTACGTGACCATACGTCAAAACATTCGTGCTCGGCCCTCTGTATTTCACACCTGCATAGCTATTCTGTGAGAACATGTCGCATCTCGATTCGAATCTCACTTGTATAGTCGGTTGATATTTGACGAATTGACATACGATAACTTATAACGGAGCTATGTTCATGATCTAGTCATGAACACAGCTTCTGATACTCAGTTAGAGCGAGGCCACATTAGTGCGTTGCGTTGCGTCGTCGCAGCGTCAGCGCTGCGTCGTTATACATTTTTTTGTGACATGCCACATTATACGTTGCGTTGTCGCACGCGACGTTTTAACAGATCGACGGATGAGAGACGAAGCGGGGGAGGGTGATGGGCTGCGCTGTCGGAGCTCCGGTGCGACGATGGACAGTGTTCCACTGCTAGGTGGGTAAACTTATGTCTAGTTTGAGTACACAACATTTTTTATCTCCGCATGAGTGTGGAGGATATCGATATAGATTTACTCATCTCCTTGGTACAAGAAAGACCGATCATATGGGATAAAGGTCATGAACATTACTGTACTCTTGCTTTGCGACGTCCTGCGTCGTCGCAACGCAGGAGTGGCATACGATGCGTTGATCCATTGCGTGCGTTGTAACGCACTAATGAGGCTTCAGCCTTACATGTTTATTATTGTATGCCCATTTGTCACATATCAACCTACAATAAGAGTGATATTCGAATCGAGATGAGAAATGTTCTTACAGAATAGCTTCCCTGTTTTGTGTTTGAACATAGATACATGATACAAAACCACGCCTTGTAAGGTTTTCAACTATAATCTAATATTTAAATTGAAAGACAAGTAAGTTTCAGTGAAATGTTAAAGCGCTGCGTGAGCGCAACTAAGCAGTTTTATAATAAAAGTTAATGACAATTGGCCGATGAAGAATATTTTGTAGGAAGGACTCGAGTTATTACGATCGATGGAAAATTATATTATATTATTAGTTTAAAAATGGGTTTACTGGAAAAGATTTATCGAATAAATTAACGAGTCGGAAAGTAATAAAACTGATGTATCGATAAAGATAATATTTAGTTTCCGAGCTTAATCATAGTTGATTCTAACCATAATTTATATAATTCAAACAGTACAATAATATTTTAATTAACGGTCTTAAACCCTCTTATCCAAACAGCGAATATTAAGACTTAACAAAACATAGTATTGTTGTCTCTTAAAGATCTATTTTTGAATCTTACCTCTATCGTTATAAGGGTGAAATTTGTAAAAACGCAATAGTTACCCTTTTACAAATAACGCACCCTCGTCTTCCCTGTACATACCTTCTAGAATCTTCTTAATATTGCTTGATGTTTTCCAAGAACTATTTGATTCATTTAAAAAACACAACATTACAGGGCTGTTAAATTCCCGGCTCTTTTCAATAATCTGGCGAACGTTCAGGATTTGTTCCCGCGTGCCTTTGCCTTTAACAAAACCTGCTTGTTCTTCTGGAATTTGTGGAATACCAATATTCGTTTTGAGAATCAAATTGTTCACGTGTGCATTATATCCAATACAAATAACAATAATAGAAAGTGTGCAGAGTTCTCATTATAACCAAGCTTTCTCTTTTTACGGTTGTCTATTGGTTCTGGTTGGAATTCTGCCATCGCCAATAAGAGTAGCCTGTTAATTGCATTTTCCATAAACAAACCAAACTATGCTATGCATGTATTCTATAAAAAATCTCAATCTTTTACATCTCTGCATACTTCCCTTATTAACCTTCATGAATTTCTTGATAATTTTTGTTAATTAATTTAAGATTGTCCACTGACCATTCCGATCCAAAATTCCTTAAAATACTGAATATCTGTCATCACTGGTTTCTCTATCTTAACAATGACGATCGACAAATAACTATGTATAGTTATCATGCTAATTATATCGTTAAATGTTCTCTAAGCCTAGGAAACCGATCTTATGGCGACGAATACTCCATATAGATTATTTCGTATTTCTAAGAAGTACTAGTTACATTTTGCTAGTTAAAATCTTTGAGTAAAGGTTAAAATACATAGCGAAGGGCAATTACGTCTAATAATTATAGAATACTCATTCGTTAAGATAATGTATTCGCGATCCCCCGTCGGTATTTTTCATCCAACATCATTCTACTTGTAATTTGATCGGTAGCACAAGGGGTACTACGAACTCTTATAGCCGAAAGCATAAGCTGACCTTTCATTGTACGAAAAGCCTATACAGTGCGCGGTCAATTCATACTGGAAATGGTTGGGCAGTTTAATTTCTGCCCTGCTATAAGAAATCGTAGTAAGCCTAAAAAATCTGCAAGGCTAGCACAGTAAAAAAGGGGAGAGAGAAAAACCAGGGACAAAACTATTTCTTTATCGCTATCTCTCTCGATTGCTCGTTTTGTCTTCTGTCATGGATACAAAGGGTGGAGAAAACGGGTTTGTTTCCCCTTCTGTGCTAGCTCTGCTGCTCAGCTCCTAAGGGATAAGTAACATACTCATCACTTTGTACAAAAGTATCGTTAGTTACTATGAATGAGGTAACAGTAACCAGGGGGCCTAAAAAGGCCACATTGAGCAATTCATGTACTGATCTGCATAGTAACTGTCAAACATGATTACTGAATATGAACCTTATGCGAATGATATTAAGAGTTGTCAATTGAGTAGATATTTTGACATTTGTAATATGAATCATATTGTGATTCATCTAAAGCGGCCTTTTTAACCCCCCAGCACTTCGCTCTTGTTGACTTGACTTGAATTTTTTGATACTTACTGAAAATTTTGCGTATAATTATTTTAATATTAATTCATGCATTTTAATCTATAAATAAAAAATTAATGCTGTTCATTGGTAAGCATATTGAGAACGGCTGGAACGATTTGGACATTTTTTGAATATTCCTGATAATCCAAATAAAGATTTTTAAAGTTGCCCGGAAAATTGGAAATTCGGGCAAAACTGGAAACGGGAAAACAAAGTCCTTTTGTTCTATGGTATTTCTGCTATTACGTGCGTAAATTTTGGACAGAACAAAGTCTGTCTGGTCTGCTAGCATTGAATAAATGCTACAAAATTGACGTCTATTCGTTCTAAATTGTTGGACATTCTTGACGCTAAATTCTCGTTTTAGTAACCCATAGTACTAAACGCACCAAAGATTTTAACATTTTGATCATTTCATCAATATTGTTAGCGGTAGATATTGTGTACGTGATATTATCTCGAAAGAGGCTATTTAACGACTGAAGAGTATCGAAGGATTGTAGCATAGACTTTATATTAATCTGGTAGATGTATTGATAGCTTTATTTGAAGCATTCGGTTGGTCTCTTCAATAGTTAGGCCAAGTAGGGGAGACAACAAAAAAAAAATGCCCGTCTTACCGTAGGGGATGCATAATTTAATCTGATGGTTCTGTGGTAATTTACATTTTTGATCAATTTATATGTTAACTACACAGTTAACCAACCAACCAACCAGTTGACCAAATAGGGTTCGAATTGTCAACTTATCTATCAACATTAATATGAACTCTATTGCTAAGCTAGTAGAGTTATTAGATTTATATATATATCTATACATATATAAAATATATAATATTTTAAATTGTTTGAATCGGTAAACTTTTGCGCTTGCTTCATATCATTAAATCTAAGTAAATGAATTATATCGTCGCCACTGATACGTTATTGAAATCATAGATTTTCCTATACAGGGCCTTTGTTCAGCGGCTGTTTAAGTGTTTATTATGTATCATAATATGCTTTGATTTTAGTTTCATACTACAAATATACAAAATAATATATACCTATATATAATAATATATAAAAATAACCATGAAGTTTGGCTTTTAAATGATTGAATGCTGAAGTAAAAGTTCCTTGTCTAAGTTAAAAAATCTTTTTATGTATTTCAAATTCGAGATATATTATTTATTTGTTATAATACCTAATCGGGAAAAATATATTCATAGACAAAACGCAACTTAAATGGCCACTGGTTCATGTCGACCCTATAAAGGATAAAATTGAAAATATGCGACAAATCAAAGTAAGTGGTTTAGTATCTGTTACTTATTTATTTTTAATAGTCATTTCACAAATCTAAATTCTAAAATAAAAATCGTGTTTATTGTCTTAGATTTAGTTTGAACAATCTAAGACAATAAACACGATTTTATTGATTATATAGTCATTGTCTACAAGTAGAAAACGAATTATCGGCGTTTCAATAAAATATATAAATAATAAATATCGATTCAGTCGCGCAAGTCGTTGCAGTCGGTAATCAATTAATTATTTATTAGTTGATACTTTCACTATCTTAATGTTTTCTATATTGACCCGCAAATATATTTTTTTACACGTTCTATTATAATATAATTATTTAAATTTGTCGCGTCTATTCAGTTTCATCCTCTATAATTTGTTGTTATAAAACATTATATTTTATCTGTAAACCTATTTGCCTGGAGGCTCTATATAACATAGAAAGTATTTACGTAGATCTATATAATTATTATTATTTAACAGATTATATTTGATTGTATTATAAATATAATTATGACAATGTACGTCATATTATACTAATTTGTGTAAGAAATCGTCTGGATCATAAACTCAACATTTCCTTTATAGTTTTAAACCTAAACTTCCAACTAATTTAAACATAATTATAATAACTCTTATGTGCTAGAGACATAAATTCTCTTTCACGAAGGTCCAACTTTAATAACGATTGGTGAAAGAGCCGAAGGTATATGAACAAGCATTTAAAACTCACTAAATTGAATCGAGTAATCTTTCTTAATCGATAATAACACGTACTGACTAGACTGATATTATGAAGGGTTAAATATCGACAAGTATTTGAACAACTCTACACATAAATGTATATTGTATCGATAAACTAACTGCCGATTCGTCGTAATGGGTACCCGAGATAGGATATCGTGTAGAAATAATTTAGGTGTCCATTCATAGCTCCCAGACCATTTCTTATAAAAAAAGACTAAAGTTGTTCAATACATTCATTTAGAAATATACTTATGAAGTAATTGTTGATGTAGGTATTCGGCTTAGGAATATAATTGTTTAATTTGTGTACCTCCGTTCAGTTAATTGTATATGCCTTGTTATGTACGGTCAATTTGTAATGTCGATTGTAATTATGATAGGATTCGGGTACTGAATTAGGATCGTGTCTGTCTCATGTACTTTCAGATTCTTATACGTTTTGCTCATATTTTGTACCACACAAGTTTTTATCCCAAAAATACAGGGCGACTCATTGTAGTAGTAAAATAGGGCTAATATAAAAATATCTTATTTACTGAATTTAGACTAAGTAGATTTATTATAGGCCTCAAAGATATATTATAAAAGTGTACAAAGTGTGTGACAGATATGACCCTATTTGTATGTATCTAAAGCACAGTATTACATATAATAAAATATTATAAACCACAGACGAATATTCAAATTGTTTAAGATTTTATTTCCACGTTATTATAATATAAACATTATTCACGTATATTTTGCACACCAGTCATCTGGTAGAGTATGACGGAACGTATTGCTAACAGTGTCAACTTATTATACTTACTCATATTCCTGCAAATAAATAATTCTTATTCTTATTCTATTCTTATTAGTTTTGTGAATAAATACAATTAATGTCGAACATTATGCGAAGTAGTTGAATAATTCGGTAATCGAATATTTTTAATGCGATTACGCTTTGTCATCGTGTGTGGGTGCGCGTGCGTATATGTGTATGCGCATATATATATTGAGTGTAATGTATCATACTAAATATTATACTTTATGTGATTTGTCATAATACTCCTCTATTGAGACTTTAAGTAAATTTAATTTTGCCGTAATCTGAGGCTTTTTTAACTTTAATTTTATTTATAAGTTACGTTACTTATATATATACTCGTCAAAACAAAATAAGGGCCACCTTATATTTTTGATCTTCTGAGCAAATTATGAGGTTCCTAGGTTTCTAAGTTGTAAAATTCATTGCAATGATTTGTTTTTAATGAAATGGGCTTAAATTTTACACAATCCACAGGAAAGAAAATCAATTTTACAACATTTTCAAGAAAAAGTGCAATTTCAGCAAAAAGTACACTTGGACTAAAAATGCAATTAAAAATGAAATTCCAGGGCGTTTATTCTTCTACCTTTTTGAATCAATATCTGGTGTACCCTCCTCTTTTCTGAACATATTCTTGAAGCCTAGAGGGCATTTTCTATCAGATGGCGCATTGTTTCTTGAGAGATTTGTTCCTAGCTCGATTTTAGGACGTTTAAGAGCTGTCTTTCATTGTTCAGTGATCAATCTGTGTCTCATACTCTTCTTTTCACCAGATCCCACATGTGTTCAATTCTGTTCAAGCCCGAACTGTTCGCTGGCCTCGGCAACACTTGTATACAAGCCTCTTCTAGTGTCTCTCTGGTGGCTCTAACAGTATAAGCGCGTGCATTGCCGTGCAACAGCTTGAAACCTACACCCACTTGCTATGCAAATGGCACCGCATAGAGTCTTATGACCTCCTGGATGTATCGTTAAGTTGTTACTGTACCCTGGTTCTGAATTATAGGCTCAGTTCTTCCAGTTTGGCTTATGCCTCCCCACACCATAATATTGGGCCCCCCAAATCGATCACTGTTGTGGATGCAGGCTTCTGCAAATTGCTCCCTTTTCATCTCCACACCCTTATGCAACGGTCAACACTAAAAACTTTTACTTTGCTCTCATCTGTAAAAAGCAATGTGCTTCAGTCACTTACGCTACAGTCCAATTGTTGCCTTGCGGATGTTTATTGATTTGCATGATGAATACTGGTCTATGGAATTCACACCACTTGACTCCTGGACAATTGCTGGTCTTCATAAAACTGGTTTCTAATTGTTTGGTCACTAAGTCACGTGCCTGTGGTCAGGCACAAGCGGGTTTGCAAAGAGCGGGAAGTGACGGTGCCCTCTCTGCGTGCATGTAAGTCTATGTAGCGGTCTTCCTGAGCGGTGGTACCTCTGGCTCTGCCTAATTCCTGACTTCTGACAAAATTTTGGATCTCATAAAAGCAATTCCAGGCATTCTGAATCGCTCGCTGCTAAA
This sequence comes from Allophyes oxyacanthae, assembly GCA_932294325.1. Taxonomy (NCBI): domain Eukaryota; kingdom Metazoa; phylum Arthropoda; class Insecta; order Lepidoptera; family Noctuidae; genus Allophyes; species Allophyes oxyacanthae. The sequence continues at coordinate 18,985,981 of OW028610.1, read as the reverse complement.
ATCTCGGCTGTAAAACTACAGATCGCTACGAATAGCCTTCTTGGATGAGTGTTATGGTCCTGGTCGTTGTAGTCAAGTCTATTTGAAGTCGAACCTGTGGAATTACGTTCTTAAAATGCTGATGTAGGCACTAACTCGACACACTTAACTGTTCTCACTACAATACAAATGTTAAATGAGCCTAAAGTTCACGTTAAAAACAGGGTAAAATTAATTGGTTTCAAAAAAAATTATAAAATCTACCCATTTTAACGGTTTTTCAAGCGGAATGCTGTTAAATGTTCGCAAACACTTAAGATAATACAACGCTGTACAATTTACCACATGGATATAGTTAATGGTCATTAAATCACCCATAATGTCGAAATTTGCAAGTGGCCCTTATTTTGTTTTGACGAGTATATATATATTTTAAATCAACAACGTAGATGTTAGGAGTAACACTTATTACCGTTCATAATAAAATGAACGGAAAAGATTTATACATCGACATGGAATTCCAAGAAATACTTTAACCATCACAATATTTGATTTTAAACTAATTTTTATATTAACTTTATATTTAAATTAACTTTATACCTTTTTTAAAGCATGAGAGTATTCGTATATTTTATAATTCTTAGCATACGGTATGTTCGTTTATTTTCCTTATAAGTATTTGTAATTACTGTAACAGATCAATCGATTAGTCAATTTAGAGAAAATACTCAAGACTGAACTTGGATGTTGTGCGCGAACATTTTATTTTAAACTCATGCTTGATTCGAGGGCCGTTTTGTACGCCACCGTTGTTCTTAATCATGGTAATATTATAAAGAGAGAAGTCCTTATTGACTGACTGACTGACTGACTGACTTATCATCAACGCACAGCCGAAACTACTGAAGCTAGAGTCACGAAATTTGGAGAGTAGGTCCCTTTTGTATTGTAGGCAAGCAAGAAAGAATTTATGAAAATTCAGCCCCTAAAGGGGGGAAAAGGGGGGTGAAAGTTTGTATGGGAGTCCCTTAATTTTTGAAGTGAGAAATATGAAAATTGGGATTTAGGCTTTTGGTTACAAATAAAGAAACACGTGATTCTTCGTTTTTGGAAATTCATCCCCTAAAGGGGCGAAATAGGGGTGAAAATTGTTTTTGAAGTGTAAAACGTGAATATTGGAATTGTTTTTGAAGTGAGAAAACTTCTAGCCGAGAACAATACTAATGGCTGCGTTTCATCACGTAATTAATTATAATATCAATATAATTAATTTAAGAAAATGTCTTTTGTAAGAAAACCTTCAATATCTAGTTGGCCAATGTTATTCCAGAATAAAATCTTTAGTGCGCCCTCAAAACGGTCCTCGATGTACTAATTATTTAGTTTAGCTACGGATTATCGATTTTAGCAGTATTTAAAAATTTACGCCTAATTAGTTCGAATAAATTAAATCAAGTAATGAAAACTAGGTTGAAGTTTATTGGACGGCTAATGAAAAAATTACAAATTAAGTTAATAAACTTCAGCCAACAAGTAATCTCGGCGTAGATGTAAAAAAATCTCGGTAAATAACGTAAACCCACCGAGTTTACTTACAAAAGGGCCGCATGACGTGTCTAGTGTTGGGAAAGACAATGTTCTAGAATACTTTAACTATACAAATTATAATAAATAATTCCCAACACTAGCTGTCACTTGTTTTACGAGCTAGATGACATCTTATGGATGCCATCTTTTTAGTCTACAACGAAAATTTAAATAACATAGCGCGAAAACAGTGCATTACTATAAATATTTAGCTTTAATTTTAATAAAACAATGTTGAAAAGGTGATGGTGGCGCTATCTGCATGTGTCATCTGCCTCATAAACCGGCCGGGTACGTAAATGAAATGTACGACGTCTAAAGGTCATGTTCACCGACGATATAAGAGATGTTTAAACTTAAATCAGTCGATTACTCATACAAAAATTCACGCATAAACGGCTGATTTGGCTCTAACCGTCTGTTATGTTGTCGATGAACCTGGGCCTAAGTAGGTAGTGGCTAACGCCTAGTTATTTATACCTATTGTTGATTAATGTAACTATATTGTATCCATTAGTAAAATATTAATTCAATTATTACTGTAGTTTGATTTTTATAGCTAGAAGTAGTTAGAACCCTTTAATTATTTGGTAATCTGAAGTAGGTTGTCTTTTTCTGGTGGTCTACGCGAACGGTAAGGGTGAAGGTGGTTCGAGAAATTTGTCCCGATTTACCATATTGCAGCTCGGGACTTGATATTTGGATTCTGTTTGTTTGTTGCGCGTTCTGATTTTGTTATTTATACAGGTTGTGACGACTATACAACATGAAACCACGTATTCGGTATCGCGTTCTGCAGTAGCCATACACAAATAAATCAACGATTTTCACGCATGTTATTTTTGCATAATATTTCACTCTACTCTCATTCGCCTAGGTGAAGGGACATCAAAGTAGAAACTTATATCATCTTTATCTATTCTATACGTGTATACAAAGATTATATTGGTAAGAACAGGTTGGAGACTTTTCAAATTTCGCCTATAAATCGTGATATATTATGTAAAATTATGAAAATTTAAATTAGATCTTGTGGCTAAACTACTCATTGGATTTGATTGATTATTTGAGTAAATACGTGATTTCATTTAATATCGTCACCATCCTGTGGTATTAAGTCGATGGTTTGACACGTAGACCGTTTTTAATTTATGGTTATGTCACAACCTGTGAAAATGTAAATGTAGGTTTGAAGTTAGGTATTTAAATAAAACACGCCATTTATTATAATATTTAATCCAAGCTTGAGGAACAAAGTAAAGCTACACAAGGGGGTTACAGCGCCACACGCTCCCGGCTCGCCACAATGACAAACTAACGACGCGACATAAATATAACATTTTCTGTACTAAATAACAATTAATTCAATATGAATTTGAATAGCCAAGTACTTTGTGACGTATATGCGAGAAATCAGTTTTAATAAAAAGATTTAAACAAATGTAATGTAACTTAGATTATAAATTGGTTGTCACGGCCGCTCCAACGGCTGCGACAACCAATCAATATACAGGTGATTGGTAGAACGAGGGAATCGTTGAAGGGGGATGTTGTACTCATCATTATGAACAACTTTTACTATCGGAACCAAACATGAAATCGTGAAAAAAAAATCAGCTGTTCCATATAAATAATTCAATATTAATCGACTAAATTTATGGAAAAGCTGATTTTTTTTCGCGATTTCATGTTTGGTCCCATAGTAAAGGTTGTTCATAATGATGAGTATAACATCCTCCTTCAACGGTTCCCTCGTTCTACCAGTCACCTGTATAATCTAAGGTTGCAAAGATATCTGCATACTTTGTTGTCAAAAACAATAAATATTATACTAAGATATATCGGAAAAAAAATAAAAAATTCTTAGGATTTAAATTAAAAATAAATATTCTTTACTTACCTATAATTATAATAATAATTTCAAATATTAGGATTTCAAATAAATTGTAGAATAAAATACTTTATTATAAATTCATTTTGCGAAGTCTGACAACAAAACGTGTGTCCTGCAATACTGTTTACATTACAGGTTAACTATAAGAATAAAACTCTGCAAAACCATAATTTATCATTGCGTTAATTATGCCAAGCACATTACAAGTTCGCAGAATCGTATAAAAACAGGAATTACAAACATCTTTGAAAGCAACATCTTTCTAGTACACATAACATCGATATAATAAACATGTATGTAGTATAATCCACAGGAATGAGTTGTATATAAACGGAAATCGTCTAAAATAGGGGTTTTATAGTACAGAATAATTTGTGCGTATCTATCACGTTTCTACATATTTATATATATTTAATGGTTAGGTTAAAGTAATAAAGGGACATATGTACCTATTAAGTATTAATTATTACGTACAAAAAAATAAAAATAAAGTGTACATTTTAACAAGTGGTTGTGAATATTAAGTTAAAAAGAAATGTTACTACATATTATTTTACAAGGCCCTACCTACCGTTCTAATTACGATCCTTTAAAAGGGTTGCACTCATCATTATGAATAACTTTTACTATGTGACCAATTCTGAAACCGCGAAAAAAGCTGCTGTTCCACCAAACAACAAATTCAATATTAGGTACTCGTGTAAATGTATGGAACAGCAGATTTTTGTTTCGTGACTTTATGGTTGATCACATAATAAAAGTTGTTCATAATGATAAGTGCAATAATCCCTGAAAGGGATCGATCCTAAAAAGGTAGGAACTTGTATATATTATTTTCAAATTAAAGTCTGTCATATACAGTCCCAGTTATTACTTTAACCTAATTTCTTAATGACAAATATCTAAACTACGAAGGTTGATTCATACGTCTAGATGTTGGAAAAATACAAAAGTTTAACAAATCAACATCCTTCATAGTCTCACGGACATTTTAGTGTCCGAAAAATATTGTCTGATCACTTTTATTGTCAGTGAAATATCTCTCACCAATAATAAAAAGTTTAGATAATTGCCATTTCAGGTAGTTATTCGAACTCAGTACCAAACGCTTTTTTTTTTTTTTTTTTTAATTTTCAGAATTAATTTGTTTTTCATACAAGTGATGAAATTTTACATTTCTGGCAAGAGATAGGTATAATTAGATAATAATTTATGTAGCTAGTACCTATACAAGATGTAAGTATGAATATTTAAACAGGACACCTGCTTTGAGGAGTAATTGTACTTACTTATGAACAACTTTTAATACGGAATCAACACTGAAATCGTGAAAAATTGTTCGTAATCATGAGCACAATAACTCCTCAAAGCAGGTGTCCTGTTTAAATATACATCCTGTATTTATGTATATTTATGTAAGTAATTGAGATTAATTGATATTTTTGCGCATACAATACTCGTTGGCGAGAAATTGACAATATCAAAATTTTCATTACACTTACGTAGGTATAAAAATATCTAAAGATTTAACGGATTCGAAAGTCTCAAAATAAAATTTATTGTTACACTGTCAAAGAAATTAGGTGCCATAATTAGTTGGATATTGAAATTATTATAACTGTGGACCAGCCCAGATAGATACTCAAAGAAAATCACTTACTCTGAAACGTCATAGATGTCTATAAGAATGAAGAGTACAGCATTATACGTATGCTGTCTACCCTCTTTCTCTGACAGTGTATTAACTTTTGTCATTATCTCAAAGTAATTAGGCATAGTGTTCATTTATAGTTAGAAAAGAAACACTCATTCTTATCTAATAAATATTTTTCTACAACAATCAACATTTAATAGGGGCCAGTGTACACCGATGCGAGCACTAAACAGTGACGTCATACTAGTGACGTATACACCACTAAACATTTAATACACAACCATCATTTAAGCCTGTAATGCGTGGCTTCGATGAAATTATTTAGGAGAAAGAAACCGTTGACAAAATAATTTAATTTAATTTAAATGTAACGGTAGGTTGACTAAAGCAATGTAATTCAAGTTCCAAGCTTGATATAAATTTGTAAAGGGATGTTTAGTGGTTATGTCTTCATTATTATCAATTTTTTTTATTACAACTTTGTTTACCTAAATAAATAAAATATAGTACCGCTTCCTGAACTGTGTTCTTTTAATGACCTCGGTAGTCAATTATTTCTATGAAAACTTAACCACCACGTCTCCACAAATAGAAATTTCGAATTATATATTTTTTGTTCAATATCAAAATATTTATTGTCACTAATTACGATAGTCACTATTTCTTTACAAATATGTAGATATGTATCTAATAATTTTATTACCTATGTCTATGGTTTGGAGTCAAACCTGCTGACTCAGAGAAGATATGCTTTGAACACGACACAATTTAGTCTACCACAGATTTAATTCTCCAACAGCAATTATAATCTACAACAGTATACAATATACGCGACATGTACCTTTAAACATGTAAAACTACGTTCATATAAACATTAAGAGCTGAACATGCATATTCCACACATGTTCTATATAAAGCCAAATACCAATGCATTTTTATGTTTATTTATAATTCATTAACGAACTTAGTTTCGTTTGAGACACATCTCTATAAATCAAGCGTTGCTACTACTGAAGTAACAGAATAACGGAAATGAGAAGTGCTCGCCGCTTAGAAATTAATATTCAAGATACATTCCTTGCATTCCAACTATAAATGTTTTCTGGTTGTATACTCCGTTCGAAATAACATTAGAAATTTAAATAACTCCATTTACACTTTATTCAACCGATTTTGACTTCTATTACGTTGGTGACATGACAAATTACAGCTGCAGTAAACATTTGTTATCGTAAATACGTTTTTGCTTTTAATGCCAGCCTTATGCGTACGGAATAGAAGTCAAAATCGGTTGAATACACTGTAAAAGGGTTTGTTAAACGTGTCTAATCTTATTTCAAACGGAGTATAGGTACTTAAGATGTCCCTAATGCTGATATAACACATGAATCGTCTTTTACTTACCAATGAAATATGTATCAAAATACAGTAAGGTAGGTATATTATTTCTGTAATTATATAGTACCCACTATGTTGTCGATCTCTTTAAATCATTTTACTTTGTTCCTATATCAGCCTTTGAACTTCTATTCTAAATCATCCATCCATTTCACACTTATAAATAGAAGTCTGAATAATTGTGCGAATTAATTTAAATTATACTAATAATAATCGCAATTATAAAGGCGAGTAAAAAAAAACTTAGCAAATGTACCTATCGAGAAATATAATGCAGAGTTCATAATGCAGAGATCACAAGTATCATAAGATGTTACAGAACACTAAAGCATGGCCCTAATAGATACTATTTATTGTATTAAACCTATCTTATCTTACTATCTATTACATCTAGTTTTTATACTTTTATGAAAACAAGAACAGATAGACAGAGCTTTTAAGAAAAAAATATTTTCCGTCAGTATTTACTTTATACAGTATGTTTTTTTATGTAGTGCGTATAATTTGTAGAGTGATTCAGTCTCTGTTCCTAAATGCAACCGCAGTATTGGGATACACTTTAAAACAAAACGAAAATTCGACTTATTATAGCCATACAAAATCAAATTATTATTTTGTTTTGGAGTGAATTTTAGTGATGCGCTTGCATTTGGGAACGGACTCACTCTGCAAATTTTGCGCACTACATAAAAAGTTATCCTGTATTATTTAATATTCATATTTTTGTTTAATTTTTCATTCTGTTCTCATTTCCAAATTACATCAATTCAGTCACTACATAGAAAAAGATGAATCCTACCTAAAAATTTTCTATTAAATAATCTTTCACTCTAAACATCTTGTATCATGATATTAACGAAACCGATAAACCTAAATATCTGATATTATCATATATAATCATTTATGTATTCATATAAAACTTTTAACTCTCGTAACACTAGTAGAAAGCTCGAGTTGAGAAGAAGACTCATAAGAAGTCAACAACCATACTTCCAATTAAACGTAGAATTAGTGCGATGAGAACGTGAACTCTGTTTTAGAATTTACTGATCACCACTTGCTACTTTTGAGCCATAAAAGTGCAGAAATGAAGTAGATACCTACTGTCGATTTACTATGTTGTTAAGAAATTTATACTGTACAATGCTGTTACTGTGTTTTGTGTACCAATAAATATATAAATAAATATATTTATTGATCTAAATACAATGATTTCACCGCCACCGTATCAGTTATAAACTTATAACATAATAAGCCAAAAAATGCATTTGAAACCGTTCATGTTCACATCGCTATATTTTTTACTTCATTCTATACTTATATATAAATACATCTATTTTACTTTGAGCATAGCTTGTGCTATAACCACGTCATCTTAGATACCCCAAATGTGGATCGCAGAACATCTAGAGATATACGATAAATTAAAACTACCCATATAAAAGAAACTAAGTAAGTATATTTAACTCCTAAATTTAAAAAATATTTACCACACCTACATTTGCTATATATCTAGTAAGTAATGTTATGGTGTCTTAAAAACTATTAAAGCTATTTCGCTAATTTATTTATAAGTTCCGTTAATTTCAAAGATTTTTAAAATGACACTATTTTTATTATAAATAATACTGACACAGAAGTACCTAATTTTGTATAATAACAAAGCTTACAACTACGTCTGTAAGTAAATATATTGTCAAAAATTATTATTGTCATATAGTTAGGTATGTCTAATAACATTTTAGATCTTCAATTGGCAAAATGCATTATTGTCCACTTGTGACGTAGTGTCGTATGTGACGTAGTCACATAAAATAGATGTTTTTCATTATTGTCATACATTTCAATTATTATTTTTATATTTATTTAATTTTTCAATTGAGTTTCATTATTTTAAATATTTATATTTGTCACGATTTTATCGCTTAAGAACCCGACTTATTTTTATTGTCATTTAGGAAGAACTTTAGAACAGCACAGATTAACACCTATTTTTTATTAAACAATGATTGTCTATATTTTTTTAACCTGCATCCATGTGAATGAGATTTAATTTTATTCTATAAAAGCACTTTCCCCTAAAACTACTAACATCAAACATCAAACAAATATACACTTTAAATACTAAGGATGCCCAAATTTGTCACAAGTGGCCTTAACTTCTCCAAAACTGCGAAAATGTCCAACTACTAGATCTTACGGACGCACGATCACCCATGAGAAATAAAGGCTCCCTACAAACTAGTGTCTAACACAGAATATAAAATTAATAAATCATAGTAACTACAATATATTTAAAAAAATCTTCCTAAAAGTCCGCTAAAGCTTTGAGAACACTACATCACTTATAAAAGCGGCTTACATTATAAAATTCACATTATTTAAAACAGTTTTTATATATAATTATAACTATGTCACTGATATATGACTGAGTACCCCGAGAAAAAGTATCGAGGGACGCAAGGTGCGTCCAGTCACATTGTAAAGTCAACTTTCAAGTCACTGGTAAACGTTAATACAATATCGACTTCATCGCTTTTTATAAATGATTTATTTATCACAGCTTTAAATAATTTACATCACGCGATATACGAGTGATATGTGAAAATATTTAGCCATATGTCATTGTCGAAAGCAATATTTAAGTCAACTCCCCAAGACATATGCGTCAAGACTTTCGTGTATATATTTTTATTGTATAATATATAGTTTTTCTTGAAAAATTGACTTACCTACTATATTTTACGATTGTATATAATAATTGTATTATTGTCACAATTAAGTATTTATTGTCATATCTTTTCATAATCTTAGTTCTCTACAAAATCTGTAGTCATATACATAATATCAAGTTAATATTGTCACCACTTTGGAATGATAACTATCAGATAAAGGAGCTGTCCTCGTGATATTAAAAAAAAAATTGGTACGATTAAATTTTGACTTTTGTACCTACTATTCCTAGACCCAAAGACAAGTCAAAATGCCAAGTTATTTATCTTTGCAATTGACATCTATAGGTAGAAACAATAAAAAAGTTGTGGTTAATGCGATTATTTAGAACTTAACCACTCCAAAGTGATGACGTATTAATAAAATTGTCTCCTTATAAGTCTTCGGACTTGGCATCATCGTCGTTATACTGCGCTATTTGCTGGTGTATCCAGGGTATAAACTTGGGCACGTACGCGTAGACGCCGGGCAGCCGAGGATGCGCGCACTTGATGCCCCACGAGACGATGCCGCCGACGTACCAGCGCAATGCGTCATTAGGATCTTTGCAGAGGAGTGGCCCACCAGAATCGCCCTGGAAATCAAGGTTCATGATATTGAATTCAATACCATTGTTTAATTGTACAGAGACAGGTAAATAAATGTGCAGAAATTACCTACTACCTCACACGCACAGCGTTATAACTCGTAACAAACCCTGATATAATTGACATAGCGTAAATTTCAGAACCAAATGGATTTCCTAGATTTTCTATGGACAACTAATTTTGTAGGCGCTAACGTAGTTTATTGCCGTGTTATTTGTAACTATTTCATGTAGTAATAGATGTCGCTACATACGAAAAAGAGAATTTCACAAATCATGTTTCTATTAGATGGAACTGATTCCATGAAATGTAATAAGGAAAAAGTAGCTTTCGTTGTAAAAAGAAGTCAACAGCTTACGTTGAAGAAATTGACTTATTTTCCTTGTCAGTTTCACAAGTATTGACGCAAATACACTTCAAAAGTACAATTAGGTAAGTGTTTCACTCGTTTTGTGATTATTTTTTATTTATTTGATTATTTTGTATTTAACGAAACTGAACGTTGGCGAGCTTGTTTCTAGTGAAATCGAAATAAATGCAGATTAATAATTTCGGTATCTATGTCCACAAGCATTATGTCTTAGAGTATTCATATGAAACTCTATGCATTATGTATTACTAAAGTGTCTTTAATTACAGTGCTCAACATTATACCTACTGATTTCTCCTCTTTCGAAAATAACCTAATGATATAACCCTTTACCTAAACCCACCTAGTAGGTAGTAGGTACCTTAAAATTAAAATTCAGTAAACATTGAACAAACGTCGAAAAGCATAAATTTTCCGCTGAATGAACAACCTTTCGTTCTATTGTAGTTTATGAAATAAACCCGGTGTTATAACAGTCACTGTTAGTCAACCCATAGGGTCGCTACGTCAGCATTGTGTAGGCTATGCCAACACGACAAAATCCTAATCCTGTTCATTGTCATACCACTCGCGCTGGCTCATTTGAATTTAATACTCATTCTGCTGTAACGGTGTGCTTATTAATATCCTGGGAGATTAACATTTAATGACATGTAGACTCTACCTAAAACATTTGCCTTGAAACCACATTCGAGGGTTCACGGGCTATTTGTATTAAGCGACATTTATTTCTGGTAATAACAGCTTTATAAAAAGACTAGATTGAAGAAGAACTAGACTAAATTGTGCGGATTTTGTAAAGGAAAAACACACATAGATCACTTTTTCGTAAAAATGTTGATACTTTTTTAAAATGATAATTATTATTTCCGAAAAATGAAACTTTGAAATTTTCTCCTGTAAAGTTCCAAAAATGTCGCTTAATGCAAATAGCCCGTGAACTCTCGTATTATTTTCGCTAACCTGTGAATAAGTTTTTATGGTCGGATTTGTGTTTATGTTTGTGCTTTTCCATGATGATGTTGAAGCCAAAGTATTTTAACAAGTTTTGTGACATATCTTGGCAGAGTTATAGAGAGTAAGTAATAAATAAAACATTCTACAGATTAAATTCCGTTAAGCAATAGTCACTTTGTTGTCTAGCATTTTAATACAGTGCCTAGCCACCGTCTTTATATTTCGCACTAGTAGTCTGGATAACATTTCAGTAAATATTATTTATAACAACATTGAGTGGATCTCCTAGCCTAGGTACTTATTCTTTTAGGAACTTCAGCAAAATAAACAGTCGTGTAAGACCAGAGAATTTTTAGGGCATGTAGTTTTTGATGTTGCAATATTAGTTGGTGTGTCGTAATTATTATCTGTAAGAACCCAGTTATTAAACTCGATTTCACAAAATCTTGTTAACCCTATACTTGGCAGGACTTTTTTTCTTAGAAATGTTGGTAAATTTTACATAAAATGTGGTCTTAGGTGTTAATAGAAGGGAGAAAAAATAAAATAAAAAATATAATTTTATTAATTTATGATATATTGAATGTATCACATAAGGCACATTGCCAGACCCTTGACAATCAACCTTATAAAATGTATGTATCATATAAGCCGCACTGCCAGGCTTTAAATGAGATTTTTACAAAACAAAATACTGAAATATCACATTCTAATATGAAATAACATAAATTTTAAGACATAACGTAGAACTAACGTTATTCTGGATCATGATACGAAGGTGGTACTAAAAGATTTCGGGTATTTTTTCAGTTGCCCTGTATTGTTTACAGCTGCCTGCTTTGGTTCCTTTATGTGGAAGCATAATTTCATCAATACGCGTCTCTTCTTCTACTTGTAGACAATTCTCACATATTCTTTGATTAAGTAGCCTCACTTTGTGATATCTTTCGCCATCGTCATTCAAATTGTCATTTTACGAAAGACATCACAAAGTGAACTTGTAAATATCGCCTCAGTAACTGGAACTTCTTCAGGCTCATTATCTCAGCTTATACACCATAATAATACTCTAAGAATACTCTAAGAACAAAAATCTGTATAAACGTGCATTTTAGGACCCCCATAAATAAAAGGATCACCAGTTTTTTTGACATCATCTTGTGTAATATTTATTGAGCTGCCAGTTGTCTGTGTACGATACTTAGCTTACATATTTATTTGTTTCACTATGGAAATAATGATATCACTTGAAAAGAACTGCTTCAAGTATTCAATAGCACTGTTCTCTTCACGTAGCTCAAAAGAGTTATCTTTTACTTCTGCAGAATCGGTGAATTTAGAGCTACGCCAAGTAGGTTCTAATATTTTAGCTGGTACTTATTACTTTTCGCTTTATCGCGATAACTCTAGGTCGTTTTGATCGAGTAGCCGACTAGCCGCTGAGGGACAAGATGCAAACAATGGAGACGGCACCTGGTTATGACACATTAAGTTACTGGCTGGTGGTAAAGGTACTTACGAGGAGGTCGCCAGTGGAGAAGGTGAACCTACTTAATATAATAAAGATGGTTCTGGAGATAATGGACTGGCCTCAGCACAATGTAGACCTGCCTTATTGCAGATGGATTGACCGATAAAATTTATGGCGAGAAAGGGTTGATTGACTGCGATGATTGCTGGTAGTACCAAAGATGTTGAAGCAACCACTTGATTTACCTCATTATCGTCATCTGATAAAATATTAAGATATTCTATAGAAGAGGGCAATGATGGAGGCGGTGAACTGCTGTCGGAAAGTTGCCGACCTCTTCTTCATTGCTGCATACCAAGCTGATGAAGCACCTGTGACTCTTCTATACAAATCAAGCAATGTCGCGTATTTGATACATATATAAAAATATCTAGAGTTTTAGCTATCTGGCAGTGAGGCATATCTGTTACACTCGAAATAAACACTGGATTACATACGATTTAAATCCATTTTGATACACAAAAATAGCGTTTCCTACTAGCAAATATTGTAACCTATTCGAATTAAACTACTTTTAAAAACAATTTGACCAAAATATAATAAAAAAAATATTATTTTTGCCTTACGACGAGCAGACGCTTTCGATCGATTCGCAATCTTGCATTCTACTACATTTTCGGCGTTGCAAGTAATACAATTGTATTTTTTGGTAGAATTGGGATTATATTTGCTAGCATATTAAATAATAAAACTTTTGAAAATATGTCTCAGAACGGCCCTAGATTTTCGAAAAGTTCAACGTATCAAATTAGCCACCGTGCCAAGAATAGGGTTAACTAGTCCAATAATTGGATATAGCGTGGTGCTTGCGTAATAACACTTGGTTTGGTGGTTAGACTTAATTCCTACAGATTTCTTTTGAAGCAGTCTCAAAGCTGTATCCATCAAAGAACATCGTTAAAAAACTACCTACAATATAAAATCTTCACAAGGATGGGCCGCTTCACTGAACCATTAAAGTGTAGCGTTCATAAAGAAACCCCAATGAATTTGGGCGAACGAGTGGAGTAAATACGAAGATCCTTATTGGATGGTTGCTAGAGAGATGTTTATTGTCGTCGGATGCCAACGTACTCACTTATTGGATTTACCTATTGGCTGAACAAATATTTGCTTAGGAGTCGTATTAGAACATTTTTTAGTTTTTATTGCTCCGCTCGCATGTTTTCTTAAGGACTTTATTAGTATGTCAAGGGCTTTTTTCTTTACTTTGTAGGGAAGGGTATTATGCCCAATGACATTTTACAAATAGACGCGTTGCCCACGCTCCATATTGGCAAGATAAATGCAAGGTAAATGCCCTGCACTCTCTTAGTCACGCACCAACCAGTGTCGCGGCTGTACGTCACTTTCTAGCGTAATTCTTGCAACATTTTGCTGAAAAAATTCTTCCCTTCCTTTATTATGAAAAATATGATTTCCTATATGTTACGTACACTGAGTACGAGTGGTCATTCCAATTACTGAACTATTCGATAAAGAAGAGTTATGGATACCTACCTACATGCTAATCAGTTAAGTTGTTTAGGTAAATGGCGGTTAATCTAGCAGAAAACCAGCCTCATAATGAGGAACAATTAGTATTAACGCAAAGGTACATCAACACGTAGCGTTCTTCTACATTCCATACTAGACAATGAACACAAACATGAAGCCTCTACTTTGAGAAACCAACTTTATTGCATTCCAGCTGTTCCAAATCGTTTCTTTAAACGATTTGTTTACTGTTTACTTCAGAAACTTATTTAGCTTTAATTATGTCGTCAGTTAGAAATAGCCTTAATTTCACAAATTAATATAGTTTTTCTGAAAAACCTTTTACTAAAAGGTATGTCCACAAGAGGTGAAACCTTGCTTTTTGATAACTTATTATGAAGAATCGATAAGTCTTATAATTTTCGCAATATCTTTTTCTTCAAATCGTCCACCTTTCTGCCGAGTCTTGTTCAAATCAATGATATTTGTCCATCCCCTCCGACGCGCGCCTGCTGCCCCGCAGCATGAACAAAAAACGCTTGGGCTCGCGATGCTGTCCCACGGCACGGCCACTTGACATTTTTCTTTACTCTTTGTTCGGCGTACCATTCAAATCCTAGTCTATGGACATGAACGAGGCATGTACCAAACGTCGACTAATTATATTGGCAACATATTGATATCGATTTAGTGACGGTTGGTGAACGAAACCGGAAAATATAGATTTTAGAAATATGGTCACATCGACGGCGTTGATGTAGCGTCGGTCCCTCGTTCATTTCTACTTGGGACGCCATCGTAGATTGTGACAAAAGTGTTGAAATTATGTCTGGATAAGTAAATTCCAATAGGAATCCATTTTTAATAAGTTTTTGAGCTAGTTTACACATTTTTACGTTCAATTTGTGGTTTAAAGTCGTTCGTGTGCAAGAATTCCGCCGAGACCGTTACGTACATTGTGGATGTTTGTTGTAATTATGTTTAGGTTATTAGTGAAATACTGTTAAATTGTGTGCACAATATCATTAGCTATCATTTAAAACATCCCCCATGTGTGTAGATTCTACCTATAGCTCGCAATTCATAAAAAACTAAATCACAGTCGCAACGTGCCGTGGGACGGCGCCGCCGCGCTCAAGGCCATGCCGTGGGACGGCACGTGCGCGCCAGGGTTTCGTCTTCAAGGTCAAGTGAATTCGATACTGTTTCATAGCATGGATACAGCGCTTGGAGTGAATTTTTAACGGAATATTTTGTTGTTTTAATTTTTGTAATTACTGGTGTACTGGTGACTGATAAAAATTGTACTGTACTGTGTATTTTTTTTTGTGAAAATATATTTATATATACCAAATATATTTCACATATATGTCTACTATGAGTACTGTACTTACTGTGTTTTGTTTTATTTAATTTTAATAGTGATTTTTTTTGTGAAAATATATTTGTCTACGTAATCCTGTAATTACTGTTTTGTTTTATTTAGTTTTTTTTTTCCTTTTTATTTTATTAATTAAACCTATTTTATTATCCAATAAACCTGTTTTATTACAAATAAACCCCTAAACTCCACACATCTACACACCTACCACACAAACCACGAAATATATTTCACTAAAAAGTCTCAAAATGGCGTATCCATACTTGGCGAGCCGTAAGTACTTTAGCTTTGTATGGCAGTTTTAACCATTTTCATTGTTCTATATTTTTTTTGTTACAACAGCTAGAGAATAGTATTGCATAGCATTGGAAAGGTAATTTAATGTAATTTCAGGAATAGTCTTTATATCATAAGACACTTGACTAGTTTCAGTTTTATAAGCATTTTTGTAAGACCCTGTTATTTTGTGGCTTGGTTGTAGACCTTAATTGACGAGCTCATACCTCTCATATTACTCATTCTTAACACATGGGATGTTTTGTAATAGTTAGTAAGCATCTTGAACTGATAAAAAACCCATAAGTTAAACAAGATGTGACACAAATAGAACTACGCCGGCGAGCGGGACGAATATCAAGTGGCCGTATATTTTTTTCTGCCGCGTTCGACGGTTTCAAGTTTCATGACTCATAGTCTTTGTTCATCTTAGTTTGAAGGTATTGTTATGATTAAATCTTATAGTTAATGAAACAAACATTGTAAATGAACATTTTTATTACATAAAGATTAGTTATTTTCGAATTCCGAACCATTTTAATTGACAATAAAGTATAAATTTCGAATGTTTGTGATTGTGGCAATTATTTGAATTTGTACGATGGCCCAAATTGCATGACAATTAGATAATCAGGTAGGCAATTTAATCTAGATTACGAAACACTAACTTCTTCATATAGGTTTCATAGTAAAATAGCGAGAAATCGTCGTTTTAGTGCAGAGGGGCGTGCGCGGCGTTTTCGCCGTTTTCGCTCGCGGGGGGGCCGCGCGTCGGAAGTTTTATCGGCCGGAGGGCCGGCGCGCCGGAGGGGTAATCCTTATCTATTTTTATTAATATCGTAGGTACTTACAATAATAAATCGAGATTGTCATACAGTCCCAAAATATCCAAGTACATCTTGAACAATGAGTAGATACCAAATCAAGAATTATCCGACCGTCGCGTTGTCGCTAATATAATTTTGATATAATAGTATCTAATAAATATCTTTTATTGTATTGACGATTGATAAAGATATCGTTATTCTCAAATTCTACACAACTGTTTGTAGATTTGCCGGGTGTTATATTACACATACGATAAGAATATACTAATGTAAATACAAATTCTGCCTAAGATCCAATAAATTAGACGTAATTTCTTTTGCCTAAGCTAACCTAGATGCCGTGATACTTACTTTAATATAAGGTTAAATTAAGAGAACTGTGCCTGTGCCTGTGCCCTCAGTTCACCGCTGAGATTGGTTACAATCATCGATCTTTGACAGCATCAGCGCCAAACTATAACTTGGAGTCGGAAGCGGTCGCCATGACCGAAATTGGACGGAAAGTATCATCATCTTCATGCTAAACTGTTATTAAGTTATACAACCTAACCGTCAAAAACCCCCGACTCCAACTAAAAAAAGAGCTGTACCTTCTGAATGGCTGAACAGATTTTCATGAAACATAGCTAAGATGATACCTACTTAATTAAACTAGCTTTAAACTGCATTGAAATCGGTCTATCCGTTTTTGCACTACGATGCCACAGACATACACAAATACACACTACAAACATAACACACCCCTTTTTTTCGTCGGGAATTAAAACGATTTCTGTTTGTGAATGTAGCATACCTGACAAGCATCCTTCCCGCCCTCAGGGTACCCGGCACAGATCATACCCTCCGTCACGTTAAGGTCGCGGTGCTCGAGCCATTGGTTGCACAAATCTCTGTTTAACACCGGCACCTCCACTTCGTTCACAGCTGGCTCGTATTCTGATACTGTGTAGAAAAATAAAAGAAATATAATTTAGATGTAAATTAGTTTGAGGATTTTTTTCAATTTTTTGGAGTTTTAGTGGAGCAAGCTTAAGGTGAGGCTTTACGGAAATGCCGCAAATACTGATTTTTGTTTACAATTTTATTAATAGAAATTCTTATTTCGTTTTCCAAAAAAAAAATACAAACTTGAAGATATGACACGGTTTTCTCGGTCGTCCGTTACACAGGATTGGATAAAAGTACGCTTTATAAAAAAATCGCGAAGTTACCCCTTTTCAAAATATTTTTACAAGATTATTTTTAAAATATAACTTATTCGAATGTTGGTCAAAAACAGAAAGTTCGGTAGTAGCTTTAGGCTCGGAAACAAAATGAAGAACCAATGATTCTACGAAAATTTACGAAATTGGAAATGAAAAGACGGTTCACGGAAGCAAATAAACGAAATTGACTTACGTTCTTTATCATCCCGCTTCCCCCACCCGATGACTGTGCAGAGTGTGCCCGGCTTTAGTACGCGGTTTGCGGGCGGCAGACATACCGGCGACACCTGCTCGTGGTACCGAACTCGAACTGTTAGCTGTACAAGACAAGGTTTAGATGTAGGACAAGTTTGTTTGACATTTTCTCATGACTTACAAAAAGAACATAGAAATAAATGTAGCTCAATTTCTAACTTGCAATTGAGTTATATAAATCCGTAAAAGTTAGATACCCTTTACTCTTGTAAGTCGTGGATGATGACCATTTATATAATAGGATCAGAACTTTTTTTTTTAATTCTCTAAACGTCACTACTGAAATTGAATAGGATGAAAATCATTTATCTGATAGCAATGATACCCAAATGTAGAGAAGACTTGGCGATTTGACAACCCAACCCTTGAACCTGGATTTGTACAAGTTCTTTTTAATAAAAAATTAATGCCAAACCTGAAACAGAGCGATGTCATTATCGTGCGCGATGCCGGAGTTGTACTGCGGGTGTGGGGAGACGCGCTTGACCTTGACTTTCTGGCCGTAGTACGCGTGCGAGCGACGCCGTGTGATGCCGAGCTGTATCGTCCACCCGTTCACGTCCGTGTGACTGGAACAGTACAGGCAGTTAGGATGTGAAGTATGAATTATAGGTACTGTGGTATTATTAACATAGCCACTGGCCGAGATCGGTACAATATTCCGTTTTAGCTTTGAAAATTCGCGAAGACCATTAAATTATGTAGGACTTGGCATTAAGTCTTACACTTCATACGATACTACAGGATTCGTACTTCAGTAGGAAAGAGAATTTGTGTAAAAAAATTACATTCTACATGCATTCCTAGTACACTTACTTCCCAACGCAATGTGCAGCTGTTAGCACCCACTGGTCAGCGATCAGCACGCCAGCACAGTAAAATACCTCTTCAGGACCGCCGAGGATAGCAGCCAGAAACGGCCAGTCGCCCGGAGACGCCTCCACACCGCCAACTATGCGCTTCGACGCTACGCCTATCGTCCGTCGCTTCCCACATTCTGGGAACAAACAAATTTATTGAGACAGGGACCGAAAACCCAGAGGGTGAACCAACCGACTGCATTGCATAGTGATGGAAAACCGTACATACTTAAAATGATGAAGAGATAACAACTAGCGATGGATTATAACAGTCAATTGCTATTTACCTGTTATTTCTGTTACTGTTACACAAAAATACGACGAAATATCTGTTACTAAATAACAGCCTGTTATTTTCATACTACCAAACTAAAACCCACCGACTACGTAGGTAGGTATATTTGTTTATGTATTAAATACTAAGTGTCTCTTTTTAGCAAGCATTAATCCAGTAAGTAAGAATGAGAGCAAAACTGTTATTTAACAAAATAACAAGCAAGGTTCGCTGTGAATGAAATTTGTGTCTGTTATTTGTTATAACAGATAATTAGCATTGGCAGGAACAATTGTTATCTGTTATTTTTAACTGTGACGATAAATACGCCTCACTGCTAATATGTCCGTTTCGACCGCGCGGCCACGGCGAAATTAAAAAAAAAAAACAATGCCAAGATTTTGTAAAAATTTGTAGAAGTTGATTCCCAAAACCATAAATTTGTCAAAGTTATGGTTAAAAAGTTATAAGGGTTTGAACGTGGCCGCGCCATTGAAACGCGGCGAACCGCGCGGCCACGGAGATCTTTAAAACTAAGCGTTGCAGAGATCTGAAATTCAGGTAAATAACAGATTGAATTTGTAAAAAATTTGTAAAAATATAGAAAAATATCCTAGGTTTATATTTTGGGAGCTATAAGACTAAAACTCCATGGCCGCGCCATCGAAACGATGAAAAATACGTTATCGCCGATATCTCGCTGAAAAAGCATCGCAGGGGTCTGAAGTTTTTTGTAAAACGTAGATTTGAATTTGTCGAAACTTGTAAAAATACTACAAAAAATCCTAGGTTTATGTTTCAGGAGCTGTAAGACTAAAACCTCATGGCCGCGCCATTGAAACGGTAAAAAAACACGTTATCGCCGATATCTCGCTGAAAAAGCATCGTATTGGTCTGAAGTTTTTTGTAAAACCTAGATTTGAATTTGTCGAAACTTGTAAAAATACTACAAAAAATCCTAGGCTAATATTTCAGGAGCTGTAGTACGGTATCGCGTAGAAATAAGTCGTGATTATTTATCGAAGAAAGTAATTGTAAAGCGAGTTTTTTTTTGTAAACAACACATATTAATATGTAAAACTACCGATACTAGGCAAAAAACATGTATTTTTCGGTATTTATAACTTTCAATACTTTCAATTTTATAGCTCCCAAAATATAAACCTAGGATATTTTTCTATATTTTTACAAATTTTTTACAAATTCAATCTGTTATTTACCTGAATTTCAGATCTCTGCAACGCTTAGTTTTAAAGATCTCCGTGGCCGCGCGGTTCGCCGCGTTTCAATGGCGCGGCCACGTTCAAACCCTTATAACTTTTTAACCATAACTTTGACAAATTTATGGTTTTGGGAATCAACTTCTACAAATTTTTACAAAATCTTGGCGTGGTTTTTTTTTTTAAATTTCGCCGTGGCCGCGCGGTCGAAACGGACACCTGCTAATAACAACCCTGCAAAATAAGAAAATAAACATTGTCTTACCTAAATAAAGCTCGAATAAAGCTGTACTAAATAAAACCGCCCGCTTTAATATCTTCGCGCTTATTTTTCCAAGTCAACAGTTCTCAAGTCTCAACACAAAGTAAGCAAGTAAATGTTAATTCTATTGTAATTTCTGCTTGTTCGCACAACCGCTGGGAAAGCAAAAATTTAACTTGTAAAGTTGAACTTTTCTCTATTCAGCCCACTTGACGTCCGGCGCTGTGTAAATTGAAATTTAAGTAAAACCCTTTTCCCGAGACTGATAAACAGATTTTTCTAGCAGTTCAAGTTAGGAAACGTTACGGGTTAATTTGTTGTAGCAGTTTCCATATACATGTAGGTTGGTTTCTGTGTTTGTGATGTCTAATCATTACTTTTTTTTCTTCGAAAGGGCCCCCAGACTTGGAGTGCTTAAGACGGCCCAGTGCATATGATAGGGTACTTTATTTGGGTACCTATATAGGCCCTGTGTATCGGTGTATGTCCTGACGTCGCGACGCACGAGTTCTGTCGTATTATTTTCGACGTAAGGACGTTTCCAATATGTTCGAGCATCGCGCGTTGTGTTGGTCTGGTCTATGTTCGGTATTGCGTTGTCGCGTCTGTCTAATCAGCATCGCGATGTAACGTGTAACTATTATGTTGTTATAATTTCTTATTATCATGAAATGACTTTTATAACTACATACTTTGTATAATTTCAGTTCAGTTTTATTATAAAGCAGTCAATGCTAGTGTGATCCTGTTTGTAGAATGACAAGTCCTCTTTACGTACTTATAATTCGGTATAGGTATTGTAGGAGCCCGCTTCAAGTTTATACCAAACACCGTGGGCGATACACCTGGCGTGTCGGACAAAAACATAATTAAAGTTCTGGCAATCGTGTCGCCCACAATTATGAACACCAGATTACCAACAGTTTGTTCGTGTTCTGCCTTTTGAGATTAATGAATTTTTCTGACGTTTCATTACCCTGAGATTTTAGTCATTGTTTTACGTTGAATAGATCGCATTTTTTGGCTCGACCTTTTGTTCTTATCATGCAGCTAAATCTCATAATTTTTTTCGCAGTGACTGCCATCATGTCTCAGCCTGATTACTGGTGGATACTGATCTTGTTAGGTAATATATCATCATCGTGACTAAAGCACAGAGGAGTCTCGAGATACAAATAACAGCAAAACATTTAAAAATCTTGAGTAATCCTAAAGTTAAATTAGTCTTCAAAGCTTATGTTTTGTTTTCCGAAAGTACAAGGCTTATTCGCTACCTAAATGTAAGACTCGGGATTATTGGTGTGACGACCTGCCATGGACCCTAAATTATTATATTATTTATTTTAAAAGGAACGAGATATCGGGCCACTTAGACGCACATTAAATCTATATTTTATGAGACTCAAGCCAGGAACAAGTACCGCTTGTCAGTTAACATTTAATAGTTTGTAAATTCTGGGAAATGCATTCACCAAGTGGGTAAACCCGGACTCAATGCTACATCTGGTTGTCATTTAGAAGGATTCGAGTTACGAGCGACCTCTTAGAACAATCGAAGAATGTTACAAAAAAGGGCAATGGATTCACTGTGTAAAAACATTAGGAAAGGGCGTTGCGATGGCGTGGGAAGCTTAGAGAATTAGCACGGGAAGAAAGGGCACTTGGGCTTGGATCGCAGGAGAGGATGGTTGGTCGACCGTAATACCAGGAGATGGTCGTGAGAGCCAAAACTAGTATAATAATTAATCTAGAGTAGCTTAAGGCTAGTTTATTAAGTTTAATACGTAAGTGACTTCGAGACGATTTGATCGCAGTATGTGTGTGTGTTTGTTTGTGGGTAAGTGATTCACCTTATTCATCTCAGGCTGATTATATGTATATTTATTAATTATATACTTTATTGTACACCTGAATACAACATTTCAATTGTATCTGTATTCCAATCATTATAAGAGACTTGTCTGACTTGGCTACAATGCCGACTACTAATGCTTTATATAATAATCAATCAAGAGCATTTGATAGTACTTCCTAATGACTGAATTAGTCAGCCAGACCGACTGACCACGGCTATTATCTTCCGCTTTGTGCCTGTTGTATATCTTGTGCACTTCCGGGGGAGGGATGTTTGTCCTGAAGGACTGTTTAGGGCCCGTGTCTAGCTAAACCACGACAAACCGATCGCTACGGCGGCATATTACTCATACAAACCTACATATTTAGCGAAACACGATGATTCTGCAATTCCGCCCAAAGAGGCCGTACCGCACGAAATGGGGATGATTAAGGAAGTGTACAGAGACGACGTATACCAGGTGCGGTGTAAGGTTTTTAGCACCCGACTGACCATGACCATATCAACCACAAGCGCTACGTATCTTTTATATGCCCCTTGAATCCCTCTCTTTATCTCTTTTGGATTTTGCTATTGGTAACAACCTTAAGTTGTTATAAAATGAATAGGTAAATTAATATAAATTCGTCCTCCATATGGTGGGAGAGTGTCCAGTCAGGGACGGGCTCTACAGGGCTGTACGGGTGAGGGGTACGGCCCCTCCTCCACTTGTGGAGGAGCCATTAAAACAACCAAATACTTCTAACTATAGGAAAAACGAAATTTTCATTAGCCTGGGGTGGCTAGGAACAGTCGCATTTTGGTGCCGTGACCAGGATTCTCGTCATTAAATGTACTGATTCACTTCAGTACAACGAGAATCCACGAACTATAAATTGGGTTACTACATAAACACAACGTAATAATTAAAAGCATGTTGGTCCTCATTATTAACTAGACGTATCTAATATTATGGCTATAATAGTTGTATTTTATTTAATATATAAAATACTTATTTTACATTTTATATTGAGTGTGAAGCTCGACGTTTGGGTTCGATTCCCAGGTCAAGCAAAGAGTTGGCGAGTGTGTGATAACAAAAGTTGTTACTACCGGGGGTCAAGTAGCAAAGACTTGTTACTAGCGAGTGTGAGATAACAAAGAGTTGTTACTCTCGAGGGTGTGATCTTGGATTCAATTTCCAAGAGAAAAGTGTGGTTATCTACTGTCTAGCGTGACAGTATTGTGCGATCTTGGATTCAATTTCCAAGAGAAAAGTCTGGTTACTGTCTAGTATG
Organism: Allophyes oxyacanthae; assembly: GCA_932294325.1. NCBI lineage: Eukaryota > Metazoa > Arthropoda > Insecta > Lepidoptera > Noctuidae > Allophyes > Allophyes oxyacanthae. The sequence goes on along the minus strand of OW028610.1, from coordinate 18,962,123 downwards.
ACAGTAGTGTGCGATCTTGGATTCAATTTCCAAGAGAACAGTATGGTTACTGTCAAGTGTGATAGTAGTGTGCTAGCTCGGGTTTGATTCCCAAGAGCATAGTGTTACCGCCAAGCGTGAGTCCCGGGTTCAATTCCTAGGTCGGGCGAGTTGTACTGAGTTTACTATTAAGATAATTTTATTCTTAGTAATAAGTGTTTATTTTGGAAAGTAAGCGACAAAGTATTACATTTTCATGTCACAATGAATCTATTGTCTTTACGTGTTAAAAACAAGTTAAAAGGGATCTTACATAATTTTTATTGCCATTCGCAAACCCCATAGCATTGAAAAGAATGGATACTCGTGCGCCTTTGTTTCAAATTATTCCAGGATTGTAAAGAGGTAAAACATGTGGCGACAACCTGCGCTGGGGTGTATAGCGGTCGGTTGTAGGCGCGATGCTGTTTGATGGTAAATTCATCAAGGTCAGGCTACCTGAGACAACGACTAGAGCGTGTCGGCTGTTACGAAGCTAAGTATTTATTTTATTCACAATCGTACATAATTTCTACTGATTGTTCTACAGAGGTCTTATGAAACAGATACACAGAGATCGTTTGTAACTTGGTACGATTCTTATGTGGTTATGTCGACTGTAACTAACACAAAATATTCTTCAGTCGATATTATTAAGAATCTGAGGGGGGTAACACTAGGATAATTTAGATTTGTTATCCTGTGTCCTGACAATGATCGTGTGCAACTAGGGGTGATTCTTATGTCATTATATCGACTGTAACTAATACAAAATATTCTTCAGTCGAAATAATTAAGAATCTGAGGGGGGTACGACTAGGATAAATTAGATTTATTATCTTATGTCCTGACAATAATCATGTGTAACTTGAAACGATTAATAAGTCGTTATGTCGACTTTAATTACTTCAAAATATTCTTGAGTCGACATTATTAAGAATCTGAGGGGGGAATAACTATGATAATTTAGACTTATTATCCTGTGTCCTGACAAGCGAATTCACCTGGCTGAGCAGCTTAAAATATCCACCATATTTTGCTTATCTTTACGAGTATGCTGTACAGTCATGATAGAAGGTACACTTCTACATAAGACGCTGTCTAATAGTAATCAAATAATCCAATGACAGACGTATAGGTCAAAGATGATAATGTTGAGTGGTGAATTCAATGTCAAGATTAAATCAGTAGGGACTGTTCTACATTGATGAAATCTAATTGGAACAAAATCTAATAAGCTTGTGTGCCGACTATTTCAGAAATTGCTGAACCTGATCACTGCAGCTGGCGTACAACTAAATAAAGCCAGAGCATCAGTATCAGTAGCAGTAGCAGTAGGTAGCGTGGCCCGATATAACGCAGACTATGTAAAGGATTCCTGGTATGTAGAAATCAAATATAAGCATGCACAGGGTTTCACTAGTAAACAAAAGGATTGTGCTACGGGAAAGATTTAAATGTTCAAGCGAATATGACAGTCGCGATAAAAGTTAGATACAGGTCGCGAATTAGTATATCGTTAAACGAGTAAGAACTCGGATTATCGAAGTCGGCGTTACTTTATAATTGGTTTGCATTATAACCATATTCGCAGGCATGATAGACTTACACAGAATAGTGTAGAGTACAAGATTATAGTCTCATTGGACTTAGATTCCAACAAGAGTAATTAGACATTCCCAATCCCAGTTGGAATGGGCTTCCAGGATAGCGATTAGGAATAAGTCTAAGCTTATAAGTATTGCTCAGCATTTATGAGAATTGCAGTTTTAAAATTCCTAAAACTGTTACATATTTATTGTGATGTTGATGAAATCACAATGTTAATGACACTTATAATAGTTGGTAGTCAGTATTGATTTACTGTACATAACAAAGCTTAAGCCGACTGTGTGTCTATCAACCATATAAGCTAACAATATCATTCCTCATTTCATCAAGTCATCTACGTCCGTCGACGATGATTGAAAGCTCAACTTTGGTTGCGATTCGTGATCACGTGTTAATATTTCCAACTAGTTATGTATGTGTAATGAACCCGACTCGGGGTCTTGCAAGACTTTATTTGTCTTTGATATCGGTACTATACCTACGGGTAACTTCTGTACCGAAGTGACTATTGAGCTGACTTGTAGAGTAAACAGTATAAGCTCCTTTCCATTTGATCAATCATAAATAGGAAACATAAGTACATCAATGAGCGATGTGGAACTGTTAAGTTTCCAGATATTTTTAAGTCGTTATTGATTCCTAAGTTACCAGATTAATGAAAATGAAAAATTGAATCTTCTTCTACTTCCCATTGGGAATTAAGTACACTTCCGATGATATTCATTCCATCGATGTATTGAATACTGGAACGGCTATAATAGGAATTTATTTATCATTGATGCAGAAGCTCTGCGAATATGTTACATTTGTAACAAATTGATTCGTTAATCATCATTTATGGAGTAGTTTAGATTATTGCATAACTGGTTATAGAGCTATCATAAATGATATTATTATGCACAGCGCTGCGACATTCTTGTCACCAGCTCGGGTTCTGAGTATTCTCACTACTGTCCTCAGCGCTGAAGAAGCGAAAGTCTACTGTGCCTATATTAATGGAGGTCAATGAATGTGCAACACTTAAATCACAATGCCATCTCAGGAACAATAAAGCATAATTATCCTGCTTCATTGCTTAAATGCGTGGTGTATACGTTTTACTTCTTATCACTATGTATTTCAAACAAATTTGGACATGGAAACTTCTCCAATAGACCTTGAGATAAAGGTATACGTTAAGTAGATCAAGTTATAATACGAGTAGATACGTGCTATTAACTTGACTAAATAGCCTTTATCTGCTTCCTAACTGATAACGCAAGATTATAACATAATTATAATTATGTTGAGAACAACAAATATGTTCTTCTACGAGTTCTTCGTGAATAAAGTGCCCACTAATAGTAGACTATTTTAATAGGAATAGTCGGACAAGACTATGTTTTCTACGTGTGCCGTTATTCAGCTTACTCCCAGACGTCTTACTGCGTAGGCATGACTTATAGACCCTATTTTTGAAAGCTCATCCGCTGTACTGGGTCACGCGTCTGATTTTCAGAGGGGGGAATGTGACGACCTGCCATGGACCCTAAATTATTATATTATTTATTTTAAAAGGAACGAGATATCGGGCCACTTAGACGCACATTAAATCTATATTTTATGAGACTCAAGCCAGGAACAAGTACCGCTTGTCAGTTAACATTTAATAGTTTGTAAATTCTGGGAAATGCATTCACCAAGTGGGTAAACCCGGACTCAATGCTACATCTGGTTGTCATTTAGAAGGATTCGAGTTACGAGCGACCTCTTAGAACAATCGAAGAATGTTACAAAAAAGGGCAATGGATTCACTGTGTAAAAACATTAGGAAAGGGCGTTGCGATGGCGTGGGAAGCTTAGAGAATTAGCACGGGAAGAAAGGGCACTTGGGCTTGGATCGCAGGAGAGGATGGTTGGTCGACCGTAATACCAGGAGATGGTCGTGAGAGCCAAAACTAGTATAATAATTAATCTAGAGTAGCTTAAGGCTAGTTTATTAAGTTTAATACGTAAGTGACTTCGAGACGATTTGATCGCAGTATGTGTGTGTGTTTGTTTGTGGGTAAGTGATTCACCTTATTCATCTCAGGCTGATTATATGTATATTTATTAATTATATACTTTATTGTACACCTGAATACAACATTTCAATTGTATCTGTATTCCAATCATTATAAGAGACTTGTCTGACTTGGCTACAATGCCGACTACTAATGCTTTATATAATAATCAATCAAGAGCATTTGATAGTACTTCCTAATGACTGAATTAGTCAGCCAGACCGACTGACCACGGCTATTATCTTCCGCTTTGTGCCTGTTGTATATCTTGTGCACTTCCGGGGGAGGGATGTTTGTCCTGAAGGACTGTTTAGGGCCCGTGTCTAGCTAAACCACGACAAACCGATCGCTACGGCGGCATATTACTCATACAAACCTACATATTTAGCGAAACACGATGATTCTGCAATTCCGCCCAAAGAGGCCGTACCGCACGAAATGGGGATGATTAAGGAAGTGTACAGAGACGACGTATACCAGGTGCGGTGTAAGGTTTTTAGCACCCGACTGACCATGACCATATCAACCACAAGCGCTACGTATCTTTTATATGCCCCTTGAATCCCTCTCTTTATCTCTTTTGGATTTTGCTATTGGTAACAACCTTAAGTTGTTATAAAATGAATAGGTAAATTAATATAAATTCGTCCTCCATATGGTGGGAGAGTGTCCAGTCAGGGACGGGCTCTACAGGGCTGTACGGGTGAGGGGTACGGCCCCTCCTCCACTTGTGGAGGAGCCATTAAAACAACCAAATACTTCTAACTATAGGAAAAACGAAATTTTCATTAGCCTGGGGTGGCTAGGAACAGTCACATTGGCAACAGCAGGAAAAGCTAAATAAACAATGAACTACGGTTTACGTAACAAACCGCTTTGGGTTTTCATTTTTCTCGTTCGACGCGATATTGCAACAGATAAACTAGCTCTTATTGTGCTCAATAAAATACACTACGTCTTCATTTTTTACTCTTGTAGATATTTATTTATATTTCATGTAATGCCGTAAAATAGGATATAAATATACCTACTCTTTATTGTACACCAGTTAACATTATTTACAATTATAATTTTAGGATTGTAAAATGGGTGGTCTTGTCGCCGTAGTTGGAAATTTAAAAACTGGGAATCAAGATTCTCAGTTATTAAATTTCAATCATGATCAGCAACGCCGTCGTAGCAGACATGATAAGCTACGCCGTCGTAGCATTCATGATCAGCTACACCGTCGTAGCAGACATGATAAGCTACGCCGTCGTAGCAATCATGATCAGCTACGCTGTCTTAGGAGACATGATAGGCTACGCTGTCGTAGTAGACGTGGTTTTTGCTGCGTTTATACATCATCATGTATGATATCTTTGGCTGACGAATTTGAATAAGATTGACCATTTTTATAATTAAAAAGCACTTTCTAGACAAAACATGTGTAATGTATTCCTAAATCAATACAAAACATTCCCACATCATTATATTATTTTTACCCAAAATATGTAGGAGTAAATAACAACAGTATCTATTTGGTAATTCCCTAAACTTATCGCCCACCTGCTCACCTCGTCGTCGTTTATAAGACGAGACAGCCTGACAAGAAATGATTACTGAGACAATTCGTTTACCTTACGCCTGTAAATAACTCGAAGGTAGCGTGAAAATATTATGTTTGTTTTGTTTTAAATATTTATAGTGTTGTGGAGGTGAATCGGCAATCATCCTGCCTAAAACAAAAGTTGAAAGCCTGGTTGTCCATTCAGGAGTGAATGAAGATATTATATCTAACCTTCTGCCCTTTATTAGCCTTGCTCATTCCGTGAAATGCACAAAGTGCAAAAACCTAAAAATTATATGAATCCAAAATCAAAGATCATAATATAGTATAACCTTATCGTCAAAAACCCCCGACTCCAACCATAAAAAGAGCTGTAACTTTTGAATGGCTGAACAGATTTTCATGAAACATAGCTAAGATGATACCCGATTAAACTAGCTTTCAATTAAAACTGCACCCATTTTTTAGTTATAATGCCCCAGACAGATACCCTGATCCACAGGTACACAGATTACACTACAAACTTATAAAATCCCTTTTTTTCGGGGGCCGGGGTTAAAAAGAGGATAACTTTACTTGAAATTCCCTTACGAATCACTCCCACCTTCGATCACTTCCATAAACCATCAAAGAGTTACATCTAAATATATAAAGCAACCAAAACTTTCCTGTTCCAAAATGTATAGAACACGAACGTACATTTTTATTTCATCGTCGTAAAAGAACAAGTACTGTATGAGCGATGAGACGATAGAATTAAATCGGCGAAACTTATTGCCAGTCGTTACAGGTAATGAGACCACTGTGCAGCATCCCACAAAGAAAACTGAACCTTAAATCGAAAGTATTAAGTTCCACATTTGTATCAAACCAGATTATTTATGGGTCCTCGAAAGCACTGATGTAGGGTCTTAAGTATTCCATCAGCACAGATTTAATTAAATTTTCAATGCAAAAAATGGGATTGGAATAAATAATGAAGTGTGCGCGTTTTCGTTGTGATTGCGATAAGGTAGTAAAACAAAATTGAGATCATTATTAATAACAGGTCAATTTATTGACCTGTAATATAAATAACAACCCCCCACGTACTCGTATATTCCAAACATAACAGAAATATTTTTGTACGTTTGTGTTGTTTTTAATTAATATGAAATAGTACAAAAGGCTTATGTCCTTTATTTTAATAATAAGTCATCTACAACAGTGTCACGGATTATAAGGAATTTTAACAGTATTTTTAAGTGACCCGTTATTTTTACATCCTAGTGTATTTGACCATGTATAAAGTCAAAACAACATACAGTTTAATAGTAGTTGCGTATTTATTTCAAACAAGAATGATTGATACTTGAATTATTTTTCATTACTGTTATTCAAAGTCAAAGACAAAGATTTTTTCATCCCACCATCTCGGAAAGAGTATTTTTAATCTTCAATATCTGAGTGGAAAAGCCGTTTTTATTCTCTAGAGTATAAAGTAAATTTTCATCCCACCATCTCGGAAAGAGTATTTTTAATCTTCAATATCTGAGTGGAAAAGCCGTTTTTATTCTCTAGAGGATAAAGTAAATTGAATTTAGAACATCGTGTGCACTAAGTTTGTGAATTAAACGTTTTTTTTTTTTGCATTTAGTCATTTCCTCGCTGAGGTGGAATGAAAAGTTACGTGTTGCACTCGAGTGCAAAGATTTTTCACCTCGTGCTCTTTTGATTCCCTCGCTAACGCTCAGGATTCTAATTTTGAATCACTCGCTGCGCTCGTGATTCAATTTTAGAATCCTTCGCTTGCTCGGTCATCAAAATTGAACACGCGGTTAAAAAGCAACTTTGCACTCTTGTATAACAAATAACTATTATTTCAACTGGGCCTTTGCAGGCACTTTCAAAACGTCGTGATTCTATGCGCACGGTTCCAAGTGGGTTGGTCCTGGAGAAGATACCGGCAAGAAACTCCATGGATACTCTTTTCATAAATCAGTATAATATTAAATATAATAATAATTATTTCTATAATTATGGTAAACCGAAAATTATATCAATGATACGATAAAACAAATTCTAAGCATGGAACGGTGTTCCTTATTTTAAGTTAAATTGCATATTAAAATAATTTAATTGATATCTAAAAAGGATTAAGAATTCACTAAAATTGTACTTTACCTGTAAGTACAATTATGGCTCACTTATATCCGAAAAACTCAGCAAGCACATCGATTTAGGGTAGGTACAGACCATTACAGACGAGGGTGAATAGTTAATATAGCGTAAATACACTCTCAACAATGTAGGTAGGAACGTGCTTTGCTTTCGGGGCATAGACGAGAATCCGAATAGTTTCATTACAGTTTTAAATCGTAATAAGTATCTAAAGATTGTTTGTGCTGGTCTAATTATTGCATTTTATTATAGACGTAATCTTTTCAACCATTACAAGTATCAGTGAATTGTAATTTCATTAATGTGACTAAAGTGATCAAAAAAAGGTACTACAAGTAATTTTGTCTCCCTCTATCCATAGACCGTTTTTACCGTTTTAACGTTGTTACGTTTTCAGTACCGTTTTTGAACTCATATTCCAATATGAGCTCAAAAACGGTATGTTCTTATTCTGCCCCAACCTTTGTTCTTAGTATAAATAGTAAAACATTGTCTATCCCAGCAACCAATTAACCCAATTCTCGTGAACATTTTCTTATTTTCTATAATTATAACATGGCAGTGATTCACATTTTCAAACAACATTTCATCGCAATTTTGCATAGCAACTAAGTTAATAATATTCCTAGCTGACGAGAAGTAAAAGAGGATTGACCCAGAAACATTTCCATGCCCTGAAGGGAGTAGATGATAGCGAAGTACTACAAACTGTGTACACAACGAGTACGAGTGGAGTTGTACACAAGTACAACTTGAAGTACACCGCTCAAAACCATGAATGTTGTTGCTATGCATTTCCTTCTGAAGGATATTCATATTGTGAATTAGTAACAAATAGGTCGGGCGATCAAGGACGATACGGAAATGTTTTCCTTATTTATATATTTTATTTCTGTAGTAAATCTGATTCTCTCTGTTTACCATACGGTACATAAAAATAAAATGTTACGGTTTTCTTTGAGTTAAGTAGTTCGTCGGTTTAAATAGTCACTGGCAGCAGGATCCACCTGTGGTTAAGTCATGAGGTCTAGGATCTAGATTCTAGACTGTTCGTAGTTATCCCGGGCGCCAGTTCTCGGGCCTTTCTCGCTATTTAATGGATGAAATAAGCTCTTTAGATAACTAGCACACGAGCAGTCCCTTAAAGAAAAAGAGACCTCGGCAAAGACTATGTGAACCATTGCAATACGATGTATCAAAAAAGGGCAAAAAGTAACAGGGGGCTGGGAAACGGTTCCCTGTTCGTTATCCTCGCTGTGCAGTACACGGTGGCAGATGAACATAACATAACAACTTCACAGAAAGAGACCACTAAGTACCCTCCAATTTTCTTGATCTGCGAGCATAGCCAATACTATTTCTGTCAGATAAAGATATTGCTCGATCTGGTTGACCAGGATATGCCACACAGGGCACGCCTCTAACATGTGAAGTCCAGAATCCTGGCCACCTCCACAGTGGTGGAAATTTGCCGTGGCCTCGCATCCAACCCTATTCTGGTACTCACAGAAGCAACCGTGCCCGATGAACACTTACGTAAGTTGGTAGGTGACGCACTCGCTCCTTCTGGGCTAGGCTCCGAATTGTGCCAGAATAGCCTTTACGATGCGCTTGTGCGCGAAATGTGGCTGTAAAAAGCCGTTTGCGGCACAGCTCCAGCGCTTGTCAACGCACCCGCCGCTTGAATCTTTCAAACGGCGTCGCTGGTGCGATCTCGCCGCTCTGGCGGATGGCACAGGTCCAGTGATACAGCCTCGCGATACATATTCGCTAGAATGTCGAACTGCGGAAATCGCGCAAAAAGAGTCGCCGCCTCAAAACACGGTATCCTACAGTCCTCGCAGTGTATGGACGTGACAAGGCCAGCGGTCAAACCTTCAAGTAACATTGGGGCAAAGCCCGGTCGTCGGCCCGCCGCGCCATTGCGTAACTACTACGCGATCGATATTTCTTTAAGATACAACACATTTTTGAGGCAGATCATCTCGAAGATGCTTGATTTCGAATTAGGCTATTTTGCTTTAAATTTCGAAACGCTGCGGATAAATTCGACTGAGCGATCTGTGTGCCAGTTATACTAAGTATTCAAGTATAATATACTAACAACTTACGATACTAAACTTTCCTCAATTTATTCATAATAATACCTATATAATCTTCACCTGGCATGGAAAATAGTCCATCAATTTTCAAATTACTCTTGAAATGATTTCGCCCGAAAAAGTATAAGTAAAAGTAGCCTTGTCACCTACACGTCCTTCAGACGACCACGCTTAATATACCAACAGAGATGATTATATTTTATTTTTCCATCAAATCCTCTTATCGGGACTTCAAAGAGGCCTTTATATAACGACTTTTGGTTTTCCATAATAGATAAGTACCTCTTAGGTTTTTGTGAGACTTCCCTTTTTTGATGGCGAAGACATAAATGTGTTGAATTAAAAACTTAACATTAATTTAATGGAATAATTAGGTTAGGTACTTGTCGACTTTGTAATATAATATTTATTTATTATTAATTTATTTCCATTCTTACGGCACGCAGCAGCAATTTCAGAAATTCTTCACGAATAACTGAAAAAAAAGAGTTGTTTTTAATCCGCACTCTTTTTTGCCCGGATAGCAAATTTTATAAAAGCGTTATCAGATAGCGGGATTTAACACGTTTTGTTTTACCCGGAATAGCTGGCGAGTTTTGTACGGACTCAAAAATATTCGAGATACTCACCATCCTAAAAAAGCTTTACGTTAAATTGTATCTAATAAAAACTTAATGTTTATACGTTGATTAAAATTATACCTGTCCTTGTCATCTGTATGCCAATGAATAGAGGTGGCAATAGACCTAAAACACGTCATACAACACAAATGTTCAAAAATCCCTGTGGGGTATTGTATCTATACCTACATTAGCTTCCATCATTCACACTATCTTTCAGAAACCAATGCGTTTTGTGTTGTCGTAGGCACAATAAGACTCGCTTCTCAATGTGATGACACCTACAATAAATACGGGTCACCAAAGTTTTTTTGTTATGTAAAATTAAAACCAAGGACAACAATATTAAATAGTTCCATTTGGGTATTCAGGAATACTAAATGGCCGTTGGAAAGTTATAAATTTTCGAGCGTATTTTCCATTAAGTATTCGAAACGCTAATGGATCCGAGTCGGCGGCTTTCGACCGAAATACAATAACTTTAATATTCCGTTGGAGTAGATTATTATCTGTAGCAGAATAGTTTGCTTTGTAATATAAGTAGAGTTAGGCCACTGAGTGGCTTCTTTTGTTTACCCTTTACTAAAATAAAGGGAAATTTACCTATATATTCTTTTAGTAGTGCACATAGCGGATTCAGGGAGCTTCGAAGTGGCTCGACCCCTCACGCCAAAAACATCTGGATCCATCCCTGACAAATCTCAAATTAATTTTAATCACTTATCTTTACTCAATCCGTTTGTAGTATCTAGAGTATGTTTTCAAATTTAAAATCTCTATACGAGTATGAAGGTGTTTACGTCACTCATCTGGGTCAAGTCCCTCTCAAACCAAAATCCTGGATCCGCCACTAGTATTGCAGTTATGTTCAAGTGTATTGGAAGTTCCAGACCTTACTGTGTCATAGGCGAGTAGGTACTTGCACAGTGGGTTTGTAGGAAAAATAACCCATGAAAAGAGGTGGTGACCTGCTCACAGCCTCCCCACCTACGACGAATTGAACGAATATTTTTGAACAGTTGGTAATTGTTAACTACGTTCTTTGATTTTTACAGTTAGTATGAGTAATGTTCAGGTATCCGTAAAAGTACCTAAACTTACCGTAAAAAAATTCTATTAATCAATAGAAAAGTAATACAGTAGTTTAGAAGTTAGGTTTTAGTAATGTTTACTATCAACCTGACATGATAGATAGCCCAAAATTTTAGGTACCTAAACTTTGCGCGGTACACTAACTTATTTCACGAGCAAATTGCGAATTTATAACATAGAAACATAATAATTATGGTACGAGTATTCCTGGCTACCCGCGGAAACTTCAAGCCGCGCCGTCGAGGTCTGTATCGTCGGCTACGCTTTATGAATATTTAGACACGTCAATGTTACTAAACGGCGAGGTAAGACGTCGGATTTTGATAATAGGTAAATACTAAAGTTTACTTCTCTATTACACCATAAAACACTTGTGTTAGGTATCACAAATATGAATCAACATTCCACAGTGCAGTTATCTCAACTTCCCTGCTTAGTGTAAAACAAAGGAACTTTGGGATTTGTAAATGGCTTTTTATTTGTCACACATAAAATACCTACTACGCCTACACGAATAAAATGGAAAATGATAATTTTCTTACCAAATCTGATCCTAGAAATCGTCTTAGGAAAAACCTGATGGAGAAGCAGATAAGTATCTCATCAAGTTTATCAATAAGTCAAGTGGGCTTAGCTCTCCGTAAATCGTTTTACATAATTGCGAACGAAACCTTTCATAAATTTTTACACTTCTCTGCTATGACAGATTTTATAATTAAAAGCCATTTGTCTTCGCAAATTAGATTTCATTTTGTTATGTTAGCGACTCGACTACCTTGAGCGTTTTGCAGTAATATTATAATCCTGACTTGTCTGGATTACAATGTTTCTTGTAAATCCGCTTTGCTCTCAGGAATCGGTCGTAACTAAATTTTCTGAGTTTCCAGTCAATGAATCTGAAAATTTCAAGCATCGTATAACTAAAATAATAAACCTTTTTAAAAAACTAATAGAATAAGAATTATTAGCCTTCAAAAAGCTTGTCGTTGATTTAAAAAAAGTTTTTTTTCTTTATTAATTGATTTTTTGCTTGATTTTTAGTTAGTGCTTCTTAATCTATGCATTTCTGATAACGCGTCATTATTACAAGAACTTTTTCCTGTGAGTTTTAAGCTATCTAGCTCTTCATTGAGGAAGCCATGAAGTTCTTCTGCCCTTCAAACCCTTTTTTTATACCCATGTCAAGAGAATGGTAAAAGAAGTCCATCATCTTGGGGCACCCGCCATCTTAGGCCATCCGCCATATTGAATTTAGAATGACATCAGGTATTCTACTTGGCAAATCCTTTCATTTGATACCCATGTCATGCAGGTGGTTATGGAAATTTAGTCTGCTATTTTTGGGCGTCCGCTATATTCGATGTAGACTGACATCATTTAGCATATCGTATTCTGCTCATCAAACCCTTTCATTTGATACCCATGTCAAGAAAGTTTTGGTTAAATAGGTGTTCCGCCATCTTGGGGCGGCCGCCATATTGGATTTAATATGACTTTACTGACCTTATGGTTTTCTACTCTTCAAGCCCTTTCATTAAAAATTGATACCCATATCAAGGGGATTGTAAAGAAAGAAATCGACCATCTTGGGGCGGCGGCCATTTTGAACATATTTATTACTATATTGTGTTGTCACCAGAACAAAAGGTGTAGGTATACAAAATTTCTGCCTTATCGGTTGGGGGCACTGGTTTAAAATGCAGTTGCAAGATTTGAGGCAACCATATTAACTAACAGATGAAGTAAAAAAAGCTTGTATAAAGCATTCTGTCTAGGCTAACAAGGGCACTGTGACATAATTTTGTCGTCATGACAAGATGTGATAATACCTTTAAAACCCTGTTACCGCACGAGATAATGCGACGACAAAATTATCTCGCTCATGTTAGCCCAGCTGGACTGGCTCAGTATACAGGAAGCTTAATAAAATAATATAACAACATCCATCATGACCACGCGACATAACATGGAGTTAAAATCAATATAAGTGATTAATGTTGCCTGGACTCGTCGGTTCTTTGCCAATCGTATCAATAATTTAGAGGCAAGCGAATCAAATGAAACAGAACATGATTATCCTGTGCAATTTATTTTCTTTCAAAAAATCCCAATGTGTTGCCTATGCTTGCACTTCGCAGCTCTTAAAACGTAGCGCCCGCGGCCCGTCAGGAAACATTAGGGCAGGGCCAACTTATCTATATGTGTACATAATGGCTCCTTTGTGTTGTTATATTATGTTCGATTGGCATATGGAAGATATTTATGAGTGTGTAGCATTTATTATGCTGTGCTTTATTGAGGAAATATTACTTATGTGTGGGTATCGATTTAGGGGTATGTGGAGTGGAATAGTTAGGTACTGTTTCAAGTTAAACGATTTGCAGTCAAAGATTCGATGATTGGGTTGGAAATGTCAACCATTTTAATGATTCTAATATAACTACCTTATAAAATATACCTGGGGCCTGTTTAATAAACGTGACAATGGCAGGCGACTATAAGGGTCATAACACACTAGCTACTTTTTGCAGCAGAATCGCGCGTATTCGCGTTCTTTATTCAAGTAGTAGTTAGTTCAATTAAAAGGCAGCAAACGAACGCAAAAACGTGCTATTTAGTTGCAAAAAGTAGCTATTGTGCTATGGCCCTTATATTCTCATGTAATAGGGTACGAGCATATTACCATCTATCGGCCACAGTTCCAAACTCCGGGCTGCTACATTAATGCTAATTTCCATACAGAAAACACGATAACACTATGCCCAAACCCGGAATCGAATCCAGGACCTCACACTCAGCAATCGCGTTTGCTACCACTGTATCAATTATGAGACAGTCTTTTTTTTTTATTTTAGTGCAAAATATGTCCAGATACATCTGTCACCTGTCGCGATATATTTATCGAGTAAAATTTGTCAACACTGAAACTATCATAATTGTCGAGTTTTATTAAAGACTTTTGATAATGCGACAATTTGACAGTTATTTATGTATTTGTCTGCTTTATTAAAAAGCACCTATCGTGACAATGCGACAAATGCAATTTATTGACAAATAAGTTGCATTGTCAGTTTTATTAAACGGAGCCCATTTTGTTTTTGTATAAGTCAACCTCCACCTGATTAGGTATGATAAATATGACAGTTGCCGTCGCAAATAAATATATACACATCCTCTTATGAAAACATCTATAAACGAGAAAGGCATGCATTGTTTGTTGGTCGCCGTGGCTGTCAGATGTTTCTTACGTAATCAAGGCCATAGGGCCATAGGTCTGTGCCATAAACGCCAACCAAAGGATTGTATCAACTTTTGAACCGTCATATACCTACATTAAGTTTGGAACTTACTGCAATTTCAAATAACACTAGGTACATAAAATGGTACCTACCACACGCACCGTTTAAAAGCTCAACGGTAACCCTCAGTACTTCCAAAGCTCTTATAAAACAAAAGTTGATTCTCCTTTGTAAACTGACAAGATTGGATCCGCTCGGGGCCTACGTAAGTACGTATGTCTGCACTCAGCGGATGTCAAACGCCTCGCCACTTACGTAAAAATAACACTGAGAGAAAATAGAATGGGAGCACTGATTTAGAGAGCAAGTAAATAGGATATACAAGTATCCTCCTGTCGGGATCTTGTTGGCATTTTTATATATTGTGGGGATAAAAACTTTTGTAGCTGATACATTTATGAACAGCGTTTGATGTTTGGAAGAGCACGGCCATTCTGTTTATTCTAAAAATGGACTTGGAGAAACGTAGCTAAAACAGTCGCGGGTTCAGAACCCACACGAACCAAATATTTGTATGGACGGACCATACAAATATTTGATCCGTGTAGGACCACGTATGACAAATGTGTGTTTTTAACTGCAGAATTCAGAGAAATTCAAGTATGAGGCACTGTTCTTCGACGTTTCTTTTAAAGTTGTTGAATTAGTTCTTCTGACATTTTAAAACACAATTCCCTTCAGGTAGATTTAAGAGCTCCGCCATAATCAGCAAGCCGTGAAAACCTCTAACGCGATCATACGCAACAATGAGTCTTTTGCTGGCCGGCGCTTAGCCCAAGGCCATTAGCCAAATTGCCGGCTATCAGCGTATTTGTTTCATACGAATCGATGAGTTTTAGTGGATTTTATTTTTTTAAGGTAATTTGAACGAAGCGTAGGCAATTTAAAAGAGTACCTAATATTTTCAAGACCATTAAAGATCAAGTCGCCCAAACTCGAATAAAAATTACTTCGACATCATAAAAAAAATTGCTACATCCCAAGTTAGCTATTTACAAACTATTTTCTACATCCGTAACAGCTCTATCAAAGTGTTTAGTATCTAAAAACTGGAACAGATCACATAGCTGGCTATTTTGGCAAATGATGCAGCAGCTGAATGGCGGGCTCCGATGCTGCTTATCTAAGATACATAGATTTCCTGTTCCTTCAGCTCTGTCAGCCCTCCTTTATTTGCATAGGTACTTACCATACTTGTTACAGACGAGTTGCACTCTCGGTGAGTCCGGTCTGCACTCCTTCAGCTCTTTCAGCAATCCTCCCTGACTCCTCAGGAAGGCGCGGTAAGTCTGCGCAGCTCCGTGTTCATGCGTGAAGCTGGCCCGCGGACCTGGAGTGGCGCTGATGTTCACTGCCGCCTTTATGCTGCTGACTTCTGGTTTCGACTCGTTGATCACTGCTCGGCTTTTGTTCAGCCACCTGAGCGAACACAAAAGGCGAGAAACATGTGACTTTTGATTTTGAAACTTTTTAAAAGGAGGTTTAATAGATGTTGGAGTTTTGTCGTACTCTGTAATAAATCTAAAAGTATGATACTGAGATTAATAGGTAGGTATTTTAGACATACTAGCAAATCGTGCACTAAGCTCTTCTCAACTAAACATTATTTACATCTCTAAACACACGAAGAATATGTTTACACACGTGTAGTGCGGCTAGCAGCTAAGACCACAAACATTCAGTGAATGTACCGACATGAACTAATGAAATAAATTCCACAGGTGAAGTCCGGCCACCACGCAATAAGTGCTTTTAATTTAAGCGATAGCAGCGCCCAGCTTTGTTATGGGAGCGAGCTTTCGCTGCGCCATTCCGGTGTGGTTATTGTGTGGAACATGCTTTAGTTCGGAAAACAATTAGTTGATGCGGATCAACAGCTTTGTGGACAGTCGATGACCCGGCGTGGTTGTTGGACTTTATCGGAGGGCAGAGCAATTAGAAGTAATGGAAAACATACGAAGCAGTTGTTAGGCGATGTAGCGATCTATTTAGAAGTGTATTAACAGTAGATATAGGTAGGTTCTTATAACAGATAGTGCCATCCGCGAAGACGCGCCCCACTATTTTTCAAGAGCATCTTTTCCAGTTGTCATCTTATTGTGCGTACGATGACCATAGATAATTAGAGTGTAAAAATCATAAACTTATTATTACTAGGTAAAAATAGAACGAACACATTAGCAGAACATAGCACACCTGCACTGTAAGCGATTAGGAGAAAGGGTGGGGCGCGTCGTCGTGGATGGTACTATCTACCTATACCTAGGTACGTGATGATCGCTGTTCTTAATAGGTACTGTTTTTGCAACATAGGTAGGTAGTAGATGTGTGCGCCGATGCCTGCAGCGGCGTCATCGGCGTGGATGGTGAAAATCTTATTAAAATCAAAATATTGCAGAATTATTCGTCAAATGACTGTGACGGACGAAGTTATTGGCAAAACGCGCTATTTAAATTATGGTCATATAAAAATGGTAGGTATTTTATTGAATTTGCGTAAACAAATACGTCGAAATAAACCAATAAGCATATATTTAGACATTTCTAGTGTTTAGTTTACTAGTATATGTCTGCATTGTATCTAAAACAACCGTAGGTATCCGTCCGACCATCCACGCCGATGACGCCGGAGCTGGCATCAGCGCACACGCCTAATAGGTAGTCGTCTTTGGTACTACCTAGTGTAGGTAATAACTGAATAAACTTACGAGTATCCGAGGATGGAGCACAGTTTGAGCGCCGTGACGTCGTCGAGCGTGGTGATGCAGGCGGGGAACCACGAGTGGTTGGCGGCGCGGTACACCTGCAGCTCGCCGCGACCCACGTCGCCGTTGGCTTGGCTCAGGCGCACTGCGGACACGTACAGCTCCGTCATTGGGGAAATGTTACAAGATAATCTAGCGTTAGACAACAGTGAATGTAGTGTATTAGATTCGCGACGTAGGTATCTTTTATGGTAGAATATAATATGGAAAATACTTCCCGCTACTCGTTCCAACTTCCTTTGTAACGCGCGATTTCTTCATAATAGGTATATTTTTCTTGTGTGTGAATATCATAGGAATACCTGTCATATCTATAGTAAGTATTATGATGGTCTAACTATTACGTTAAATTATGATAAACAATAATTACGTTAGTCATGTAAGATTAAAAAAATCGTAAAAAAAATCTAATCGATTGACCTTCGGAACAAATCCAACAGTCTTGGCACTGAACAAAATCATGGTCAGAAAATTAAAAACCGCGCGCGGCCAGCCGCTCTCATCTAGCCGCTTACTGAAAAATATGTCTTTGTCACACCACTGTGGTCGTCTACGACAGATTAAATATGCTTGATATAGATGCGCCCCGCCTTAACACTCGCGCAAGCCCCTCACTGAAAGAGCACTGCATGCATAGTAGTATAAAGTGGTAACTTACAGCAGTTCCGCTCGTCCTGCCCCCAGGGGCAGTCGAGCTTGCCGTCGCACAGATGCGCCTGCGAGATGCAGCGCTGGTTGCCGCAGTGCACCTCGCCGCTGCGCTTGCACACGCGGCAGTTGAGCTCGTCGGAGCGGTCGGCGCAGTCCACGTGGCCGTCGCAGCGCCAGTCGTGCGGGATGCAGCGCCGCACGTCGCACTGGAACCCGGTCGGGCACACTGCCGACAACGGGCTCAAGTCAGACTATCGAACTTAACTGCCAAACATAGGCGTCTCCCAAATTGCACCACAATATCAGGTCCTTCGCCTTCCGCATCCATTTGGTATCTTTGCCATTTCTCTTGCAGCGCATTTTAGTGATATCTTTGTCCAGTTTTGGATTACAATACACTAACTTAACTGCTTATTAGAGATATTATTATTTAATGTAAAAAGAAAAAAGAGATATAATTTTCCTGTAATATCTACCTAATTATATTACAGTCCTAACGTGGGTGTATATTTCGTTTAAGCTCCTCGTGAAAATAATAGATGGCAACGAAAAAGGCCTTTCATCAAAGGTCGGGATGTCACTTATAAAAGTCGCTTATCGAATACAACTTTTATTCCAGTCTATAGGTATGAAAAACTACCTACACGATGTTCCAGTTTCCTTATTTAAATATAGCAGCTTATCTATAATCCCAGATAATTGTTAAAAAAAGGAACACTTGATATAAAACTGCTGCTCCAAATATTACCAAGAATTTGAGAATATTTCTAGTCTTTACTAGAAATATAGAAGGAAGAAGGTCTTTGTTCTACCTCTTCACTTGAAAATTTTCAAATTCCGGGAACCTAGTAGCTTACCTGGCATAGCGTCTCTGAAGCGCGCCTCGCTGACTTCGCGGTTGCCGAGACACACATCTGTGTCGGTGGACTCGGGGAATATGTCGCACTGAAGGTAGTCTGGCATCGTCAGACCGAATACTTCTAGAAAGAAGCCGCAGCGGCGCATCGTTTCTGTTTCAAGGGATATTAATTAAATTATTTCAATTTTAATGGCGTCGTTAGCCTATATAAATTATCAGTCATTTCGAATAGAAAATTGTAGATACCTACATGATATTTTTATTACTTCCATAAATTCTATATTTGTAATTATGTACGAATCTAAGGTACGAATGCATGAGCAGTCTCACAAAGCAATAGATTGACGCTAATGGGTTGACTTACGACCTTCTTTTACGAAGTAGTTTCTATTTCTATACTATAGACACTCACACACATGCACCGTTGTCTGCAACTGATTGTATTCCATAATTTCAATAATGCTAGTATATCTCAAGCCAGCTAAGTTGATAACGTTCCCTGGTATTAATTGGTGAATCGTAGGTTCAAACCTCACGGACAGTCATAGTTTTTTTTAAGTTTTAATAATACTCATAAATCTTGAGGCATTTATTCATCAATGTTTAACGTAGTAGTTGAATAAGCGATGTCTCGTTCCGCATTAGTCTTGTTATTATAAAATGAAAAGTTAGTAGGTAGACAACAGAAATATGAATAAACTATTTAGATTTCTGTGAGGTAGACAAGTTACGAATCAAGTCATTTAGATCGAATAGAACGTTGTTAGTGTTGTTATTATTGGTTAGTGATGTGTGATTAAATCTATTAGCGTTGGTTGTAGTTATAATATTCAAAATGAAGGCTAATATAATCGAAGCGAGGGGGGAATATTATTGCACTGCCTAAAAGTGGACGATATGATTACAATACATATATCTAATGAAACCGGACTGACTGTGAGTGTTATTCATGATCTTTATATAAAACTAAAGAAAAAGATAAATCATTTTAATGTTTATTTATTTAGATTAATGATAATAATAATGATGAATAATTATTCTAATAAATATATTCTTATTATTGTTTGGTTTCTTAATTAATATATAGAAGTATAATAAACATGTGTTTAATACTATATAGATATAAGTAATATATAGATACGTATAATATTTATATATTATATAGATATATATTATACTATAATTATATAGTAATTAGTTTTATTATTTTGTTTATAGATTTTTTTTTTTTTTGTTCTAGAGAAATACTGCGAGCCGGTGGGTTAAGACCACGAATGAGGACGAAAGTAGCCCTGGTAGTCGATGGTGAACGAATATGAAACAAGTAGTTACATAACAACGAAACATTTTGCAGAATTATTCGACATTTCATTACTAACTGTTCGCCATGCACTCCACGCTGAAGGTTTCCATCACTGAAGACCACCTAAAAACCCTTTTTGACAGAAAGACGTAAACAAGAACGGTTCACACGAGAATAGTTATTTATAATTACTTCAACTGGGACACTACTATATCTTCAGATGGAATAATGTTCAATCTAGCCAAAAGGGAAGACTTCATTTATGGTGTAAGGATAACACACGCTGTAGTGAATAAAACATAGTTATGTGGAAGTATTATATGATAATATGTCATGCTGCCTACTGTGCTCATCGGTTATCCAGCTGAATAGTTTAGAGATATCTTCTGTCCAGGATAATTGTCCGATTCACCAGGCGAGAACCAAAATGTTATAGTCTTCTACTAAACGTGTCGACACTTACTTGAGTTAGTTAATCACTCATGGTTTATTCGTAAGGGGTAAAAGATTTAAGTTATAACGTTTGAGGTTTAGTTTCAATCCTCTTTTCGTCAAGAAAACGAATACTTAAACTATAACCTCAATATCTAAAAGTGTGACCTACTGTATAATGTGTCGACAGTCACTTGACTGTATTGAGAACAGCTGTGGAAGTTACAATAAATATTGGTAATTTTAAAATGTTATATCCCTTACTAATAAAAGCTTGTAATTTTTGTTCACTCATTGTCATTTTCATATCAAAGAAAAGAGATTACAATAAACATAACCATATGTTATTTACTGTCTGCTCATCGTTTATAGGTATAATATTTAAGTTGTAATTGCTGGCCATATTACATATAGGTAGGTCGGTAGTTCAAGAATTAAAGTTGGTCTAGTTTCAATCCTCTTTTCGTCAAGAAAATGAATAAGCTATAAACTTAATATCTAATAAGTGTAACTGTTTTGTTCTATAAAGATTTGAAATTAAAACAAATAAACGTTTTTGTTTTGTTATTGTTGTTGTTGTTTTTGTTACCAATTTTGTAAAGATAACCCAGAAAATAATAACTTACTTTAATATTTATCATTGAACGAATCCACCTATTAATAAAAAAAGGATAATAAATATCTAAACAAAAATATAACAGTCTTCCCTAAGACTCGATCCTACGCTAAGTTAATCACAATCCTATGCACTATGCATCATAGCTATCGGTGATTGTTAGAATTACTTGAAATAAAGCAATACAATGACATCGATGAATGAATGTCACCAAGGTCATGCATATACTCGTATTGACAAGCGACGGCAAATAGATTTACAACTTCGCTCACGCTAGATTATTAATCTATGCGACGGCAATATACTTTCTTTCATTTTATTTAACTTCTTAGTGTGTGTGGTAAATGTGGTGATGTCTCATTACGTTGTGTGTATAACTCACACAAACAGCTCGTACGCACCATCGCGTCGCAAACGAATACAGTCTTTAGTATGCTCATGCATTTCTGATCGTGTACTGTACCTACTTCCGATATTATAATGATAAGACATTAGGTTCACTAGGACTATTCAGAATTAGAATGGAAAATGTCCTAAAATCCACATTCTAATTTCCACATTTTTGTCAGGTGGTGTCATCTACCTGAATTATCTGAAAATTTGTATTTACCATGACACAAACTCCTGCAAGGCCGCACCATGTGTCCCAACGGCCCACACTTGGGCACAAAGAGTGAGCACAGGAACAGTGCTGTCAGATCATAACAGCGGACGTCGACAACTGCTTCGTATACCTCCAAGTCCTGGCAAAAGAAAATTGTATTGGAACGACAGGTTGTAGATGGATTTTCGAGAAGGGTAAATATAATTTCGCAATAAAGAAAAACCCGATTGCTGTTCCAATAGTTGGCAATTCGAATCAATGTTGAGAATCGATTTACTAGGTATAGGTTTTGTGTCGTTCATTTGCAAAGCCTAAGTCGGATGAAAGCACTGTGTCCAAAATACTAGAAATCAAGTTATTTGATCTACCTACCAAGTCATGTTCTTCTGTTCTGACAAACGAATGGGATATATCTAGCTAATAATTATATTTAGTGGCCGACCTTACAATCATTCACAATACGTGCCAGCTACGTACAATAATATTTGTACAAAATCCTATAGGTGTATGCTTTCCCAAGCATACCTAATGTGTTTTGCACGTTCTCTAACAAAAGATAGATCCACCGCCTACGGATATGATCCCCTCGGTCGTCGCAAGCGTGGGAAGATTAACAGTTGATCCAATACGTTCTTCATTTAAACTTGAAGCTTTTAAATAGAATATTCCTCCTTCGTGTCTAAATGGTCAGTGTTTTACCTCCCTTGGTACTGTACGTTAAGGTCAGCAACGAAATTAGAATAACATGGAGCTATATTCAATCTTCTTATTAATTTTTAAATAATGATTGGAGAAACTCAACTTTTGTTGGGGACAGAACCACGCACTCGAAAAAAAAACACACCCACCCATCCACACCCCCCACTCCCACTAATTCCTCCCACTTCAAAAACAGTGTTCCAGAATAATACAAGACCAATTTATTCTTCTGTAGTAAACCAACGATATCTTTCCCAAGGACGACGCAATGCCACGTTTTAATAAACATTGCTCGTTAAAAACGCGCTTTAGAGTCTGGCGCTGATATTTTACTTGTCGGGCCGGCATTGTTTCCGCGACAATGATTGATTCGCGAAAGGGTAGCTAATGGTTATTGATGTCGTCGCGTCATTCGCTGTTGCGGTCGCGGGTGGCGGCTTGTGGGTAATATAGTGTGAGTGAATACGTTTCGTGTACCTATCATTCTTTGTCTGCAGTAATAGGTGTAAGGTGTTCCCACGGGTGTTCCTGTAACGTTCGCTGAACGTTTTACGTCTACCTACAGTCACGGCTGAGGACCTGAGATTCCTGTATCTCATGCCAATACGATAGAGGAAAAAGACTGTTATTTTCTTCAATCGGTTTTACTCTATCGACCTACAAATTACTTTTTTTTTAAACCGGCTTTTAAAATGGCACTCTCTATTATCTGGTGGGTAGAACATGTAGTTATCTACTAGTTTCCTTTCATCAGAACCTTATTAGGATCATCAGCATCTTTGTTTTACGTTATATAGGTACTCATAAGAACGACAAATGTCATCATAATCTTAACATATCTTATGTTGATCTCTCTAAAAATCTTCTAATTTTCGTTTGAAATAATTACATTAGAGCATCCTAGGGAGCGTGACCTGACACTCGGAGCAGAGATTAGTGCGGCCGGCGAGCGTTGAGTACACAAATTAATTGGCCTATAAGCTCTCTGATCTGCGCCTACTAGATTTTCGATCAATTAATTTTAGCTAAGAGGATTTTCGAGAAACTTTGTAGCATTTACTTAGATACCTATTATTGTGGGAATAAAGGTCACGACGGGTACAAATAATATTATCCTGTTGCTATGACTATTAGTGATTATATCTGTTAGGATTTTTGCTGTTTGGTTTAAGCGAATACAGCGCGTACTGTCATGGAACTTCATGATTTCTCAAGATAACAAAAGGACCCTGGCCTAGAAGGTCAGGTTCTGTGCAAGTATAATCTAATAAAATCTGTGGCCGCCGACAGTATGACAACGACCAACACTGGTATGACTGACATGGGATGTCTACTCTATTATTTTTAATACTAAAGGAGCTCAAAGACCGAAAATTTAATTTGCAACATGACCAGCAGAAATATGAAACATTTTCACGGAATCCTTCCCATCGACCTTCATTACTCGGCCAAAATTTTTAATCCCGCCGAAACACTTGAAAACCTTACAGGTCGGCTAATTAACGAGCCGCCGGGACCCGCCAAGTGTCTGTTTAAGCCTGTTAATGGCATTTTAACGATTCACCTCGGATTCGGGCAATTAAACCGATTGCCCACCATTGCGCTGATATCAACGTCTTTCGGATTTCTTTGAGGCCTTTCTGATTGAGCATTGTTTGATTCCCGGCTTTATTACCTACTGTTAATAAATTGATTCTGTTCTTTGTGAGCAATAATCAGGACTACGGGCTAATGAATTATGGGAACACTGAATTGTTAATAACACTGAAAAAAAAGAATGATTGATTTTACTAAATTCCGCGTAAATTTTATCAAATCCGCGGGTTAATATAGGTCCTACACACGAAATTGTTGATTTTACCAAATAGAACTGGTTGTTATGTAAAATCAACAAAGTGGATTTTGTTAAATTCACTCTTGTTATAGTAAAATTAACTATGAAAAGGGTTGACTATGGCAGTTCATTACTCAACCTACGCTACTTTAGTACATTTAGTAATAACGTATGAATAAATACGATTAAGTAAATTGCCAGTGAAGTTTATCCACGCAAAATTTGGAAAATATAGGTATATAATTTACGATTTTCCTTATTATGTTGTGTCAAACTACGCTTATAGTGAATCTAACACGAAACCAAAAATGTCATCATTATCCATGACTAGCAGTTACCCACAGCTATCTTTATGCCTCCTTGCGTTTACGCTAACAGCCTCGGTCATGTACTAATGGCATCCAGTTCTCATCAATATTTTCTCCTAGCAACTGTAGCTACTCCTCTCCACCTAGCAACTGAATGCCCCACAGTACATTTGCCTGTTCTGGGAAACCACTCAGTACCTAATGGTCTTATTACATCTGTCATTATAAATCTTATTGCGAGGTATCTTATGTCGAACACACGAACTTAAGTAGGTGCCGCAAATCTCACTACGTCTTTATTTTTTCGTAGGTACTGTGTGATACACGCGCCTCGCAACCAACACACTAAATGTACAAGTAGGTACTTATTTCTTCCAAAATATACCTACAAGACTTGTGATTTGTATATTTTGGAAGAAATAAGTAGCCAGAACTAAGTGCCTGACAAAATATTATCAGGCAGACGTTGCCAACCAATTTAATTAAAACCGGAATATTTACAAACCGCGAATCGCTCATATCATTTAGCAAACTCAATTTTCCGGGGCTGTTTGTTCTTACGGCAATTAAACTAATATGCAACATACGCTAATTACCCACAAATATGCTTGATAGCCGCTAATGTTTTCCATCTTTGTTACAAGTTTAAAACTGTAGTAAGTATTAAGTTTCATTCTGCGCCATAAATAATTGCATACCTGCATTACTTATTTGGCGTACTAACTATTTGTAGTTATCTATGATTTGGGAATGTATAAAGTCGGTGCTAAGACTTTTATATCTATAACAGTATTGAGTGTGGTGTTTCAATTATGTGTAAAAGTGTCAACTTTCTGTTAATGTTCATAAAGGTAAGCTTGCCTAGGAATATGTTATCCTTACGATTGTATGCAACTAGAATAAGATCTTTTTGCCTACCCTCTGTATTATTTTGTAAATAAAGAAATTTTAAAACAAAAAAAAACAATTAAACTAATATCACTGACAAACGAAACTCATCTAATTTTGAACTTAATGTATTAAACCTTTCACTTGTTGTATTTGACTTAACAACAAAACAGAGGATCTCGTATCAATATGTAGATATGATATTTGTCGGAAACAAAAACTAAGCTAACAATCCCTTTCCGGGGAATCTATATGAATTCGTTCGGGCTTCTGTGATTTAATATAGGTAGGTACCATTAGATAAAGGGTTGACGATATATTTTAGATTAATACGTAACTCAAGGAAGGTATTAAAAAAAATCTTATACTACGAAATTTTTTTTTACGAATTTGGTAATGAGTTTGTACGAATGTATACGTTTTTATTAGTTCCATAGTCGACCCCCACCTTATTCATGAGTTCTTCTACTGTAAATAGGTTAAGATTTGTTCCAAAATTATCACATAACAAACACAAGAAAGGTCACTCAAAGGTTTGCTGGTAGAAAACTCAAATTTGGGTTAAGCTCGCCTGTGTACATACCATCTCAATTGTATTTGTCATTTATCTCATTTTTGTGTACAATAAAGAATTAAAGACAAGAAGCCGCATGCAGTGCAGAGAGTTTTTCATTGTTGTTAGTTGATTTTTGTTGTTGCGGAACCGAATACCGCTATTGCGTTCGATTTGTCCAAAATCCTTAAATTTAATTTAATGTACCGTTGAACTCGCTTAGTGTTATGAAAGGGGTTCGATAGACGACAGATCTTCAAAAAGCAAATCCGAAATATGAGTATCGAAGATCAGAAGTTGAACAAAGAACTAACCTGCTGAGCGTCTCTCTGTCCAAAGTGTCCGATGTAGTTGGGAAACACTGTAAAGTTGTAGGGTATCCTGTGCTGCTGGCAGAAGTTGACGATGACGGGCAGGCACACCCCGGGCGCTGGGTTCCTTGCGCCTGGTGGGTCTGTGGGCGCGGGCCAGGTCACTACTGTGGACCGGTTCACAACTTGTGAGACGTACTGAGGACAAAAAAATTGGTAAAAGTTCCGCTCCATTTTTGGTTTTAAAGCTTTCAAAGTTTATTCATGTGTTGTGTGAAATTATAATATTATGAAATATTAATATAACAGAGACTGTGACAAAGGATATTAAACGATTTGGCAACATCCATATTAAGCTTCTTATTTTGCTAAACAGATAATAAATCATCCTAGAAAATAACGTGTATTCCTGTTCATCCCACTGCCCGTCGCCCCACTGGTGGGACGAACTGGAATTGAAAAAATAATATAAAATTTATTCAAGATCGTCCCACTGATATTGTTAATGGAACGAGCGCGAATGATTTATTAATAACGTTACACAGGATAAGCTTTCCAGTAACATATCTCGCAAAGCAAGTAGCGGTTCCCATAATCCTTCCAAGACCGATTACAAAACTTATTTCCTCTAGAATATCCCTGGAAATCATAAAACAAAATGTATCCACAACAACGCGTCCCTCACAATGTGGTCTATTGTTGTAACTCTCAGAAAACAGGCAATGAGGGCCAGGTAAGACGGAATTGTTGCCCAAAGCCTGAAGCCCGACTTTAAGGAACGAGCACAATAATTGTTTTGTTAGCAAGTTTGCCTTTCCTACGTTTTTGTGGCTGAAATGGCTTTCAGCTGTATGCAAGTAGTTACATAATTGAGTTGCTTCATTTTGTAAAAAAATTATAGGATAACATTACGCGGTTATTCTAAAGATTAAGAAATACTTCAGCTAAATATTTGCACAAATTGAAGGCGTTTTAAATAAGAGAAAAAGTAATTACACTAATATTATATAGTAGTAATAATAGTGTATTAGTAAGTACTTTCTCTATCACTCAAAGGTGTGCTGGTAGAAAACTCAAATTTGGGTTAAGCTCGCCTGTGTACGTACATACCATCTCAATTGTATTTGTTTTATCTCATTTCGTGTACAATAAAGAATTTAGAATTAATTTCATGCCACATTTCTTTTTATTAGTTATATCAATTTTTTTTCCTATGCTATAACTGCTGTTATAGCATAGGAAAAAAAATTGATATAACTGTCAGAATTCGTATAGCTATAAACTGAAATGGAAGTATCAGTTTCCTCATTCATGATCACGGGCATACATGATAAAATATTGAATACCTCTTTTTATATCTACGAGAAGAGACAGAGTGCGTTTTTCAACAATGTCGGTACAAGTTTCGCCGAATCGGAATAATGATTTTAACATAATACCTTTGTAGATGATCATTGTACAAAGTTTGTACGTTAACACGGATTTTTTTTCACCTGCAAAATCGCAAAGCATTCAAAGTCCTACCTTTCTAGTCCCGATCCCTTTAAGAAGTGTTTGTACTCATCATTATGAACAACTTTTATTATGGGACCAACCCTGAAAACGCGCAAAAACAATCAGCTGTTCCATACAAATAATTCAATATTACTCGACTAAGTGATGGAACAGTTCATTTTTTTGTTTTTTTTGTTTTTTTCATAGTAAAAGTGATGAGTACAAACACACCGGGACCGGGATCGGGACTAGAAATGTAGGATCTTGTATTCAGTAACAAAGTTCCTACATTAGTTCAAATAAGGTAGGTACCTACTTAAACATAGCTATACCTACTTACTTTTTTGTATAAATTATTATAATTATTAGCATGCTATTATTATCTACCTTTTCAATGTTTTTTTAAATATTATTGACTCTCTACACGTGTTGGTTAAAAACTGTAAGTGTAGAGAGTAATTGATGTAAAATAAATAAATAAATCTACAAAATTGTGCGAATTTACTGTATGTGATATTAATGCGCCCTTTGGTTCTTATTATTCTCAGAATTACAAGATATCCCGAAATACGTAGATACTTTATATTACTTGCATACCGTATCAGTCCTGAATATTAAATACGAATTCCAGTAGGAATCTATTTTTATTCGAGAGGCACGCAGCCTTCATATCAAAATTTATAAATCCGTATTTAAGTTACTTCAGTAGAGTATTTACTATCTGTGCTTCAGTATATTTTAGTCATAAATTATATTGAGGCTTCTTTGATATTTTTACTTCTTCTTCAAAAAATATTATTGAATATTCTTACATCTGTTAAACCAAGTCGTAGGTACCTACTTAGTTAACAAGGAAAGTCGTAAAAACACTTTTTCATTCCAAAAGTTTTATACAATATCTGCATTCATCCAGGCTATGCAACCTTCATGCCTCGTATAATATGTTTATCGGTTTCGGTCTCCACTCAAGATATCTTCTAACCAAGTGGTAGATCGTAGACTGAATGCAAAAATCGAGAACCGGCTTCGTCCAGCAGTGGACTAGAAGACAGTTTTTTTTTTTAAGAAAAATAAAATTTGTATGCTCGAGACTTTGAGAAATGATAAAGCGTTGGTTGCTCACCTGTACTGCGGGGTTAGCTTTGAAGTACGCGAACAGTGCTCCCGTGATGGCGAGCAGCGCCACTGCGTTGAGTGCTAACTGCATCAGACGAAACTTGTGTGGGTTGGCGTCGGTGCTGGCTCCTCGCATGTCGCGAAGCATCTGTTCGAAAGGAACAAGTGTTATAGGTGTCTTGATAGGAGAATTGACCGAAAGTTTTATGATAAAAGACCTTGTTGGATACGCTTGAATGCTAGGAAGATCAAAATTTCAAGTATGTACTCGTTCAACAGCATTGCTTGGAGTTGGAAATGCATTAATAAATTCTGCTTTATCGCCATTAGATAACTCATTGCCGGATCAGTCTTAATTTTAAACATTAGTTATTTCTACGTTCTAATCAATAACTGTCTTCTATTGCAATCAATGCAAAACATTTCCACATAAACCTAATCCCCGTTCATAACAATTAGGTTTCAGTTCTGAATAATTTTATAATCCGTAGAGGATCAAAACGAACTGCCAGCTAAATGCCATTAGTTTTCATTCAGTTCCCGGAAACTGTGCATCGCAATACAGTCCTGCGAGCTAATCGGTTTAGAACGAGTTGATAGCCACGGTAACTCAATTATTTGAATCAAACGGCCGTGATGGCATTTTTTTTGTTGGCCTCAGTTGAAGCGTAACGAACTGGTGAATTCAAAAGTTCGGAACAATAATTTCGAGTATTAATTACTTGAAAGGTCTTTCTCCATGAATACTTCTATTTTTTTTTAAGAAACGTTGCCCCTCACCTGTTTACAAACATACATGTCACATGCACACACAACCAGACCCGCAACAACTATCTGTAGATCATACAAATATTTGTTCCGTGCGGGGATCGAACCCGCGGCACGTAGCGCAGAAAGCTAATTGCTTAGCCACTGCGCCAACCGTGTCGTCACCATGAATACTTGTCAGGTCATTTTATTTATAGGTACCGTTTCTTTCCCAATACCGCCATTAGATTAATAAACAAACTTCCGTTCTTCATCTTTAATCCCTCAGCTTGTGTTACTTTTTTCTTTAATCAGTTTTAGGAATAATATTATTATTATTGTTCCAAGTTTTATGAAACAGATTTTCAATATTTATTGTAATTCAATCATTCATTGTTATTTATAAATAATATATTTCAAAACTTAAGCCTATTCCATTACCGGAAGACCGGAAGGATATAGATCGCAGTCTACAGTCCTGTCGTGAGCGTCAGCGCCGCTTATAACGGAATTCCTTCAAACAAAAGCTGCCGACAGCTCGTTTCTCGTCGTTTGTGTTCATGCTGGGCGGTGCGAGTTTTAGGAGACGAGCTGGTTGTAACATGATCAGTATACACACAAGCTTCTGTGAAGCCACTATGTTAGAATAAAGACTAGACTAGATATTAGAATAGAATAAAGATAATTATTTTTCAAAATTACTTATGGTATAAAACACAATAATATAAATCATAATAATAACATAGGTATGATACTGATAGGTGCCTGTACTAGGGTAAACCTGTGCCACAGGCGGCAGAAGTGCTTACAATAATGTACTTAAGAGGAACAATGTTTTTAACAATATTTATCATTAGCAATCTTAAAATGTAATACAAAAATAAATTAATTTCTTATAATAGACCTAATTAACCTAATTTACTTATTTGACAATGGTTATCAGATCTTCCGTTTTATCATAGGTCAAAGTTTGTAAATACTTATACTTAGAACTAGAATAATTACGGTCAGATATGGAATAGAATAGAATAGAATATCTTTATTTGCTAGGTGTAGGTACTCAGTGGTTCTTTTATCATTTATAGTGTGCTTATTCCGCTATATGTTTCTACGTTATAGCATACAAATGTTTATTGTTACATATAAATAATTGATTATTGTTTTTTAATTTTACACCAGGCACATAAGTTATTTGTTAGTAAGTAGATATTCGTATTGGACACTTACTCAGAAGTTCAATAATAAGAACAACTGACGGCCACGATTTCTTTGGTATAAGAAAAATGTTAAGTGTTACAGTCTAGATGGCGATGTGTGACGTAGGACTGACAGAAAGACAATTATTTAGAGTTCCCTCTAGAAAATAAAAACAAGGACACTGAACTCGGGCTGTCTCTTACACCCTGCATAGAAGGCTCGAAATCTTAGCAAGAGTTCATTGCACTTTCATGAACAAATTATTTTTTTAATAGCGTTTATAACTTGCAACCTTCTCCAAAAAGGAATTATCTCTAGTTGCAGTAACGTTATGAATGGCGCTCCGGCGCGTACTCGCAATTGTTTCACATTCAATACATACCCCTGGCTTTGTGGAGTCCACAGAGATATTATTGTTACGTAATCTCTATTCAGAGTACCCATATTCGGAATAACTCCTTGTTTCCAGATTTTAATACGAATTAAAGGTGTAATTTTAGGTTTATCTTTGAACAATGAGGGTTTTGTTATATTATGTTACCAAATAAGCTAAAGGCGTATGTACCTACCATGTTTACGTAAGCATGGGGGGTAAGAGCTTTACTTACTTTTGCTGATGAGGGGAGGGGGGGGGGGGGGGGGTTAATCATTGCAAAATATCTGCTTACGACGAAATACTTGAAAACCCCATTAGATGGGCCTCAACTTTTGAGTTTATTTAGAATCATTATACCGTTACTTCCTGTAAAGTTGTATTTTTGCATTTGCATTAGTATACGTAGGACCCGTCGACAATATCTTCGATGAGGACGTACAAATCGAATGCAATTGAAAATTTCGGTTGGAAATCTGTCGAATTCTAAGAAAGACATTTATGGAAGCCACGGGAGCTGAGGGGCCGGGCTTAATAGCTTTCGTGCTGATAGATTGATCTGTGAGGTTGTAGCGATCATGTCGTGTGCTTCAGAGCGCACTGTAAGCCTTCGGTGGTAGTTTGTCAAACAAGATTTCACAGTCGTAACTCGTACCTAGGCAAAAGCGGGAACGTCAGAAAAAATCGCTATAAGCAATAAGACCGCCCTTTGTACATTGATCAATTATTATTATTAGATAAATTATTATATGCATATCAACGGTATCCCACTGCAGGGCAAACGCCTCCCTCCCCCATTTCCTTGTCTGTTGCTAATAGGGGCCAATCCTTTGAAAAGAAGTCAATTCATTGATCAATACACTGTGTTTACTTTTCTTTTTCTCATGGTGTGCAATAAAGCATATTTCTATTATATCAGTAGCCCCCAATACTTTGGTAGATACAAAATAAGATAGCGGTGTATTAAAAATCGACCTTACAAAAGTATGGAACAAGCTTTTCTGATGACTAGACTTTACTTCGAATATCCCGTTTCATTTAGTCCCAAAAATATGAGTACGTTATACAAGGCTAGCAGTTTCTATAAGAAACGATGAACCAACAAAATAAAACTCGCAATACAATACAGAATTACTCTTCCAAGTTATACGTAGGACGGGACGCAATCTTGACTCATGTAAACAGTAATATGTGGCGCAGACCGTACACTCGTTCCTACTATATGTAGGGGCGGGTATACACCCCTACGCGCAGTTGCGTATGTACCGAACGCTGATTAGAAACTTTGAGATTGTGTGTGGAAAACTTAAAAGGACGGACTTTGAGATTTTATTAGAGAGTAAAAGGAAACTTTGCGTGTTTATACATATAAGAGTTACGTATCTAAGTAGGACTTAATCAAGAGTTCGTCTTTGTGGCGAATGGAGGACAGCTTGTGTGTGGCAGCAGTACCTTTTGAAGGCAGATGCGTTGCGTAGGTAACATAAATAAAGTAGGTATAGATTTTACTAAGACATACAATTTATCGATAAGTTTGTTATTTAGGGCCCATCGACACTCGATACTTTTAGCAGCAGAATTGCGTTTTCGCGTTTGTTATTCACTTTTTGTAAGCAAAAGGCCGCCAACGAACGCGAAAATGCGCGATTCTGCTGCTAAAATGTATCGAGTGTGAACGAACGCTTAGAGTAACAAAGCCAATTTCTTATTGCCGATGAAATTTACTTGAAGCAAGCTCTCTGTCAAGTTTAAGTCAAACATCTTTCTGACCCCTTTGAACCGCTAAAGCCAGATCTTTTACTTTTTCCTTCATCTTAGCGTTTTAGAATATTACGTCGGTTCACTTTCTTCAAATAAACTATTCATCCGCTCAAATAAGCTCAGGATCAGCTAATTTCAACCAACTTTGTTTGTTTTACACGAAGGTCTCCGGACGTGAAAAGCCCCAACCCAAATCGCTTCAAGCGAATTTGTTCAGATATGAGAAATTAGCTTATTTGATCTCAATAACAAACTTAAGGGTAAACTGTATATTATTACACTGGTAACTGTACTTAGTCTTAACAAATGTTTTAAAACAGTAAAGCTTTAGCTAGCTTGATTATTTCATTACAATAATTTAACAATAACCGATCTCTGTTGAGTAGCTCAAATACCTGGTCATCGCAATCAGTTGGTATTTGATATAAAGCCGAATACAATAGATTCTTAAGCATATCTATCAATTAGAAATAAATTTCTCAACATTGTTTAATTTATCAGTTAATTAAAACATTTAATTAGGTCTATTAATTAACATTGTTGTAAAATATATATCTATTCTTTATCTTTTAACTGTAGATACAGGCTGCAGTAGTTAAATGTAAAGTGAACTATTTTGTTTTGAACAAAGAAAGACGTTCTACTGTGTGTTGTTTATTAAATAAAAAGGCCACTGGTCGTTGCTTGCTTATTGAGTAGATAGGTACTACACGACTAGTTTCAGCAAGCAAAATTTAAATGGATTTTGAATTTTGATTTTGATTTTTTGTTTTTTTTTTTTTTTTTTTGGATCGATTTTGCATTTTGTTTCCGAAAAATATCATAAATTCATCTCAGCTCTATTTTCTTTTCAATAACCTAACCGTCAAAAACCTTCGACTCCAACTAGAAAAAGAGCTGTAACTTTTGAACGGCTGAACAGATTTTCATGAAATATAGCTAAGATAATACCCGATTAAATTAACTTTCGATTAAAAATAACTGCATTGAAATCGGTCCATTCGTTTTGGAGCTACGATACCACAGACCGATACACAGATACACACTACAAATTTATAAAACCCCTCTTTTTTGTCGGGGGCTAAAACCCCAAAGCTGTATACATTTTTGCGAAACAAAATAGCTACTTCTATTTCATTCCAACACGTAAGCGCTGCAACCTAATCGAAAAATCAGAAGTTTTCGATACAATTTCACGTGCAATCCCGACGCGACTAAATGAAGTGCAATCCGCTCTGGAGTGCAAAGTGAAAGGGAGCAAGTTGACCAAGTATGAAGCGCCCGCGAATCGTGACCACAATGTGAGAAGGAATTTTTGATATCCCTGTCTAGCTTTTGAACCGAGTTTTTTGTAACGGCGGATGGATGTAGTGTCATGTTCAGATATTGCAACTTCTCTAGGGATTGTGATGCGATTTTCTCGGTGTATCAGATTCGGGTAGGTGATTACGTTTCAGAATAGTGGTAGGTACCTAATTACGTCATGTTAAATACAATTGCGGCGTTCCCAAAACCCCTCAATAAAAATTGGCCTGTCTTTCATATTTTAATCATCCTGTTTTTTTGGAGGATTAGGTATACCTAATAGGTACCTACCGTTGAGAAACCTTTACCAGTCGTTTTTTTTTTTCATTCAACTAATGAACCGCTATTGGCCTTTTCTATTAAAATACACATATTTTAACGTTTAAAATATTACAAAAGAAATTCTCGCGACCGTTTGTGCCGTATCCAAAGCTTTTAGCGTAAACACAGCAAGCGGCGCAATATTTTAATTAGGCCGCACCCACTTGCGCGCGACACTAAATTTTACAGTATCCGTATGTGTCATACATCTGTGCGGGAAAATACGCTTGCTAGTTACTTTTATAGCATTTTGTTGAACGCACGGATTTCTGAGCTTTTCCAGCAATAAAAATGTTTCTGCCAACGACGTTAGGGTATTATTTCCATTTTCGGATTGTGAACTGACTGATGAAGTGAAATGGCATGAGTTTTTATATGAAGTGTTGCGGTATTTAATATTAAAATGACACAGTAATATCTTAAAAACCAGACCTTTCAAGTCATACAGAAAACGGGATTTTTGTCAAAAGTTGAGAGACATCTAAATGTAATGAGGTGTCGCATTCATCACCACTTTGAGACGATAAATGCGATTACATTCCATAAGATATGTACTTAGTTGTAAGGGAACAAGAGAAGCCGGAACTAGCATTTAAAGTGTTGCACTTCAAGCACAACCAATTTACGTAATTAAGTTATGTTCAAAGTTATGTAGAATTAAGAATGTTTTAATGTTGGACTCACCCGATGATGTAAAGACATGTTGCTTCCATTTTGAAACCTGACGATCGTCTGTAGTGACGCCGGCGTGGACATACTCTTTGTGATAGATCCATTCCCTGAGTCCCGGTCGTGCTGCTCCTTAAGCAATAGACCCCGAGCTATCTTGGCATTGAGACTCTTGTTCACGTGCTGGTGGGGCAGTAAAGGAGCCTCCATTGTCTTCGTCGTATATGACGGTGAAGAAGTCTGACTGAACGAGTCCGAAGACACGTTGGAGTCCTGCCGGACGCTTATGTTCGACCCTGAGCTCGGAGACCGCTTTATTGGCTGGACAGAATTTTGAGGAGGTAGTGGAGCAGGAGTGTAGGGTGTAGAGTCAGGAATTCTTGAGGGACAAGCTCTTCTAGCAGACAGTGGCTGTGGATTCCTGTTGCAGTCGAGTCGTGGTTGAGGTTGCACTGGGGCTATGGTGCGTCGGTTGCCGTTCGGGTCTGTCTGCGGGGTCGTCGTGGGGGGCCTGGGCGGGGTGGGGGGCGGCACTCGGCGCGGCGGCTGCGGGGAGGAGCGGCGCGGGGGTGCAGGCGGCGGCACTGGCAGGGGTGTGGGCGCGACTGTTGCGGTTGTACGCTGTGGCACGGGCGGCGGCTGTGGCTGGACTGGCTGGATTTGTTGCGGCGGTGGCTGGAGCTGCAGACAAGATTGTAAGATAGAGCAGAACTCAGAGGCACACCTTGGGGGCTTTCAAAGTTCTTCGAAGTATAATTTCTTTCGATCTCATAAGACAGATTTCCAATGTCCTACCTTCATGATTGGCCTTGCCGGCGCGAGCCTGGAAGGCGGGCAGTATGGCAGTGCATCAGACGGGCAGTACACGAAGCCTGCGGGTCGTTGCGGCTGCGCGGGGGCACACGCCGCTGTGGAGTGTCGCCGAGGAGTGCCAGCGCTCGGTCGGAGGAGTTCTAATAGTTTCTCGCCTGGAGTAGCAGCCAGGCTGCCGGCGCGACCGCACCTGTGAAAAGATACGAAGGTGAGTTCAGGTTACATATTATCAGCATATGAAATAGGGTCTCGTTGCAATCCTGATCAAATTAGTGAATAATTTTCGAAAAATTTATAATGTCTTGAGTAATTTGGTGCTAAACCTAGTCTTTGTTTTTTTTTTAATCATGTTTTTGTAGGTATATGTATCTACTTAAACAGCTAGCACTTTCTGTACTCAATAAGTCGCTAATTGTATGAGATTTCTGATATTTGTTATTGATAAACGTTTGGTAAGAAGAAATTTGTGATACACCAACAATGATGATAAAATAAGATATTTATCTTGTTAGTTGGTAACAATAACCCTATCCTACCCTATACAACAATACACTAGATATTCAAAGCACCAGCAGTAAATCGTAACAGAAATGCGAGTAGCGATAATATCGATGAGCGCTCGGCGGCCGGCGATTGCACCTCCGCCTTGTGAATAGGATCCAGCGCCCAGCTGTCAGGCGTCCGCCTAATGATGCACACTGATTCCGACGCAAATTGATTCAGTTACATAAGTTACCGAATGAATCGTGACTGCAGACATATTATATTTAGATATTATATTTAGACGTATATTTCACTTGCTAAGGTTCTTAACAAGTGAAAAATGCAAAAATACCGATTTTTTTAGAAATGTCAGTTGCTAGTTTTTAAAATTGTACAGCCAAGGTATATTTACATCTTTGTGTCTCTACAAGCCGAGTCCGTTATCAACCCTCTATTTGTTTCGAGCAAACCAAACGTGTCGTAGGTTACAGTCGACATTATTTGAATACCTAGTCTACACAGATTTACATACTTGAGATATCTTTGCCGCAACTAGGTATGTACCTACCTACTATTATTCTATCGAACTAATCAAAGATCTTTAACGCATTCTCGACGACTCGACCTAAAGACCATTTTTTATTCATGTGGTGGTTACCGATTCATGGCTTATCCTCCGCCGCTGGGGGGAGGACTTCTACTGGCTAAGCTCACCACGGCACCGCTCTCGGCATCTGATGTGTGTGCTTTGTAAAGGTTAAGCGTTTTGGGGTGCTGTCGTATGTTGAAGTCAAAAGTACCAAAACTAGTCGATTCGCTTAAACGCATAAACGCTTTTGAATTTATGTATGTTTTGTCGTATAGTGTTATTACTCTTTATTATTATTTCCTTTATTTAATTTTTAACATACTTTTATATATTTTTAAATAATTTTACAATTAAATTAAAAAAAAAAATTATAAAAACATTTAAAAATACAAAAGATTATTATATTATTATTATCATTATATCATTTATTCACTCTTCACAATTGGTTGACTTAAAATTAAGTACTTAATATTGGCTGAGACTAGATTCAACCTATGTGACTCTCAATCGGTCTAGTTGCTCACTTGCCACAGCGCTAATGATATCCCATAAGTAATTTATGCGCATACACAGTGTGTGGACAAGCTGGTACGTGTGTAGTAGAGTAGGCAATTACAACGCTT
Organism: Allophyes oxyacanthae; assembly: GCA_932294325.1. Taxonomy (NCBI): domain Eukaryota; kingdom Metazoa; phylum Arthropoda; class Insecta; order Lepidoptera; family Noctuidae; genus Allophyes; species Allophyes oxyacanthae. The sequence continues at coordinate 18,924,316 of OW028610.1, read as the reverse complement.
TACCAGTACCTACAGAGTGTCAGCGGTGTGCCTTTATTGACCATTGAAGAGTATGTCATACACCATGTGTCAACATGAGCGTAAATACGGAAGCAAATGGTTGTAGACACGCGTTCACGATTACACGTCCGGCAGTAAATGGAATGTAGGCCAGTGCAATTCTATGTCCACTCAGCAGCCGCTAAAGACTAGAAGTAGCAAATATAAGGGTTTATATTTGTGTAGAAACGAGTTATGGTGTTCCTCCATTGAAAAGAGAGGATCTTCTAAACAGCTAACCTAACATGCGCGCCGCGACAGAAGTATGTGGTCATGACAAGATGAGATAATGCCTCTAAAAACCTGTTTCGTCCTGCTCCATCAAAGAATTTTTCATCTTATCTGTATTTCAGGTGATTGATAAAAAATATTCACATAAAGACAGCATCATATTGTAGGTAGTATATTACGTCTATGTATTGTAGACTTCAGAGTTCTTTAAGGTATCTAAAGAGTTGTCGAACCGTGACAATAGAAGATTCCAATGCGACTAAAATATAGCCGATGAAGGCACTATTACTGCGTTTGCTGATAAGCAATACTTACTCATTTAAAATCGACTTCTAAAAATCTAGAAAAACGTGAAAATGCGTTCAATAATATACCTTGTTTTAGGACTAGTAAATTGTTAAACCACGTCTCCGTTCACTATGCAGCCAATAATCACGCTCGCTACAATTTCCAATACCGTGTACAAAGTACATAATAATGCAATACACAGGTAAATAGGAACAGTCAGTGATGTCAACCGGTGATCACATTTCCGGCTAATGAATGAGCCGCATGCCTGACTGGACATGCAGTCGCTCTGTGGAATGCGTTAATGAACATGGCTTCCTAACTGATTACCGCTTCCAATATTGCTTTTAAGCCTACCGCAATAGATTGCGATTACATTTCAATGGAATCCTGTATCCCTTTCTCCTAATCGTTAACAGTGCAAGTACCACCACATTACCAGTACCATATCGTAACATTAGCAGTATCTTACCACAACATTGTACTGATAAAGATTGTAATGTATTATTTAAAAAGAGTTTCCATGGAGTTTCTTGCCGGTTCTTCTCCATAGGATCTACTATTTGGAACCGTGTACCTAGAGTCTCGACATTTCATAAGTGCCTGGTTTACATGAAATAAAGATCTGTTCTATTCTAAGTGTGCTATGTTCGGCTAATGTGTTAGTTCTATTTTTAACCTCCGACAAAAAAGAGGAGTGTTATAAGATTGTAGTGTGTATCTATGGATCTGTGTGTCTGTCTGTAGCATTGTAGCTCCAAAACGGATTGACCGATTTCAATGCAGTTTTCTTAATTGAAAGCTAGTTTAAAAGGGTGTCATTTTACCTGTTTCATGAAAATCTGTTCAACCTTTCAAAAGTTGCAGCTCTTTTTCTAGTTGGAGTCCGGGGTTTTTGACGGTTAGGTTATTACAGTAATTTATCTATGGTCAACATACACACAATAATATGTATTGTCCAGTCACGATAAAGCGTCACAGTCAACTGGAAAAGATGCTTTCGAAAAATAGTGGGGCGCGGTGGATGGTACTATCTGAATCTATATAGCTTCGATATTTTGAGTGGAATGTTTCGGTCCGGTTTGCGGAAGGCCGAATGTTTCGGTGGCTGTAATTTCCACGTAAAGCGAACACAAGCGTTACATATTACAGTGAATAAATTAATCTGCGTTAGCTGATGCATGATTTTAAATGTGTTTTTCTGTAATTTATTGCAGCTCATGTTGTGTATTTTTCACGAGATTGCGCTATAGTCATAACGCAATCTGCTTATTTTAAGTGACATTTTTTGCATATAGTTTTAAAAAGACTTAAAAAAATATTCATCTTTTATTTCCAATTCTTCAAAGCTTTCATACATTCAAGACAGCGAAACGGTTGCAGGCAGCTAAATCTATTTGTTAGAGATTTACTAGTGGTCGAAATTCGACCGTAATTTTAGCTTTCTGCACTCCTTCTTCATATAAACTTTAAATATGCCAAATCTCACACTCCTCCGTGCGCGCAATATGCCTAAAAAGGGGTAAAAAGTTTTCTCTTCACGTATTAATATATAGATACATTACCTATACATATAGAATATAGATTGTTCTTGTACAAAGCATCGAACTATGGACTCAATTCTTTAGTCTACTTCCGATATAATGGAAGGGAGGGGGGGGGACCACTAAATGGATATTGCATTGTGCGACCGTTCACACTTTAGTTTAATTTACAGGCAAACAAAACAACAAGCAGGACCGTTACAGGCAAAATTGTTAATTTGTTTAATTCAAAGCTACTTGCAAAGTTGCTGTTTCACCACTTGCTAACTCCCGACACTTAAACTTAGTTAAGCTGTGGTATAACTTCTCCGCAAAGATAAACCGCTTGAAAAAGTATGAAATTTTCTTCTCACTTCTTAATCTAGTGGCAGGTACAGCCATGGTCGTGGTGAGTCGATAAACTGAGGGATTGATTTATTTTGATACTCGGTCAGACAAGTACTTTCTGTTTATCAACTTTATGGTGGGTGCAACCCGAGATAAAGGCAGAATGATTGATATACAGGGTGACATGTTTATCGTCAGGAAAAAAATTGGGTGTGATAGATAAATGGAGTAGAATTCAAAGACATAGTTAAATTAAATATAATTGTTTATTTTTAACTCAATTTGGAATCCTTGCCTTCCTTTTACACAATATTCAATTATAGCGGATTTTGGACGACAAACATGATTTTCATTCATGCGCTATCTAAGCCTAGTGCGGATAGATATCTACCTATTCTTAATTTAACTAATACAGACGCCCTGTATTATGGTTTCTTTTCATGTATCTTTTTGGGTAAACTCAATGGTATAAAACAATTACCTACCTACTCTGGTTACCTGTTTGGTACTGGCATACCGACAGCACATAGATTTTTTAAATTGTTAATTTATTTATTTTTACTTTTTTATTTTGCACTGAGTGGTCTGATGTCCGAATAAATGACTTTTCTTTCTTTCTTTTTTCTTTCTGGTTTATAACTTCTATTCCATGTAAGTACATGACACACCATTATTATTTTCCTGACCGTAAAAAAAGTCAGCCAGTATATACAGAGGCTGTCTCTACATGCACACTTCAAAAATCTTTATTAACTTTATAATATTCATTAGTAATGGTATTCAGAAATACATACCTATGTCTATAGTTTAATTACCCGTAACCTAAAACAAACAAAAACCTTACCACATAGAAATCCGGTGAAAATTGGAGACTGTTCCAGCCATTAGCGTAGTAAATGGCGCGACTAATGGACGCCGCTGATTACACGGTCATAATGAATCGAACGGCAGCCGAGTGCCTTTGATTCCACTGGTCAGACGGACGGGATTGATTTTGTTGTTTTAACATTGATGTGGTCAGTTCATGTTGTTTGTGAATGTGGGTAATGTAACAGAAGATAGCAGGCTTATTATGCGTTCGATTCAAACCTGCAATAGGCGTTAATGATTCTAAAAATATGCATAGGTAAATGGAAAAAGAAATGCTACGTATCGTGCTACGGCGTAGCGAGCGGCGCGCTACATTCGTAGCACGAGGCCATCTGTAGTTGAATTCTATGGGGAAAATGCGAGATATTAATAATTGTTATCGGTATCGCTTCGATGTCGTTATAAGCTTGAAAACCGCCAATAGAAAGCAGCATCCGTAAAATGTCAAATCAAATGGGAAAACAAGCGTGAACCGAACATGAAATGGAGATATTGATTGATGAATATTTGACGTCGTATTTGAAAGGGCCGATATAAATCAGAGGAAACCTGAAAGGTGCATTTATCAATTTGATGTTTCGTTCCGTTATTATTGTATCAATACATAGGCGTATCGTTCGTTTAAAGCCTTTTTATTGGTGGTAGGCATTCGAATGACGACACGATGGCACAGAGTCTAAGCGATTTTCTTTCTGTTATTTTATTTCGCGGGTTCAATCCCCACACGGAACAAATATTTGTATGTAATACAGATAGTTGTTCCGAGTCTGGGTGTGTTGTGCGTTTGAGATATATGTCTATAAACTGTAAGAATGATACAGGAGAAATCCTAGAGTCCCCAAACTCGTTCTTTAAAAAGAAAAAGGAAGTATAGTCAGCTCGCCGGCTCCAAGCAATCGGGAGCCGAGGAAACGGGCACTTTGCGCTGCGCCCGAACGTCGCTCATACCCTGCACTCTCCCAGTACCAGTGTTTCGGGGTACCACTTGTATATTGATCACGATTGCTATAATGACGGAAAAAAAAAACCATTCTAGAAATGACATCTACGACACATCACGCATCCGCAATGAGAGGCTGACCCGAGTCCCAGCTGTGGACATTAATATGCTGATGATCATGAGAGTACATATTACGAAAATACGGGATGCAAATAATGCACTCATAACGCTAGATCTATCTTAAACCCGTTTTTCAGCCCTGTACTCCCGTTCCAATAAAGTCAGAATATAGCAATATTACAGTGAATGACATCAATTTCTCAAGCCGCCTGAACTTAACCCTTTGCCTAACAACCCTCCCCAATTTCCTCCCCATCTGTCTGACAGTTTATTAATCTAAGCAACGTCAACGGATGTGACGTAACGTGTCACTGCCGCTTCTAAGAAACACTGATGTAAAGTGTGCGATGAAGGCTCAGTCCTGCACATTTTAAGACATTGTCTCGTGTCTTATGAGAAGTAGTCACCGATGCTAAAAGTAGCTCGTGTGAATGGGGTAGCGATTGATCGCTGCATCTAGCTTCCGAAAAGCGACTGAATCGCTAGTCGCCGATGCTAAAAGTAGCTCGTGTGAACGGGCCCTAAGCAAGAAACTCGTCACACTTTGAATAAGGGATCTAGTTATGAGATAACTACTGAGCGGATACCTGAGGATCAGGAAAATCGATCAATTCAGAAAAATAAAGATATACAATTATTTATGCTGGGAAATAAATTCAAAACATCTAGTTTGCCTGCTTTACTGCCTTGTTATATTTCACACGATAGTTAAGAATTTCACTACCAAGCTACGAACTTTTGGAACATTAGGAAAATTTAATTTGCGTATAGGTACCTACCACAAGGCGGGGAGTTGGCAACTTAATGGGCTTGCAAATGGTGTGATTAATTGCGTTCCAACCAGAACACGAACACGAGGACATGTCGACGTTACGAATATTGGATGCTAATTGTGAGGAATTGACTTCAAATTGAATTCCTTTTAATAGTACCTACTGCGGCTTCGTATTGTTCAGGTGCTGAAAAATTGCTGAACTTTTTCTTTGCTTTCGTTTTGTGTTTTGTCCGCCTTATTGTTTTCCGGTCTATTGTTGGGTTTCGCGTTACTTAAAGGTGCCAATTGGTCGCCAATAAAATTCATCCGGAGGATTTCTCTCCATAAAAATTTTAACTTCAAACCAATTCCTTTAGTTCTTAAATGTCTTTTTGATTATTATTATATACCTTCTGATACTCAAAATAATTCACTGAATCTGGTAATAGTGCGAATGAAATATGCAATCTGACGACGAGACTGCGACGAATTGAAAATATTGGCGGCAGGGATTTTTCTCAGCAGTTACAAGACATACGGATTTGATATTTGTGGACATCATTTATCATGTCTTTGACACCATTTTGGTAATTGCTTTACCTACATGTTAATTTTGATATCAGAGAAAAAAATATCAAATCAACAACAGCTCTTTAAAACACAGATTTTCATCGTTCAGGGAAACGAGACCGAGGCTCTAAATTTTCTGTATAGATTAGTCTAAAGACACACTTTAATATGATACCTAATTGGATTTTATAAATAAACGATAGCCTTTAATTTAAACGACAAATTAGGTAGGTACTGTTTTGACTCAATACGCACAAACTAGCGCTCGTTTATGTATGCAGCCGATCTGAGATGAAATGTTTCCCACTACGTCGCCATAATCGAATCAATTGACTGAATTTTTTAATTTAAACTCTATGTAAGCAGGTCCGTCGTATTTAATATGCTGAAATACTGGGCTTGTCATAGTCACTCCGAGTCGAAAAGAATAACTCACAATGACTGTGACCCATGATGTTAGATATGAATGAAGGCAAACAAGTAGGTATATAAGTAGGTAATAGTAGTTTAAGAAACTGTTGCATAATAAAGTAAAGTAGTGAATGAAACTGCACATAACTAGGTATTAAAACACGAGCTTGTGTTAAAAAATCGAGCCGCAGCAGGCGAGACTTTTAATAGTATCACACAAATCACTTGATCTATATTTTTAATTTTATTATATTTGCATGTGCATAAAGTCTATCATTAGAGTACTATTTTTAAATTCATAATTAGAACTTTGCGATATGAGTTTAGATAAATAAATACTGTTATCCATTTATCTGATATTGAACCTAAAATCGAATACATTATGAGAAACCTATTATATTACCGGAATGAGACAAGATGACCTATTTTTGGTGTGAAACTACATGGCAATATATACTGCGTAAGTTTGTTAGTACCGCTAGAACGCTTATGTAAATTTAATATCAACAAATATTGTTGTAAATGACTTGGAGCTGTGCCAACTCCTTGCCTGCTAATGGAACGAGCGTAAATGATACGTCAGAAATAAGTTTGGGACAAAGGTTTCAAAATGTTTCTTAAGATTATGCATTTTGTAATAAAATCGTCTATTATTAATAATAAATGGCTAGTAAATAATGGATGACCCCGAAATACAGCACTTAAGAATTTACGAAAAAGTATGAAATATAATCTTATCATACGAACTGATTCCACTAATATCACTCTACCTTAGAATAAAATCTAAACTCCAAGTATATAAAAATCTGAAAAATTATAGCGTATCGTATGACGGTAATAGTAGACTTACAAACCAATTATATACAATAGATAAATCTGACAGGGTAATAAGAAATCAACACTTAACACCATCGATCATACTCCTAGACGTATCCCATCGTGATCGTCCCGGACCCTTGCCTAGGAGAACAGGAATATAAGCATATCTCCAGGGTGATTGATGAGAGCGCCCTAGGCAGTATTCTCGGGCTAAGATCTCGGTGAAACCTAAGCTGGAACGACGACGTGACTAAATGAGACAAATTTGTCACACACAGCTACAAAGGACACGTGATTAATTACTGTTTAGAGGTTATGTTAGAATAATTTATTGTTAATACCTGTCAAGAATTTGGGCTTGTTGTTGCTTTGTAAGGAGTTAGTAAAGTTGCGTGCAGGAATAGAAATAGAATAGAAATCTATTCTCTTTGAGCTCCAATTCTGAGAAATCTATTATGTTTGCAATCAAATCGGATCCTAATCGATCGAAGAGGTCACAACGGAAGAGAAAACTTTGTACCCCTGTCTAAGCATAATTGCGCGCACAGAGGAGTGTGAGATTTGGCATAGTTAAAGTTTATATCGATGAGGAGTGCAGAAAGCTAAAATTACGGTTGAATTTCGACCACTGGGTATCCACTAGTAAACTTTATTATAGACCAACATAAAAAAACATAGTGTGTAAATCAATGGACAATGGGTAGTCTTATTTAATCAGATCAGATCCATTCTTCTAATTATTCTTTAACTTTTGAAAAGTTTGGGCTGTTGCCAATTTATAACCTGTAGTAGATAAACACTAAAGCGCACACAACCGTTCCAAACAAGTATCTATGTCCCAACAATAAACAATGCTAGTGGAAAATTAACTGTATCTATTCATATCAAAGTAGCTTTCTTATGTAATCAGGGTCAATGACCTTCAGTGATCTTCCGTGAAAATGATATTATCAAAAACCGACTTAGAAGGCGTAAGAATACAGTACATTTTTCACTGACACTGTTTTTTATCGAACTGACGGAACGAATATGTGCGGATAGGCCTTTAATTTGAATGCAAGGCGATAGATGAATTTATAATTATAGAGTATCACAATCATAAAACAACAATACAGGGAACAGTTCTGTTTTTACTTACAATACGATACAATATAATTGATTGTACACCAGAGATTCAAAAGGTACATGAATTCATAATTATAAAAATAGACATGTACCTACATTATACAATGGGCGGTCTTATCGCTAAAAGCGATGTCTTCCAGACAGAAAAAGGGCAGTTTGTGCGGTTGGTAAAATAATCAAGTCTGAAAAATCATCATGTCCAAGGATTACTACATACTTACCAGTTGTGCAGACAGCTCACACATCATACAGTGCTAGACGATCAAAGCAGTGACTGTTCAACTTTATTTTATATCCTTTCACAGTTTCACTTTGAATTATTACCTATATATCACAAATTCACTTCAGTTAAAATCCGTTTCTATTCTTAATTGCTTACCCGCTATTTTTTATATTCTGTCTCTTTCGATCTTACTACTTTTTGTTAGGCAATAATCATCACATCATACAGCCAGTGATGTAAACTTTTTGTAAACTCCTTTTGTAATCAAGTTGCAAATATATTGCGATAATTATATTATTTTCATATGTGTTTATGTAAATATTTGTTTATTTGTAATATCTCTGTTATTTTTATAATTCTTATTTCTTTTACCTCAATAAATAAATATTTTAATTCATAGACTTACTTTTTTTTTTGTCTCTGTCCATAAACGCTTACCTCCTTCTTTTTGCTTGGCAATGATCATCATTGACATACAGCCAATAATGTGAACATTTTTGTAAACTGCTTCTTTTGCATTCAAGTTACAGAGATACTGCGATATATTTATTTTCGTGTGTGCTTATGTAAATATTTGTTTATCGAATTTACAATCCCTCAATCTTAAATAGTCAACCGCCTTAGTTCTTAGGAAATTACCGCTTATTTATTTTAATTATTGGTCGCCCAATGGTCTAATTTCGACCGTTATTTTAGCTTTTTGCACTCCTTCTCCATATAAACTTTAACTATGCCAAATCTCACACTCCTCCGTGCGCGCAATATGCTGAAAAAGGGGTACAAAGTTTTCTCTTCACGTATTAATAAATATTGTTTAATAAATTCATAAAATCTAGATTCAAAATAAAGATGTCGATGTTTAGGGCAGAAATGTTTCATGGGAAAGAGCTTCAGCCAAAACCTTAAAAAACTTCCCTTGACGACATATAAACGCCTGAAAAAAATCATTAATCCAAAACTAAAAACATAGCAACAAGTTTCCACAAACACTATAATAACAGGTATAACCATTAACCTTTTAAATTGTTACAATAAAGGCCTTATATCCAAACGAGATTACATTTATCGATTTGCCTATACGTTTTCAATTAAAGTTCCTAACAGACCAAGATCACAAGTTGTTCAATCTTCCACTTCGGAAAAACTTAGAGAAACCAACTTCTGTGAGATTTCCAGAACATTTCGTATTATCTTCGTTTTTAATTTCCTATAAAGGTGGAGTTTTTTTATGTCATGCCTTGTTCACGCTAGTGCATAGATTATACATCAATACGCTAATGACCGACTGGTGGCTGTATGACATACCGACCTTTGCCTGTCACTCCGAAAAAAAATAACGAATAAAAAACCAAAAATAACTTTGACTGGCAAAAAAATCTTGCGATACAGCGAACCTAACCAGCTGACCATCTTTACATTATATATGGCTGAAATACTAATAGGTAAATATTCATAAAACGAGAAGCCTCTTAAATCAAACCATCTCTCTCAATTTAAACTCATCCCCATCAGTTATGACATCAGTTAATGTTGGCTTTTACAGCAGCCTCAAGAAGGTACAGTTTCAAATTCATTTTATAGACCAGATAGATATTAGTTTTGTGGCCGTTTGCGAACTGAAAGGCCACAAATGGCCACACAAAAATGTCTGGTTTTCGTCGGATGATGGATCAAAACTCGAATTAATCTAAGTTGTCATATGCCACGTATGAACTTACCTTGTCCATTTCATCATCATCATTAAACTATCAATGTTTCTAATAGGACCTCAGGCCTCTAAATCTTTTTTGGCCCAGTCCATTTATTTATCGTCATATCTATAGCGACAGGTACGACAGATTGTAGTCTACTGTTCCGCCTATTGTGTTTAATCAGTTTTTGCTTGACGATAATTGATATAATGTCGGGGAATGGCTTCTAAATAGGGGTGCTTTTGTGTTTGATTGGTCGATTTGTTTTAAATGACAGTTATCTGCAAAGGGTTGGCATTGGTAGCTATCTACTAATCTATAAAAAGGATCTACAATTTATTTAAATTATTGAGAAAATGAACGGTCGTCGGGACCTGCATACAATAGATTTTCTATCGTTACGTCATTTGAAGGTATTTCTTATTTTCATCATGGATTTGAGAACCGTCGTGATAAGACAGCCTAATTACCTGCCATATATCATTAATACGACAAACCAATACCCACACATTAGTTATACGGCCTACATAATGATATAACTCACTATACAAATCTTCAGGCAAAATTAACATGTTATGCATCGTATCCTAAATCTCATCCCCATCCAAAATCACCGAGCACCCAATAAAAAATAACAGTTGATTTATTCCATGGTAACGTAAACAAACTCATTTAGCGATTAGGGTGGCCGCACATTAAGCAGGCGAGCCGTTTCACGCGCAGATCGTCAACTTTTGATAAATCACTGCAAATATTAACGTGTTGTTTGCTTTTAATCACGAATGGAAAACAACGCAGAATTCTATAGCGTATGAGTCGGATATATGGATTTATTTATGCGAACTATTTCGTTAAACCAGTGAAAGCAGTTATTAGGACTTAGCATAATTATAGACAGTGTACAAATATGGACAGGTAGGACAGCGGATATCTTGCCTTGCTCTGTAATTCCAACTTTCTAATCTAAGTATAATACGAGTAATAAAACATAATATTAGAATTTCACAGATTATAAAATAAATCATTCCAACCTTGCGAGACCTAGGAAGGGGAGGAATACTTAGTTCCAATCTTTTCGGAGGTCCGTTTCACTAGCAAGCGTATTATCGGTTACTTATGTGAGTCGGGCTTAATACCGCCTTCGTACGTTGCACATGAAGCATTGAATATAAACTAGTGGTCGTCTAGTGGTCGTCATACGACCACTTTATATATAAATTTTAGCTTTCTGCACTCCTTCTCCATATAAACTTTAACTATGCCAAATCTCACACTCCTCCATACGCGCAATATGCTTAAAAAGGGGTACTTACAAAGTTTTCTCTAAAATGATATCAAAAGTTAATCAATCAATTTTGAGTTAAGCTCGCCTATGTACAAGTTTTTCCTTTTATGTATTTTATTTGTGTTTATGTGTACAATAAAGAATAAGAATAAGAAAAGTTTAGAAATATTCGTAAAAGAAAAGATACTTTTGAAAAATATATTGGTGTAATTAAGTATTATTCTGTACATTATAATATAGGTAAATTTTAATAAGCTTAAGTTATGTAATTACATCAAAGACCTGAATAAAATTCAATCGTTATAAGTTTCCCCCGGATAAAATGGTCGGGAGACATTAAAAATGAAACCATTATTATTTTTCATCCCGTGATATCAATCGACTGGCACTTGCCGGGTCTCATCCATTTATCAGTACTACCTTTTACTCAGTCAGCTTTAGTTAAATGTTATTTAGAACTTATAAAGCAATACAGGATATTTTTTTATGTAGTGCGCAGAATTTGCAGATTGATTCAGTGTCCGTTCTCAAATGCATCTGCAGTACTAAAATTCGCTCCAAAAGGAAATAAAAATTTGATGATTCTGCGGTTACATTTAGGAACAGAGACTGAATCACTCTACAAATTATGCGCACTACATAAAAAATTATCCTGTATAGTGATGTGGCGGTAACAATCGGGAAGATCAGAAATCAAAAGTGGATATCTCTGCATTCGGTTTCCCTCCTGATCTTCTGTTATCAGGGTATCCACTTTCTGGAAAAACAGGGAAAAGTTAGGGAAGCTCAAAGTAGTCAGGGAAATACAGTAAAATCGAGATTGTAAAATGAGGAATATATTTCATGCTCGAGTCTGACAATTATTAGGGAAACAAACAATAAACTCTTGGCAAAAAAAAAAACATTTCTTAAAAGAAACTTAAAACTTATCAACGTTTTGCAATAAAACGAATAGTCTGCAATACTTGCAGGGTTTCTGTGGACGACGGCGGCGGTCCAGTCTGGCGGAAACTTGGCAAAGACTCGTTATTAGTTTGCAAGGCAAACGATGACGTCACTAGTTCAAATTCACTCTATGATGTATAGGTACCTGTAGTTCTCAGTTCATCAGATAGAGGTAGGAAGAAAAAAAATAATTAACATATAACATGCATGCCTCATAAGAATTAACTTTTGTTTTCATCTAAGCATACAAGATATTTCATAATTTGTAGCGTGATTCAGTCTCTGTTCCTAAATGCAACCGCTGTATTGGGATACACTCTAAAACAAAACGAAAATTCGACTTATTCGGCAAAATTTATTAGCGCAAGCCATACAAATTCAAATTATTATTTTGTTGAATATTGAATCCCATATTTACCTTCTCTTCTTCTTCTTCTGAATTGGTAGAATATATTATGAGCATTATACTACAGTAGATTTGTTTATTTTTTTTAAAACGTTGCCCCTCTCTAGTACTTCTCCTGTATCGAGGGTACAGTTTACAAACATACATGTCACATGCACACACACCCAGACCCGAAACAACTATGTGCAGATCATACAAATATTTGCTCCGTGCGGGGATCGAACACGCAGCACGTAGCGCAGAAAGCTAATCACTTAGCCACTGCGCCAACCGTGTCGTCAATGAACCAGGTCTATTGATTTCTCGGCTTTTAAAAGGTACCATGAAAATTAAATTGATTGGAGGAGATTCAACCGGTTAGTATCTCTCACAAAACAAGCTGGCTTTGATAGGTGGCAAGATTATAATTATTTACTTCATATTAATACAAGCATACTGCTAGAGATGGCACGGTTGGCGCAATGGCTTAGCGACTGACTTTCTGTGATACGTACCACGGGTTCGATGCCCGCACAGAACAAATATTTGTATGGCCTACAGGAAACTGTACCCATGATACAGATGAAAATACTATTGTGGGTCAAATAAAAATAAACTAGTTTCCCTAAATGTTACGGTTAGATTAAAATTCAAGGTCATTTCTTATCCAAAGAAAGTCATATCTTACCAAACCTAGTTCTGAAGCAAGAAAATACTGAATCCTGTTTCTTATTCTGAAGATTAATCCCATATTAATTTAAACAAAAGCAATAAAACCGAAAGTTGTTAACAAATCCTTTTAATTAAAACACAAGACAAAAGTTTTCTCAATAAGCGTCCCGTGGCGTGTAAACGGGCCGTAGTAAGTTACAAAGTAAACTTGGTGAGATCACTATAACTCGATTATTGAGAAGTTATAACCACGTTGTTAGAAAGTCGATGACCATAAATATCTTTTAACAATTTGTAAATGAATTTAGAAATAAAGTGGTTGTTCTGGTTATTCACTAGAACAGGGTTCTCCAAACTTCTTAGCGTAAGGGCCATACTGACTCCTCAGTCTACTAGGTCTGAAGGGCTATTGACCTAGCCTAGCTAGCCCATCCGCCCTGGGCTCATCGTACCAACATAGTTTTAGGTTAAGTTTCTTAATTTGATCATTACATAAAAATGTTGGACATTATTTTGTATGATTTATTTTATTTAGGTACCTACATAAATAAACTATGGTGGGCCGGATATTCGGGATGCTGCCGCGGGCCGGATTGGTGGTCCTCGCGGGCCGTACTCGGACTGCGGGCCGTAGTTTGGAGATATCTGCACTAGAATAGTGCTAAGATTGATCTTATAAGTTTTGAGTTATTGCTAACAATAATTTATTTTCAGAAAAAGAAAAGCTAGCAATGTTTTTAAGTCAGATTAAGTCTTATTCATTGGTCATACTCTACGAAATAGTAAGATTTTTTTTTATCATCAAAATCTTAAGTCTACTTTGTGACGTCTTCAGAGGCAAAAGTTTGATAATTTATTAAAAATTAAATATTTCTAGGAATACAAAAATATTTAAATTATTAATTTGTTTAAATATATCGATCCACATCATCTGCCTGGCCTTTATCCTAACTACGTTGGGGTCGGTCCCCAGTCTAATCGGATGCGGCTGAATATCAGTATTTTATACGGAGCGACTGCCATCTGACCTCCGCCACCCAATTACTGGGAGACACTGATACCCTAAGGTTAGACCGGTTGTCAGACTTTTTGGGTTGCTGACTCCCGTAATTTCTTAGGTATTCGTATGACAACCGGGACCAACTGCTTAACGTGCTATCTGAGGCACGGAGGGGTCTCGATGTTCGAAGAAACGGTAAGCCATCCAAGGACTAAACGATATATATAAATCTTTACATACCGAACAGTAAAAATATACGAGTGAGTATTGGCCTGTGGAACTGTTTGAGCCGATTAAAACGACATCTTTGTGTGAATCAGCTGGGTGCCAACGGCAGACACCCATGTGAGAACTAAGCCTAGCAGGTGACGTACTTATATTATCACTCACCGTCCTTTGGCGGAGTCGTCGTCGTCCGCTGAGCCGTCTCCTTGCAGCTGCATGCCGCCCTGCGCCCACGTCACCGTCAGCCAATCTGGAAGAACAGATGCTATCAGTTTCGATCACCATACAATCAGGAGACTAAAGGATTAACGCTTAACCATTATTGAGAACCTATCCCTTTTAGAAATCATAGTCCTTAAGCGGTGTGCAGACGTAGCAACTTTAGCTGAAGCAACTGTCAACTTCTTACAAGTTTCCATATTTTCCGAAACTCGCAATAAGTTGCTATGTCCGCGCAATTTCTTTAAATTATATGAATATCATCATAAATAGCTAGTTATGGGTTGCTAGTTACCGAAAAAAATTGCTATTTGCAATTGATAAAAAATTTACAGATTGAGACCACATGCAAATGCATGCATAGATATAGCAGAATTAAGATAACTAGGAGAGGATAAACAGATTGTCTATACAGGGTGCAGCAGAGGTTATCACATTAAATGAAACCTCGTAATTAGTATCATGTTCTGAAGCCGTACACAAAAAATCTGCGATTTTTACGCAAGTTTTTTTTGCATCATATTTCACTCCACTTTCATTCGACTGGTGAAGGAACAAGAAGTAAAAATATACGTCACATTTATCTGTTCTACACGCGTAAAAAAAAAAAAAATTGGTTAGAATAGGTTGGAGACTAGGTTTGGTTAGAATAGGTGATAAGTGTAAAATGATGAAATTTTTATCTATTTCCTGTGGCTAAACTATTGATAGTTTTTTTTTTTTTTTTTTTTTTTTTAAAAACGTTGCCCCTCACTAGGATTTCTCCTGTATCGAGGGTACAGTTTACAAACATACATGTCACATGCACACACCACCCAGACCCGAAACAACTATCTGTAGATCATACAAATACTTGTTCCGTGCGGGGATCGAACCCGCGGCACGTAGCGTAGAAGGCTAATCGCTTAGCCACTGCGCCAAACGTGTCGTCAAATTTTTGTGGTACGGTCACAAAATTTGATACTAAATACGCAGTTTCATTTAATATGATTACCTCTGCGGCACCCTGTATAACAAAATTGGATATACACTAAGTTAAAAACTATAGGTACACCCTTAAGCTTCTGAGAGAGAACCGAATTAAATAAGGGTTAATAAAATGGAAATATATTACGGTCACATATAAATTACATCTACTGACTTCTTAAAGTACTCCCTACCTTTCTACAAAGTCAGCAGGCCCACTTATTCTTCCCCTACTTCGCAATCAAAGAAACCCCAACTTCGAATAAAAACTGGAAGAAGTTTGCCAAACTCTGCTAAAGAAAGTTGATACGGTATTATAAATCATTTGGCGCCACACGTAGCTCTGAATAAGAGATAACGAGGCTGTTCCTGACGCCCCTTGTTACGAAGACTCCTCGCGGCACGTTTGAAGCAAGAGCTTTTTATACTGAGTAATTACATAGAATAGAATAGAATAAAAAACAATTATTCGACACAGGACACAGCTGACAGCACATCTATATAGATATTAATACGCGAAGACAAAACTTTGTACCCCTTTTCAAGCGTATTGCGTGCACGGAGGAATGTGAGATTTGGTATAGTTAACTTTTATTTGGAGAAGGAGTGCAGAAAGCTAAATTTACTACCACTGGGCAACCACTAGTATAAATAATAACCCGTCAAAACCCCCGCCTCCAAGTGCAAAAGTGTCAATTTCTGGTACTACTTATAAAGAATCGCCGTGGGGAATAATTTTTCTGGTGCTCTAATAGTGTTACGCGTGTTAGCGTTATCGGGAAAAAATTCTCACGGTTTGTTAGACTTTTTATGAGCCACGGAATAGATCGCACAAAAGTCTGTCTTCTGCGGTAGGCCTTAAAGGGATTGGAAGTAGCAATCTTATTTAGTAGATTTTTTACATATTGAGTGTGAGCTTAGACGTAATCCAACAAAATCAAGAGCGGCTTATAGTTATGTGTAAAACACATTTCAAAAATGTATTTTACTTTTTAAAATGTGTGTATATGGTAGTGTAAATTTTTGAATTCATTAATCAATTATCAATTCTGAACCGCACCTAAAAAAATGGTTACTCTTTGAAAAATAGATAAGCCAGTATAATCGCAAAGATACATTTGAATACAATATTTTTCTACGCAGTTAGAAAGTTCTGGATAAATAAATCCCTACTGATTGTCAGACGAGCTACGCTTTAGAAATCAAACAAAAAAGTACGACCTTTATACTCAGAGGGACTTGGGAGTCTCTTCGGAGAGAACTTATAGTGAATTAAACATGGCTATTGGCTAATGAGATCAAGGTTCTTGATTTAGGTACAAAGGACTTCCTTTAAATTATCCGCAGGTAGGTACCTATATTTTAGTTATATTTACCAATGTAAAATGTTACTTTTGTGTTGTTATTTTCTTGTGACTGTTGAGTTGTACTAATAAATCCAGCCCATTACTGTCCCACTGCTGGGCACGGGCCTCTTCTCAGAATGAGAATGAGAGCCTTAATCCACCACGCTGGTCTAGTGCGGGTTGGCGGACTACACACACCATCGAGAACTTTATGAGGCCCTCTCAGGTGTGCAGGTTTCCTCACGATGTTTTTCCTTCACCGTTATCGCAAGTGATAATTAAATTCTAATCCGCACATGAATCCGAAAAGTCAGAGGTGCGGGCCGGGTTCGAACTCAGACCCTCCTGTACGGCAGGCAAGCGTTCAACCACTAGGCTATCACTGCTTGCTTGTGTTGTACTATGTGGAATAAATTATTTTGCTTTCTATAAGTCGGATGTTTCGAGAAATTGTAATAAAGACTCCGTCTACGTACCTACGTAGACAATAATAATTGATATTAATTGGCTTTAGGTTGTATCTAATTTTAAGGTTTTTAAGGAAGAAACGAATCAGTTATAAGTATTCTAAATTATCAAAGGCGATACGTTCATACAGCACTATTGATTATGCTGATGATGTTCTTAGTATTTGTAAGAAACTTACTGCGAGGATCCATTAGAGGAGCTTTTAAGTATCTAGTTATTAAACTAAAAGCACAATATGATTTTAAAAATACATTCTAGTCAAAGAAGCTAAATATAACAGACAAAGTGCCTACTTGATTATTTACGGCAATATTTTTATTTTTTCCTTTTTGGAATAACCCTCGTTTATTTTTAACTAGCTGTACCCGCGGCTTTGCCCACGTGACAATATTCGATGAAACTATGATAGTCACTTGAAATTAAAGAAAAGGAAAGATAGTTTTCAGAATTTGTATTGACGAAAACTTACATAAATGAGATCTGTGCAATAAATGCCTTGTCTTCCGCACGTATGGGAGTGAAAACAATCTACACGTTACTTGGATGGGTGATCGTTCTTTACTTGAGACCCCTGAAAGAGTACGGCAGGTCGCATTCACGACTATTTTAAACGAATAATCTATGATAATGGTAATGGTTAGGCACTCAAAAAGACAAAACCGTGCCTTCAGCTTTATGGTTTAAATATAACCAGTTTTTACTGCCACCGTACACCGTTAAGACTACGCTTTCTCGCTATTTTGTGTGTTATTAAAGTTTACGAAACCTGATTCTCCGCTAAGAAACAATAGGAAAAAATTATTTAAAGTTTAATTATTTAAATCTATTATATGAATATTGTCTACGAAATTGGTAATAAGTGCAGAGTCTGATGCCGACCGTCATAACAACGCCTTGATTACATCAACAATCTCATCTGATTGTAATTCTGTCCGGCGCTTCTTGGGCAGTGAGCTCTGTTACGAAAATTGCTGACTCATCTATCCACTACATCATCAGTGAATTCAATATGAACACTCATGGCAAGGCGACAGAAGAAGATTCAGCTGTTCTCCGGATTGCAAATGACTTTAGTCCTTCTTCTTTGTGTCAATGGTACTACGTCCCTAGGCTTGTATAATCTGCAAATTTTGCCACCTCTATGATGTTATTATTGGCAAAGTAGAGGTGACTCAAGGTGCAGGTATTGGGGCATATTGAGAAACACAGTAGCTGTGACATCGTTTGAGGGACAATACCACATCTCCACCCTACCGCTGTTTCCTCGATATAGCCCCACTTGCTCATTTGCTCATACTGCACTTGCATCTGCCCAATTGGGTCCAGAGTCGGTTAAATAACTTTCATGTGATCCAAGAGATGATCGTTCGATCGGATCGTATCCGGCAGAAAATTACTCACCCCGGGCTTGATTACTGGTGAAGAAAGTTTCTCCAACCACAATGTATTTGCAATGGGCATCGGCTGAACCACCCGATAGTGCCTCTCTAGTGTTCTAAGGAAACTGAGCCGACTTTTTAAAGGCTGTGCTGATAATTAAGCACTGAATTGACTTCTGAATAGTGGATGTCTGGTGTCGGACTCCTTTTTGTGTTTTTGTACGCAACGTCTCTACGAATTTGTAGAAGTGCTATGTTCACCGTAGGATACGGTATACCCATATTGATAGTGATCGGTTTACGCAGCCGGTGATAGTACAACATGTGTCATTTAGCTGACCGAAACTTTTAGGTACCTAGTTCTTTTTATTTGATTTTCATATAATGGTTTTTTCAAGTTAACGCTTTGTCCAGGGTGACTCCCAGGGGTATTGCTGTGATTAATTTCGAACCCTACGGTGATTTCAGCCCTGATCCCACTCGAAAACTTAACGTCGACAAACTCTTCTTCGACAGACGCTGTTCCAACACTCCGAAATTACGCTACTCCTGAACCATGAGCAATAAAATAAAAAAAAAGTAAAAGCAAGAAAGAAAGAAAAAGAGTTTATAGCACAACATAAAATAAACGGAAAAGCAAAGAAAACATATAAAATAAGTTGGGTTATTATTGTACATATAAAGCATAATGTCAGGAGGCAGTGATACTGGCCACCTGACGCTGGTTTTCAGCTGCAACCCACGAGTGCCATACCAGCAGTCGTCATTAATATGCCTTACGCCTATAAGTTTTTGAAAACCCTTAAATACTTACCTTTATTGTGAATATTTGAACATTACAAATTAAATTATTATATAGAACTCTGCCTACAGGAGTCTGGATGCCGTATCAATAAAAAAATCGCTTTTAAAAATATTGGAAATTAAAAACTCGCCTATAAATTACTACTAATGCCATCTAGGTATAAACAGACGAATTAAAATATATAAGGCTAAAGAATAAATGAAAAAGTACGTTTAAGGAAATGCGAAATGATTTCTATTGTATATTAAATGTTAATTGGATCTATTAACTACAATCACCCAATATTTCAAATGGATTCGTCATATAGGTAGCGACTAATAATTGTACACAGACATATTGGTTTATTGCTCACCCCCCTTTGACAATAGCGTAATAATTTGTACCCTATATGTTGACCAGGCTATTAACGGATTTTACTTTTAAATTTCATGACGATCTGTTCAGCGGTTTGGCCGTGAAGCTCGGACAGACAAACAGACAAACAGACAAACAGACAAACAGACAAACAGACAAACAGACAAAAATTCTAAAAACTATATTTTTGGCATCAGAGTCGAATATAGAGCACATGCCTTTTTTTTTTTTCAAGATATTTTTAATGTACAGTTTTCGCTTCGTTACGATTTTATTATAAGTATAGAAGACAATGTAGCTAATTTACCTTATTACAGAGACGCTTTTATCGCCCTTTCTTTGAAATTTTAGATAAAAAAATATATTTACAATCTGTGGAATATTGTAGAAAAAAATATAGAGTATATCGGATTTATACATAGACGTAATATACTACTAAGTACTTATTAAGTGTATGGGTTTATACTTTGCTTTGTCCTTTGTCTGTCTGTGGCGCCAAACTAAAGAGACGAGATTTTTTATTGGCAGAAATGGTGTGATTTTCCATAAACACACAAAAGTCGGTGGATTGTCGGTGCACGGAATTGTCACATAGATAAGATATTATGTTTTTAATTATTGTAGACCATATACAGGTACTTAAGAATAGTCGGACTCTAGGTACCACGTTTCAAAGTGTAGACTTTCCATGGCGAAGAACGGGCAAGAAACTCCACGGAACCATTTAAAAGGTTAGAAGTATCACGACTCAATCGGTAGACGAAAATAGGGAAGTAGCGTCGCATAAAACATGGAACTTAATGTTTCGTTATGAAAATTCTAATAAAAGAATAACTTACTAGAAAGTTGCGTAAGCATTTGTTTCATCCAAAGCCGACATGGCGATAGACCGGCAATCGACGTGGACAAAGAAGAAGACTTACAAAGTAAATATTATTTCCGTGATAAAACATTTTTGTTTCTTTTCAATCTGAAAAGAAAAATATTTGCGAAATATTTGAAAACAAGTTGTACTTGAGAAATTCGTTATTTACGCAAGTTGTAAGCATGGCGACATTCTCTATAAATTTCGGAGAAACAATCCACAAAAGAGCTCAGTATAATGAATTGTTTGTTGTGTTCTTTATTTTATTTAACAATTAAAGGGGATTTTTAGGATTTTCGTTCGTAATTAAAGTTAACATTGAAACGGATTCCCTTTGATTACGTTTTTATTTAACTTGTTGGGTCTGTCGCGTATTGATAAACCACTCCCGAA
The DNA here is from genome assembly GCA_932294325.1 of Allophyes oxyacanthae. Taxonomy (NCBI): domain Eukaryota; kingdom Metazoa; phylum Arthropoda; class Insecta; order Lepidoptera; family Noctuidae; genus Allophyes; species Allophyes oxyacanthae. The sequence continues at coordinate 18,903,057 of OW028610.1, read as the reverse complement.
TCTTGATACCTACGGGTCGGGTAACATGTTAATGCTGTTCAATAGTAAATAATATCTACAAGTTACAAATAGGGTAGCTGAATACTATTAAAAATTTACAAATATTATATATTGCCTTATAGTAGATAAAGAACACCATAGTTGACAAAATAATTAAAATTTCTATATGAGACAATGTGACAAATGGAATATGACTGTAACAATGTAACTGTCACAATTTACTGTGACTTTACTAGTTTATGACGTCACAATTCAGTAGATCTCTGATCTGTCTATTAAGAAATTTAAACAGCTTAAAACATGTTAATTTATTTTTACACTATTGGTTAAGTTTTTCGGAAAAACTTTAATTTTGGAGATAAATAAAATAGTGACCAAGGAGAAAGTACATTAATCAACTGAAAGATAAAGAAGAAACATACAAAGAATTATAGTATCTAGCATTGGATAGAACATATTATGAAAACTGCTACACCGACAAGTGCCTAGCGCTATAATTTTGGATGGATGGAAAATTGTGATAAGTTGTTAATACCCAGAACAGAACTTCCCATCCAAATCCAAACCTTCCAAAATAACAGCTTATTCATCGTAAAGAGATAAAGGCGTTAACAGAATATCATGACAAAGCATTCCTCGGATATTTGTAATGCTCCCGTGAATTCATACCCCGTGTCACGACGCATAGCTCCGCTCCTATGAAAAGGGTTGAGGTGGCGAAATCCTGTGATAGTAGTTAAGTATTTGGATTGAAGGGAACTTGTTAATATGTGGGTATATAGACATCCACACAAGTAATCTAGTTTGCTGTCGCTGTTGACTGAAAGGAAATATTCGACGGTATCAAAGTTGCTCAACATAGGCTACTATTAGGGTTGCCAACCATATTGTTAAAAACAGTATGATACTATTTTTAGCTCATTAATACTGTTTACTGTTCATGAAAAATAAAGTATGCAAAATAATGTTTGTTGCAACACAAGATTTAAAAAAAATCGGTCAGTAAATTTAGCGCTGATTGATCGAAGCAACAATTACATACATAACAATTAACTCCAATTACTTAATTATTGTATGACTAAATAAAAATGTGATTTTGAGTGGCTTGCTTCCATACTAAGTCGAATTTTCGTTTAGCTTTAAAGTGAATTTTAATTATTGTGGTTGCATTTAGGAACAGGCATTGAATCACTTTACCAATTATCAGTACTACATAAAAAAAATACCTGTAAGTATATAAATTGTCCAATAGTGGACTACAACGCACGAGTAAATTAAACATTGCAATTAATTGGTCCGGTGTAGCCAGTCAAATGGGAGTGCGGTGGTGTAGCCAGTCCCTGTCAATATTTACTAATTCCAACCATGAAGCACACTGCCAGTTCCGTGTACTTTTAAAAGGTTACCTTTTGCTGTCACCTCCGATGTTTGGTGGTAATAAATATTGGCATTTTAATGTATACATCGAGCAAACTTTTATTCTATTACATAGGTATTTTAGTATGGTAGGAAAAAATATGCTTGTAGTCAAGCTCGACTGTCGTTTTGTAACAAATATTACAGAATAATTGGGGATTTTTAATATCACTGACGATAAATTTTGATTTTTAATAACTACTAAGCTACAAGAATATTTTATTAATTTGCCATTTTGACAATACAATATCGAGTGCAAATCTTTCATGATTAATTAAAACTAAAAAGCTTATAACCAACGCTATCTATGTGCCACTCGATGGACACAAGCTTCACACGTAGACTTACAAAAGAAACAGTTCTAGGCCGCGTGCTGTCAATTTCATAAGGCATGTGTTATTAGAATGGGCTACACAAGGCATTAGGAAAAGTAGAGATCGGTTATACGATTTATATAAACAAAAATCACTCACCTCTGATCTAACGTTCCATAAATACGTAAGGAATTATTCCAAGTTATTCAAGGTGGTTTGTACCCATGCCAAATCTAAATTGATAAGTAATAAGATAGGTAATTCTAGTAATAAAATAAAGGCTATATGGCAGGTAATTAACACCGAAACTGGCAACATAAAACAGCGCGATACCGAACTATTTATAAAAACAGACAAAGGTACTATAACTGATAAGTTGGAAGTAGCCAACACATTTGAAAACTTCTTCACTAACATCCCGATAGAGATTACGAAAACCCTTGCCTCGTCCTGTACATTAGCTGAATCATTGCTTAGAGAGAATTTCCGTAAAGACGTGCCGAACCTTAAGTTCAAACATATTTGTATTAGTACAATTAAAAAAGCATTTAAAAGTCTTAATATAAAAAACACTGAAGATTTGTGGGGCATCTCTGTTAAGGTTATTGTAGATATTATTGATACTATTGCCCCTATACTTACAGATATATTCAACCAATGCTTAGATAGCGGTACTTTTCCGGATTTGATGAAACATAGTAAAGTAATTCCAATTTTCAAATCTGGCTGTAAGAATAATCCCTCCAATTATAGACCAATCTCTGTACTACCCGCATTAAGTAAAATTTTTGAAAAAATCATGCTTGACCAAATGTTAACACACTTTAATATAAACGGAGTATTACATAGTCAGCAGTTCGGCTTCACGAAGGGTAGGTCGACCACTGACGCAGGAGTGAAATTAGTCACACACATTTTAGAATCCTGGGAGGGGTCACAGGATGCAATTGGCGTCTTTTGTGATCTCTCCAAGGCTTTCGACTGCGTAGACCACGATACACTTATCCGTAAATTAAACCACTACGGAATTCGTGGACGAGCTGCTGATCTTGTTTTGTCCTACCTATTTATTTATTTATTTATTTATTATATACTTTATTGTACACCTGAATATAACAATTTTGTAAGTACGGAGATTACAATATTAAAGTACAATGGGCGGCCTTATCGCATAAAGCGATTTCTTCCAGGCAACCATTGGATGGAATAAAGTGACAAACAAGTTATGGGGCAGACAGTGGTGCACATAGATATGATGTTGAAATAAATAATTTTATCCAAAATTAAAAAACAATTAAATATATATGACTCAATATAGCACAAATACATTATAAATACATATAAATATCACAGAGAGAAAGAGAGCATTGCGAAGAAATAAAATAAAAATAAATTAAGTGTAGTAAAAATTAAAGTGACAAGTAATGTTCCTTCACCATCCTCTTAAATACTGCTAACGACTGAGCACGCCTAATAGCCAATGGCAATGCATTCCACAAACGAGCGGCTTGAACCGTGAAGGATTTGTCAAAAAAAGTTGTGGAATGCATTGGCATTCCCAGCTTTAGGTTTTCTGATGACCTTAGGCAACGCGTGTGAGTGTCACCAAGGAACACGAAACGTTTTTTTAGATAATAGGGAGTAGAGGGATTAAATAGAACATTATAAAGTAAGGAAAGAATATGAGCATTCCGCCGAAGACGAATAGGAAGCCATTTGAGCTTTAAACGGAATTCTGATACATGATCATATTTGCGTAACCCAAATATAAATCTTATACAAAAATTTTGGAGTCGCTCAAGCTTATCAAATTGTTCCGCGGTGAGATCTAGATAGCTGGCATCAGCATAATCGAGGATTGGTAAGAGAAGAGATTGTGCAAGCGCAGTTTTGGTGGCAATCGGTAGAAAGTTACGAAGCCTTCTCAAAGACGCTGCAGAGGCAAACATCTTACGACTCACTTCTTTTAATTGAGCTGCCCAAGAAAAGTCCCTATCGATGAGTATACCCAAATTCTTGACTTTGTTACTGAAAGGAATTATAGCACCATCGAATGAAATTTGAGGATTTGCCGACCAATCGACCCTAGAAACCATCCTGGAGCTGCCCACTACGATAACTTGTGTCTTAGAAGAGTTTATCTTGAGTCCAAACTTTATGCTCCAATCGCTAATACGGGCGAGGTCGAGATTAATATTTTGGATAGCATCAGTTAGATTAGCAATAGGAGCTTGACAATAAATTTGAAGATCATCTGCATAAAGGTGGTAGGAAGATAAAAGTTGATTTGAGATAGAATTTATAAATATTGCGAAAAGTAACGGGGATAAAACGCCACCCTGTGGTACACCAGCGCAAGTATTGCACCAAGAAGACGAGGTGTCCTCAATGCAAATGCGCTGTCGGCGACCAATCAGGTAACTATGAAACCAATCGATCACCGGTGGAGATATGTTAAGAGAGCATAATATGCCAAGCAAAATATCGAAATCAACGGTATTAAAAGCATTGCTGAAATCAAGCAACGCAAGAACCGTTAGATGTCCGATTTCCATGCCTGACCTGATATCATCCGTAATATTGACAAGGGCTGTTGTAGTACTATGCCCAGGTCGGAAACCAGATTGAAGAGAGTTTAGGAGATTATTTTTAGATAGGAAAGAGCTGAGCTGGTTATGAACAAGACGTTCAAGGACTTTTGAGAGGAATGGTAATACGGATATAGGACGATATTCAGAAAAAGAGACAGGATTACATTTTTTAGGTAAGGGAATGATCTTGGCTTCCTTCCATGCACATGGAAAGTTGCCACTGGATATGGAAAAATTCAAGATGTGACAGATTACGGGTAGGATTTCATCAAGGACAGGGAGAATCATCTTACGGCTGATACAGTCACTTCCAACTGCATTAGAAGTAATTGATAAAATGCTCTTTTTAACATCACACGCAGAAAATTGATTAAAAACAAATGCAGAATAATCGGGAGTCGGAAGAGAAGAAAGATAACTTAATGTATTTAATTTAATTGTCCTGTCAAAGTTGGACGAAGTAGTGAAATGACGATTAAGTGAATTTATATCTAGATCATTAGGAATTGTATCTTGCCGAGATTTTCCGACCCCCATCGATCTAAGAAATTTCCAGACCTTGGCTGGATCTCCATCCTGCACAGAACTATGGATATGTTGGCGTTGAGCATTTCTACACACCTTATTACAATGATTTCGAATAGCGTAATATTTATCCCGGTTGACGCCAGTAGGTCGTCGCTTAAATCTCGATTTGGCTACTACCTTTCTACTCAACATCGACTTAATCTCCTCCGTAAGCCAAGGACACGGCAGATGTTTAACCCTTACTGATCGAACAGGCGCATGTATGTCATACAGTTGGATAAGATTTTTTATAAAAATGCAGACCTGATCATCAGCAGACATAGAATTTTGAAGAGGGGTCCAATCTATGTTTTCCGCGTCTTCACGAAGACTGTCCAGATTCATGCCACCAAAATTACGTTGCAGAAGAATTTTAGTCCTCGGTTTGGGTGGGCGGATTTTGTACGAGAGGAATATCAAGTCATGATAAGAGAAAGCGTCAGCTGGACATTGGCCATGCTCAGCAACATGATCAGGAGTAGAGACGAAGATAAGATCAAGAAGTGACGGAGTAGAGTTTGGAAAGTTATGAGTGGCATTAAGTGAAAGAATAGTCAGATTATTAGATTCTACAGCCGAACAAAGAGCAAGAGAACGGGAGTCTTTTTTAAGCAGACAAGTATTAAAGTCACCCATAATTATTGTATGACTGTAAGAGGGAACAAGAATTTCTAAGATAGACTCGAAAGAAGAGAAGAAATTAATACGTAAAAATGGACAGTAATACACACCAAGTAAAATCTTTGAATGATTTAATTGAACCTCAATAAAAAGGTGCTCGCCAGCGTTAGACAGCGGTGGCTGTGGTGAAACATTAACAACTGAGAAAGGAATGTATGTGCGAAGGTATATGGCAACACCGCCACCGCCGCCCGCCGCGCGATCATTTCTAATGAGTTGGAAGCCAGGGAGAGAGTAAGAAGAAGAAGAGAGACAAGGCTTTAACCATGACTCAGACACAAGAATTGCATGAATATTCCTACAAGTAAAAGTTGCCAGCATATCAGGGAAATGAGCCGGAATGCTCTGGGCATTAATGTGAACAACGTTAAAATTCCCAGGTACATCAGAAAAGTGCGATGAGAGAGTGTCAGGAAGTGAGGGAATGCTTATAAAACTGTCAATGTCGCTACCTGCAGAGAAGAAACTTTCAGTTTCGCTATCATAGCCAGATTGATTCATAAACTAATAATATATAATAATTATATACCTAAAATAAAGTTCTACTAACAAAATATTTAAATAATATAAATATATAAAAAGTATTAAAAAAACAACTCTAAATAACACAGTGTTCCACCCGCCGGATGCGTGATAACAAATACAATCTTATCATTTACATTAACATCAGACACTTAAACATATTTTTTTTTTTTTTTAAAAAGAAACAAAAAAGCAAAAATCAATAAGAATACACCAAAAGTGAAAGCCCTTAGTCCGGGAAGAAAAAAAAATAAAAAAAATAAACATAATTAATTAAAAACAATATCACAGAGAAAATCGCATCACGTCTCGTCTCGTAGCATGGCGTGTTACAAATATGTTTTAAAAACCCACAGAGGATAGATCTAAGCACAATGAGTTGCAATGACAAATAAATATCAGTGCAATCACCGAACGCATCCTTAATACTTGACGCTTGACGCCGCCTGACGCACTAACATGACACATGACAGTGACAAATGACAGTGGAAAAAGTTTGGAGACAAGACGGTAACAAAAGTAAACATGAATAATGATAAAAATTAGAGTAATTGAAGGTATCAGTTGGAAAAAGAAAACATACCTATATTACCCGGACTAAGTATTGTAAAAAATCAAACCCTGTTACTTCTTAAGAGCCGCAGCTCGCCTTGGTCTCGCGGCCACTGAAGATGCGGCAATCGGCTCTGCGGTGTCGGTTGTCTTCAACTGCACGATTGAACTCATATCCGCGAGGCACGAAATCTGTTGCCGCGAACCATCAGACCCGAGCACGAACACCACACCAGCCTTGGTCCAACATTTGCTGACACCAAACTTCTCCCGCGCAGCCATGAACAAGTCGTGCCGCACCTTCGTCAGAAATTCGGACACCGTAATACCGGACCCTTTCAATTTGGTTTTTGAAAACCAAATTGTGTCACGGATCTCCACATCATGAAGCTTGAGGAGTATTGGACGTGGCTTCTGTGGAGCCGATGATCGTCCCATTCGATGGCACCGCTTGATATCGCCAACTTTAAAGTCAGCAAGGTCAAAGCGGGCTTTCACGACATCGGCTACCTATCTCAGAGGCAACAAAAAGTAAGTGTCAATGGTGTCATATCTGAGGGCTCTTTGGTTAAAATGGGTGTGCCTCAAGGCTCAATCCTTGGCCCTTTCTTGTTTCTGGCTTATATTAATGATCTCCCATATATAATGAGCGAAATATCGGATATAATACTATTTGCGGACGACACTTCCCTCATTTTTAAAATAAGTAGAAAAGATAGGGAAGTCTTACACATTAGAGATAGCTTAACTATACTCTCTAAATGGTTCGCAGCTAATAACTTATTACTAAATGCTAATAAAACAAAATGTTTAAAGTTCTCACTGCCAAATGTAGCTCATGTAGGCTTAAATTTAATGCTTGATGGAAATGAACTAAATATAATTAATGAAACCGTATTCTTAGGGATAACAATTGATTCCAAGTTGCAGTGGGGTCCTCACATCACAGCTCTGTCCAAAAGACTTAGTTCTGCGGCATTTGCAGTTAGAAAAATTAGACAGTTAACCGATACAGCTACGGCGAGATTAGTGTACTTCGCATATTTTCATAGCATTATGTCCTATGGCATTCTGTTGTGGGGATCAGCGGCTGATGTGGATTCGGTTTTTATATTGCAGAAGAGGGCGATCCGTGCGATCTATAACATGGGCCCACGCGAGTCTTTACGAGACTTTTTCAAAGACACCGACATTCTAACACTGCCATCACAGTACATTTTGGAGAATATTATGTTCGTCCGAAGAAACCTGCATATGTTTAGTATCAATAGCGATATTCATAAAATTAATACTAGAAATAAGTACAAAATAGTGGTCCCTAAATTTAGATTGACCAAAACAAACAAATCATTTCTAGGTAACGGTGTACGCTTTTATAATAAACTCCCAAAAAGTATTACCGAGCTTACTGATAAAAAGTTTAAAACTCGTGTTAAGCTTATCCTCATAAGGAAGGCCTATTACAGGATCAAAGACTATGTTGACGATAGAGATGTATGGAAGTGATTATCTTCTGCACATGCGGCTTCCCTGGTGACCCACTGCTTCCTGTCTTCACACACAAATTTTAACGCTTTCCTTGTACCTTTTTGGTAGGTACCTATTCTTAATTGGGTGACTGACTTGAGTGTTAAGTACGCACCTACTAGTATTGTATAATTATAATATTATAGTGGTACTTATGATCTTTGCTGTTCTTTTTTTATCTTTTTATTGTAATATTGTGTAAATTGAGATCGAATTTTAGCCGGGGCCGCTCCTGCGGCCCCACATTTGTTGTGTAGTACCTAAGCTTGATTTATGAAAAGAGTATCCATGGAGTTTCTTGCCGGTATCTTCTCCAGGACCAACCCACTTGGAACCGTGCGCCTAGAATCACGACGTTTTGAAAGTGCCTGCAAGGGCCCAGTTGAAATAAAAATCTTTGACTTTGACTTTGACTTTGAATTGTACTTTTGCTACGGCGTAACTGACGTGTTAATGCTACGAAGCTAGGCCTACGCTAGCTACGGCGTCGTAGCAGTTAACCGATCCGCTACCCGTCGAGTCATTATTTTTGAATCTCTGTTGTACATCAGAGGGCCGAGCACGAATGTTTTGACGTATGGTAATGTAAACGTAAGCTTTAGAACCAAAAATACATGTTTAATCTATGATATTTTTTTGGAATAACATGCAATATTTTTACATTTCCATGAAACAAGTGTGTTTGTTGCATAAAATTGAACAAAAATGATATAGATTCATCGTAATTTATAATCAAAATTTGCTCACGTTTACTTTACCATACGTCAAAACATTCGTGCTCGGCCCTCTGACGTGTATTGTACCTACGTAGCTATTTTGGATGATAAAAGTCACAAACATAATACTATTACAAGAAAAAAGAGTACGGAAGAACTTGGAAAAAGCTTTTGGCTTTTTTTTTAATTTGTGTTCTGTCTTTCTTTCTTTCAGCCTCTTTCCAACTAACCTTGTATTAAAAAGCTTGTCAAGTTCAGCGCTGGGCGCCGCCGTCAAAGCGAGCTGTGTTGGCCGCCCGCCAACGAACATAATAACTCTCCTCTCTGACCTGTGAGCATCATCGTCGGGCTTGCTTACGACTTTTCAAGGACTAGTAGAACATAGGGGTACCTACGTGTAATCATTTGAATATGCAAGAAAAAAGTATTTGCTGTGATTATAACAATATTCCCAAGTGGCATTGCTAGGTCGCGGGACTTATCTCATTACCGTGACCCCGGAACGTAAAGGGCTATTGAAGGAACACCGTGGATTTTAGTCAGTACAAGTCTGACAGTCCCTCCCGCCCTGCCCGGGGTGGGAGGACTCATTTGATGATTTTTACCACGATAAAAAAAAAAAAAAAAAAAAAAAATGTAGCATTGCTAAGAGAAAGTTACATTTTTTTTTTTTTAACTAAACCTAAACTTTAGTGTATTGTAGTGAACAAATAAATCTAATGGTGCTGAAAACACTTTGTTCGTGTGTGTATAAAACACACGAACAAAGAGTTTTCATATTAACAAAGTTCAATTAAATTGACTTATTAGTCTTGTCGGTACCTGACGTACGTCCAAATAAAAGAAAAAAAAATGTTTTAACGCATATTTTAAGGCTTCTAGGCATATGCGTCTTAATATTGGTTGATATAACAATATTACATACAGCGTGCTGCAATACTGCCTTCTGAGCTCCCCCACATAAATATAATTTACTTACACACGTGTCTGTATTCATACATTATACACATAAGTACGTATCTACATTCTACGTGGTATGAGATTTTCATATCACATTATGCAGAATCCAAACGTCAGATATTTGAAGAGGGTAGATTGAAATGTCTCAGGAGACGTTATCCTTAATAGTTTGTACACTCGCACTTATTCCAATTTGGTCTATAGGGACTGGGCCAACAAAATTATGTTTGAAGTGTAACTATACACTGAGGTTCAACGAGTTTAGTGGTAACGCCGGTTACCGATTGTGTAAATAGGCTTTACAGTACAAGCGAGTGTCAATTCAGAGTAGGTGCTAAACAAATCAAGTGAAATTTTCACCGAGAAAATTCTTCCTTACTATAGAACGATATAATAGAAAATTCTTTGTTACTCATAATGATATGATTTTTAACACAAATAAAATACAGTATAGGTAAATTCGTGTCGAATTGAGCTTAGAAAAATATATGTGTTTAAAACCACAACTTGTGTAGCTTCAAAGTATTGTTAATAGCAGTAGCTAAATTGAGCTAGTTAGCTCTTTATTACCTAGCTGTCGTTATGATGAGGTATTCCAAGAAGAGCACCCATTTGAATCGCACCGAAACGAATAGCACCAAAGCTATTCCACAAAGAGTAACAATCAAAATTTTGGTTTGGTGCGATTCGTGGAACGGTAGAATAATATTTAATTTTATTCCACGAAGAGCACCTACGTAAAAGTAGCTTCTAGTAGTGGGATGTATTTTTAAATAGCAGTAGTCCCTATCCGTATCAAATAAGGTCTTTAGATATCAGTACACCTGCTTAACCCATCGGGGATTAAAGATTACTGAATTATTCAATAAAAAAGCACCAAATAAGTAGCCAGACTTTATCAACGAAATGTAATGTAGATATTCAAATCGAAATAAATGTGAATAGGTACATTTATCTAATAGTTTCAAAAGAAATATGATTTTCGCGTATGTACACACTATCAAAAACCAATAACTTTCAATACATAAAACGAGATGAGTACTTGAGTATTGTATAAACACAATAATACAGAGTAAATAATATGTTTCTTGATATTACATAAGTTAATGTAATATAAACCATATAAGATGTAAATACATAGAATATGACACGGATATAAAGTATATTAAATGTTATATATATGCGGTGTAGTATCACGCCCGTTTTCCAAGAAGGCGTAGACAGAAACGTATCTACTGACGTATTTATGTGAGCGAGTCTATTGATGAAGTTAAAGTTATGATAAATAAAACATATTATAGTATTGCTGACAACCATAATGAAAAAGATTTGATATCTTGACTTGGCACACGAGGTGGTCGACATGTGGGATGTGGACTCAGCAATCATAGTGCCGATAGTTGTGACGGCCAATGGCTTAATTGCCAAGAGCCTCGACCAACATCTTATGAGGCTCTCATTGGAGAGCTGGATCAAGGGCTTGATACAGAAAGCGGTACTCCTCAACACGGCACGCATTGAAAGGAGGTTTCTTTCTCTGGAGCCCTAGCCGCCGGTGGCTGTTCCCGATACCGGTGGGCTACTACTATTTTATGGTCCAATTTTTTTTTTTTAAGGTAAACTTTTTTATAGAACCGGTATTAGGATTTTTATGTCACAAAAAAGCGTTACGGCCGCTTGGAGGGGGTAGACGATATAATTATTGTCGGTTGAAGTTTCACTATGTGTCCCAGCACACATGACTTTTGTTTTATTATTATTATTATTTATTTATCAGGCAGGCAGTTGAGACAACTGGTAAGTGCCTGTATCCAGCTGTTCACCACTATGTTTTTTATTACTATTGTATTTTATTACTACCCATCCTATTCTTATTTTTTATGTATTGTATTGGATTAATCAAGATTGTAATAACTATTATTTTAAAAGAGTTTCTTGCCAGTGCTTTTCCATAGGATCTACTATTTGGAAATTTCGGAACCGCGCACGAGTCGATATTTTATAAGTGTCTGAATCTGGTTTCGGTACACAAAATAAAGATATACCTATTACTATTCTACTAGAAAGAAAGAAAATTGCGTTTATTGGCACAATTAAAATTAAAACACATAACATTTAATAGATAAAAAAAATACATTACATATTACATTACATTACATTGTAGTACTAAGCTATGGTTTCTTTCGTAAAATGTTATTAGTGGTTATCCATTTCCAAATGTTCAATATATTTCTAACATTTAACTTAAATTATGTTAATATCCCTTGTCCTTTAATTTGACCTCTCTACTAATATGAAATCTGTTAAAACCAAGAGGATATAGCGTGGTCGCTCGAGACGACCTATTTAATCGAATCTCGGCAGCGGTTGATTTATGCAAAGCGATGAGTTATGCCTCACATATTACCTGGAGGTCTTAGGTAACTCTCCCGCCCGTCCGTCATGCCTTTGTTATTAAACAAAAGGGGAATTTTTAATAAAACATTTCATGTAGAATTAGAAGAATGCCAATTTACGATCAGTTTTAATAAGCTATGTAATGGTTTACTTTATTTATTTTTATACAATATTAATACAACTCTGACTAACCCTTCGGAAAAAACAGGCGTGATGAACACTTTTCCAAATACCTCGTTTTCGTATTGGGATTACAGTTAACTCCAATAATTCTACTTTGACACAAGCGTCGCTGAGTCGAATGACGGACAACTTATTTGTCAAAATCAGTCTGTAATTTAGATGCTCCAAGAAACATCCATTGTTCTCTTACTTCTTACGTAGGTACGGTCAGCCAAACAAGTCTACCAATTTTAACAGAATTTCCTATGAAATGAAAATATCACTAAAGTTGAAACTTCATTATTTTGACAAGAGACAAGACAAGATATACCTTTTTATTTTATGCCGTACAAACAAATTACTACCAAAATTTAATTAAATTTGGTTTTAGACCAATTCTTTGGGTGACTGAACATTCTACCTTCACATGAATGACTATATCAATACAGTATAGATGTGTTGTCAACTAGAACCTACATTACGGAAAATTCAAGAGAGAAAAAATCCCTTTAAATCTTTTCGACATTAATTATCTGCGAAAACAAGGCACAAACCTATTTAAAAATTCTTATACTTTGACTCATAAGCGTTTGGAATGAAAATCCCTACCTATCAAGAAGAAACTTACAAGATTCCTCTAAAAATATTTAATTTAGTTTGCGAGCATCCTTACATCCAACACAAAGATGAGGCAAATACATCAACTCGAATACCGTTAGCCTTCCTAAGTAACGACTGAATACATCAGCTCCAACCGATGAATGTTGAATAGACGAGACCAACAGTGCAAGCTGAATATCTCAATAAGCTTCATGATGGTAATAAATCTGGAGACGAGGCACTAGGGTTGCCTCACGATCAATACGTCTAACTAGCAAAACGTCAAAATAATCAAAATGTATATTTAGCAATACGTCTAATACGTTTAATAATCGTAGCCAACTTTTTTTTTTTTTTTTTTTTTTTATATCTTGCCCCTCACTAGGATTTCTCCTGTATCGAGGGCACAGTTTACAAACATACATGTCACATGCACATACAACCAGACCCGAAACAACTATCTGTAGACACTTGATTACACTGCTCTTTTGCAGTGTTGTGTTCCTAACGGTAAGGTCACTAGTGCTCCTTAGGGAAGCGTCGCGTCGTGCTCACACGACGCTAGTAGTATTAGGGTCGGCAACGCGCCAGTGATACCCCTGGTGTTGCAAGCGTCCATAGGTTACGGTAACCGGTTACCATCAGGCCGGCGTTATGCTTGTTTGCTTAGTGGTAGGTATATAACAAAATTATATATCTGACCATTTTAAATTACTGCAAAATGGAAGTATTTCTTGAAGTATTCATGGAAACAGTACTCTCGGTAAAAGACTAATATGCAGTCAACTAACGAATATCATTATACTTCGCTTGAAAGGTATTTGACGACAGGGTTGCGCAGTGGCTAAGCGATTAGCTTTCTTTGCTACGTGCCGCGGGTTTGATCCCCGCACGGAGCTATTATTTGTATGATCTACAGATAGTTGTTCCGGGTCTGGGTGTGTGTGCATGTGACATGTGTATGTCGGTAAACTGTACCCTCGATACAGGACAAATACTGGTGAGGGGCAAAGTATAAAAAACCATACTGTACTATGTATGTATCCTATTTACACATAAGACAAGATTTTACTTATGATGTCATAAGGCCTCGACGACTTTGTTTAGAGACTAAATATGTCACAGTCAAACCGATTACACGATTTTGTGGAACTATACCAACTACCATGTAAAAATTCCTGTATTTCTCAATGTTGTCAATAAATAAATCAACGTTATGCATGCAGTTATCGTTAGCTGCCTGCATTTTTATAGCTTTGTCTATAATAAATCATTCGTCAGTACATATTTTTAATAATGACTGGAAATTAAACTTCCCTAGTAAAGGAATAATCGCGTCAGAACGGAACTCAATCTCAATAACAGCAATGGTTCACGGCAGTCATAAATCCAAATCGAGAATTTTAGGGTTGTCGCTAAATTGTTTCAAATCTCAAATTGTACAGGAACTTGCAAATAATTAGCACCATCATTGGTCACATATGAGCGAAACGATACTGATGATGATGAAATGGTAGAAATAAGTATAGCTACATTTTTGCTGCTGTTAATTCTTCTGTCCATTAATTTCTGTTAATTTGAGTCGCCACATCCGCAGCACTATTAGTACCGTAAAGTGAATACGTTCGTTTGAAATTTAATAGCATGTGGTACTAAGAAAGAAAACGTTTATTAAACATCACATTGTAACCGACACTAAAATAATAATTTAAAAAAAACTTATAAGACAAATAATTTAAAAAAAAAACATACGCATTTGTCATCCAAACTAAACGTGTTTGCAAAATTTCAGCTCATCGGTAACCGGGAAGTGGGTCAAAAACTTCCAATATTTTTTCACATAGTTAGTTACAGGTGAAGCTAATAAAAGTGTATTAAAAATGACAACAAATAAAACTAAAAATATATTATACGTAATTCGGAAAGAAAAAATACTCGTAGGTAAAGAAACAACAAACACGACCACGACCACGACCACGACCACGACCACTAGCTATCTATCTATTAACCTCTCTAACAAAGCTAAATAGGTACCATGTTGAAACAGAAGTGTAACCGCCCCGAGTTGAACCAAGTGTCTCGCCAGTCAACGCCTGAGCTGGGCCATTGTCAAAACATAACCAGTGTCAACCCTGCCCGTGCCTTTGTCAGTATAACTTGGACAATTAAGGAGGGGAAACTCTGTTATTGCTAGATATTACCTCTAGGACCCAATATTATTCAGCTTGGATCGATGCCTGCCTTCCGATTGCCGAAGAATTATTGTTTATAGCGAGAAAATGATTCGGACTTTTACATATTTATGAATACTTTATGGTGACATAATGTATTATCCTACGTTATGAGGTAGAAAGTGTCAGTTGGTTTCATAATATACTAAAGCCCCAATCAGACTGTGCTTAGATATGCGACATGACGCCATGTTATTGACAAGTCTGTTAGCGATATGTAGATACTGACTTGAACACATCCAAAGGTTGTCTGGAACAGGGGGCCTAAAAAGGCCACATTGAGCAATTCATCTAATGACCTGCTTAGTAACTGTCAAACAGATGATTACTGAATATGAACCTTATGCGGATGACATTAAGAGTCGTCAATTAAGTAGATATTTTGACATTCGTAATATGAATCATATTATGATTCATCTAAAGCGGCCTTTTTAGCCCCCCAGATCGCTGTGTGGGATAAAACCACTCATTGTACATTAGCTCATTAACCTCAATCCTTTGTTAAATTACTTGGTATACTATAAAGCGTAAAATAAATAAATAATTAAATTAATGTCACGTTGTTGTTGATAATGATATAAGTTTCTATTTAGTTAGTAGTGTACAGTACACGATCAGAAATGCATGAGCATACTAAAGACTGTATTCGTTTGCGACGCGATGGTGCCTACGAGCTGTTTGTGTGAGTTATACACACAACGTAATGAGACATCACCACATTTACCACACACACTAAGAAGTTAAATAAAATGAAAGAAAGTATATTGCCGTCGCATAGATTAATAATCTAGCGTGAGGGAAGTTGTAAATCTATTTGCCGTCGCTTGTCAATACGAGTATATGCATGACCTTGGAGACATTCATTCATCGATGTCATTGTATTGCTTTATTTCAAGTAATTCTAACAGTCACCGATAGCTATGATGCATAGTGCATAGGATTGCGATTAACTTAGCGTAGGATCGAGTCTTAGGGAAGACTGTTATATTTTTGTTTAGATATTTATTATCCTTTTTTTATTAATAGGTGGATTCGTTCAATGATAAATATTAAAGTAAGTTATTATTTTCTGGGTTATCTTTACAAAATTGTAAACAAAAACAAAAACGTTTATTTGTTTTAATTACAAATCTTTATTTATAAAACAAAACAGTTACACTTATTAGATATTAAGTTTATAGCTTATTCATTTTCTTGACGAAAAGAGGATTGAAACTAGACCAACTTTAATTCTTGAACTACCGACTATATGTAATATGGCCAGCAATTACAACTTAAATATTATACCTATAAACGATGAGCAGACAATAAATAACATATGGTTATGTTTATTGTAATCTCTTTTCTTTGATATGAAAATGACAATGAGTGAACAAAAATTACAAGCTTTTATTAGTAAGGGGTATAACATTTTAAAATTACCAATATTTATTGTAACTTCCACAGCTGTTCTCAATACAGTCAAGTGAGTGTCGACGCATTATACAGTAGGTAACACTTATTTAGATATTGAGGTTATAGTTTAAGTATTCGTTTTCTTGACGAAAAGAGGATTGAAACTAAACCTCAAACGTTACAACTTAAATCTTTTACCCCTTACGAATAAACCATGAGTGATTAACTAACTCAAGTAAGTGTCGACACGTTTAGAAGATTATAACATTAGAAGACTATAACATTTTGGTTCTCGCCCGGTGAATCGGACAATTATCCTGGACAGAAGATATCTCTAAACTATTCAGCTGGATAAACGATGAGCACAGTAGGCAACATGACATATTATCATATAATACTTCCACATAACTATGTTTTATTCACTATAGCGTGTGTTATCCTTACACCATAAATGAAGTCTTCCCTTTTGGCTAGATTGAACATTATTCCATCTGAAGATATAGTAGTGTCCCAGTTGAAGTAATTATAAATAACTATTCTCGTGTGAACCGTTCTTGTTTACGTCTTTCTGTCAAAAAGGGTTTTTAGGTGGTCTTCAGTGATGGACACCTTCAGCATGGAGTGCATGGCGAACAGTTAGTAATGAAATGTCGAATAATTCTGCAAAATGTTTCGTTGTTATGTAACTACTTGTTTCATATTCGTTCACCATCGACTACCAGGGCTACTTTCGTCCTCATTCGTGGTCTTAACCCACCGGCTCGCAGTATTTCTCTAGAACAAAAATAATAATAATAATAATAAACATCTATAAACAAAATACTAAAACTAATTACTATATAATTATAGTATAATATATATTTAAATAATATATATATATTATACGTATCTATATATTACTTATATCTATATAGTATTAAACACAATATGTTTATTATACTTCTATATATTAATTAAGAAACCAAACAATAATAAGAATATATTTATTAGAATAATTATTCATCATTATTATTAACATTAATCTAAATAAATAAACATTAAAATGATTTATCTTTTTCTTTAGTTTTATATAAAGATCATGAATAACACTCACAGTCAGTCCGGTTTCATTAGATATTTGTATTGTAATCATATCGTCCACTTTTAGGCAGTGCAATAATATTCCCCCCTCGCTTCGATTATATTAGCCTGCATTTTGAATATTATAACTCCAACCAACGCTAATAGATTTAATCACACATCACTAACCAATAATAACAACACTAACAACGTTCTATTCGATCTAAATGACTTGAGTCGTAACTTAATCTGTCTACCTCACAGAAATCTAAATAGTTTATTCACATTTCTGTTGTCTACCTGCTAACTTTTCATTTTATAGATAATAACAAGACTAACGCGGAACGAGACATCGCTTATTCAACTACTACGTTAAACATTGATGAATAAATGCCTCAAGATTTATGAGTATTATTAAAACTTAAAAAAAACTATGTGAGGTTTGAACCTACGATTCACCAATTAATACCAGGGAACGTTATCAACTTAGCTGGCTTGAGATATACTAGCAGTATTGAAATTATGGAATACAATCAGTTGCAGACAACGGTGCATGTGTGTGAGTGTCTATAGTATAGAAATAGAAACTACTTCGTATAAGAAGGTCGTAAGTCAACCCATTAGCGTCAATCTATTGCTTTGTGAGACTGCTCATGCATTTCTGATCCCTACCGTACTTAAAGGCATTCGTCAAGCTAAATACCGAACCCCGGTTATTCCGAGACTTTGTAATAGAATCCTCAAACACCTGCTCTGTGGATCCAAATGTCAAGATCGTCTTTTAACAACGAGACGAAGCTGGTAAAGATATCTCGAGAAATATCACAGAGAGACAATACTCAAAAGACTGTAAGTTGCACGGAAAAGCAACGAAAGATAAACGCAAAAGGAATAGAAACACAAGACAACATTCTTTGAACGTAAGCGGTTTGTGTAGCGACTGCATAAAAACAGGATTTTTCCATCAGTTTTTTATTCTTGATGATTTTTTTTCTAGCTGTTCTATTAATTTTGTAACACCGAGTACATCGGACGAACTTACTTAATGTCAAGTGATACACCCACTTTTATCATAAAAACTTGTTAAAAAGTTGAAACACGAACGTGAAACTGATATATCAATAGGCATTGGTTTCAGGTACAAACCCCTTAGAATACAAATCAGTTACAAAAATCAAATACAAATAATATCAAACAATAATAAGACCATCTTTGTACATTGTACATGAAGCTTTTTAAATAAAAAAATAAATATGAATAAATACAGAGACCAATAATTACATAGTTAAATAAAGTTTCCTTACAAAGACATTTTCATAATTTCATCAAATGTCAAATAATAGGAAATATAATCCTACTAAATCTAAATTTTTCATACACAGCCACAATAATTAAATATAATTTATTATTATAATTTCACATTTATTACATTTGTTAAAAAGATACAGTTATTAATCATTGTACGTTTCTTAATAAATTGTTTTAAGTAACATGTCTTTAAAGATCCAGGTTCAAATCCTATTTAAGACCTATTAGGACTATATTTATAACTAATGTAGAAGCGAAATTCACGATAACTATCTTTCTTACCATATATTGCTGACGCTACATTGTTTCTCCTTATCGAAACATACGTGATCCAACCCTTTGGGCACTTCACCTTGCCATTCCACCTCGCTCCTACACAAGTAACATTCTATTTTCTATCTTGCTCTAACCTCATAATGTGAATGTTTGCGGAAGGAGCTCAATGGAGCAAACAAAAACGTTACCGAAGACCATTACCGGACTGAAGGAGTTACGTTCTTAGGCCGTCAACACACGATACTTATAGGGCATTTACAGTACTACACGGATTTATATTACGCGTAACTAGCGCACAAAGGGCGAGGCGGACGCAGATAGCTGCATTTTACAATTCGTAAATCGTACCCGGTAATCTGGAGATTATCTATTCCCATTCATGAAGTCTTGTCGGTTCTTCTCCATAGGATCTACTATTTGGAACCGCGCACCTAGAGTCTCGACATTTCATAAGTGCCTGTATCTGGTTTACATGAAATAAAGATCTATTCTATTCTAACATTCTAACGGTAACATATTATGCATACTTAATGTGTTAATTTGTACATAACAAATATAATTTATATAGGTACAATTCAAAAGATTTCTCAAACAAAATCCCAATAAAAACGGCTTGGTGCTCATTTTTATAAATAAATACTAGATAAAGGCTTATTTTCTTTATAAGGCCCTATTTTTAGCACTAAGCGATTGGTTGAATTTTATATAAATAGATTTATCAAGGGTACGTTCGCGTCAATATATCTATTTCCGTACCAAGGGGAGTTATTAAATACCTACATACCGACGGCCTCGGCGAAATTTGCCCTTAAAATAGTTACCTAATACCTATATTATTCAAACAAACTCATATTGTAATCTAAATCGTAGAATAGTTTTGAAACTTATTTATTATATGTAATAATAGCTTCTGTCTAATCAATTGTTGTTTAATGTTTAGTAGTTTCAAATAATTTAATGGTTTGTAAAATGTAATAGTGATGGGTTTTATAATTTTGGTTGTTTGTTACAAAAATACGTTGCCCCTCACTAGGATTTACTCCTGAATCATGGGTAAAAGTATTAATTACCTACTACAGTTTCAGTGTAGTGTTCCAATATTTTTTTGCGTGATTGTAAGCATTTTTGCATGTATGTAATTATAACAACTAGAACGTTAGATTTTTTCTGTAGTTACTAATATCCTTTATACATACACGTGACATAAGTATATCAACAATTAACAACAAACAAAACAAACATGAACAATTAACACTATACAGAAAACGTATGTCCATTTTCATAATTTTATATTTACTATTAACTAACTGTTTACAAAGACACATCTCACATGCTGTGTGCATGGGACATGTGATCCATACTTGTCTAAAAATTAAAAGTACAGTACACTTACACTTTACAGTAGATACACTGTCAAAATTTCAAGCTTCTAGCTCACCGGTTTAAGCTGTGCACTGATAGGTCAGTTAGTCAGACGATGTTGATTAGCTAAGAACCTTTTGTTCATTTCTATCGATTGCGTCAAACAGTTATGACTAAACAGGCTACAGGGTTTGTTTATTTTTTTAAATCGGACAGACAGTCTCCTTTATCGAGGGTACATTTTACATATATACATCTCACATGCACACACACCCAGACCTGAAACAACTATCTGTAGATCATACAAATATTTGTGCCTTGTTTTACTATGGAAACTTAAAATCTCAAAATGGATGAAGCAACTCATTAGGCCCGCGTAATTTACTTGTAAAAGTTAAGGATAAAGAAATGCTAAAACTATAAGCAAAATCATCATAAAATAAAATAAAATATAGATTCATGGTATAATACGCACCTAGTATATTAGAATGATAATATAAGATCACAACTCACAGTTCTCTCTACGATAAACCCTCGCGTTCCAACAAAAACACGATATCTAAACTCCCAGGTGGTTCAATTAGATCTAAAGTTATTACACTGAATGTCACACTATATACCACTAGGTAACTCATAGAGACCAAATGACACAAATATAGCACAGTTGAAGCAGTGGCTAATATGTACATTGGCTTTCTTTGCAACAACAGAACAATTTTCTTTATAGTGTACGGGCAGTTGCACCAGCTCTCTAATTACGTAAATATCACCTGACAGCCACGCGACAGCAGATGGAGCGCGATCGATTGCGAACTGTCAAACAAATTCGTATTTACGGCATTCGTCCGCCTGTGGCTACTTGTCGTGTTTGCAGCGCCATGTATTCACTTTTTAGTTCGTTTATTGTTCACCAGAGGGCGAACCCGTAAGCGGTGGCTGTCGCGTCGCTATCGGCAAATACGTCATACCAAAGTGATGTTTGACAGCAGCCACCGTGAGATTTTCGCCTCTCGCAAACTGTCTGCTACATCGGTTAGAAAAATCTGGCAATCACAGCGACCAACAAACAATGCATCCCTTTCTCGCTTATAGACGTTTTCATAAGCGAATACGGAATAGCACGTTTATTTGCGACAGCAACTGTCATATTTATCAAACGTAATCAGGCGGCCGGTCGGGTATGTAAAAAAAAAAAAAAAAAAAAAAAGTGCATGTATGTTTGTAAACTTTACTCACGATGCAGGCGAAATCCAAAAGCAAGGCAACGTTGTTATATTATATTAAAAAAAAACTACCTGACCCGGCGAACTTCGTTCCGCCAATAAAAGAACTATGCACCTACTTACCTACCCTACCTACCTACCGACCTACCCTAGCCTATCTACCATACCTACCCTACCTACTATACCTACCCTATCTACTATATCTACCGTACCCTACCTTCTCCTTACAATTATAACAAACCCAACAAAAAAAGAAGTAGCGAAATTAGTCCAGCCGTTCACGCGTGATGGCACGACCAAGGGAAATAGGGATTCATTTTTATATATACCTATGGATTAGTGAAGGGAGAAATCTAGCTGATAAAACACGGAAGCGTCGGCACGCGCCATTTTGATCCATCGTCGTGTCAACAAAACTATAATTACATATTGCGCGTGTACTTCTTGCGTCGCTGTGTTATCACGGTGATACGTTTTGGTAACATTTGATGAATTGATAGTAAACGTCATTCCACGAACACACACGCCAACGAATTTCCACTTCGGCCGATATTTTTGAAGTGAATCTTTTATATAGACGGATTTTTCTGTCACGAAAAAGCGTTACGGCCGCGTGGAGGGGGGGGGGGGGGGGTTAGACGATTGTCCGTTGAAGTTTCACTTCTACTATGTGTCCCAGCACACATTTCGTTTTTTTTTATTTGATTTTAGAAACAGCGTACCACGTCGTGAGTATCCAGCAAATTCTTTTAAGATTTTAATTTAGCCTGCCATTTGTAGCAACTATCCATCGCTGAGCTATAGGAGTAACCCTTTTGTTCACTCTTATATTGTGATCCTGTCTACATTTATGTTCATAGTTATAGACAAAGCATAAGTACATGTATGTTCGTACGATTACCTTCAATTAATACAAGCCGCGCGCAATGAGACGATTCTACGTAGACTTGCTTGCAAACTGTGCACCGTATTGTTGATGCTATTTGAATGCTTAACTAGTCTTTGTCCTATTAATATAATAGGGTATCTTGTTAATTGTGCTTAGTACCGTTTAATAATATAATATATTATTAAATACCCATGCTTGAATGATTAGGACTAGTGGTCGAAATTCGAGCCATAATATATAAATTTTAGCTTTCTGCACTCCTTCCCCATATAAACTTTAACTATGCCAAATCTCACACTCGTTCGTGCGCGCAATATGCTTAAAAAGGGGTGCAAAGTTTTCTTTTCACGTATTAATATATAGAGATGCTCATAATTTATTTAACAGATATCCTATTGCCAAACGGACAGATCAATACGCAATATTTTTATATTATTATTTCGGTGTCGGTTACAATGGGATGGCTAATAAAGGTTTCTTTTTTTCTTTCAATAAGAGAATGGAATCGTTTGCTTATAAAACCGCTCTTCGATACGTAAACTGTCTTGCTACAAAAGATGGCTTTAAGCATATAAAACCCAGGATTTAAGATAGTTTCGTCTTTTTTTGTTATATGGTGTTAGAAAGTGATGGATACTTATACATATATATATTTAAAACCTGGGTTTTACTAAACATGCTGCCATCTTTTGTAATGGGGAAAAGAGACTGTTATTCATAAACAAAATATACATCCGATGCAAATAATTATATGCCGAGTGCATAGCGAGTTGGTAAACTAACTAGCTACACTGCATGCTACGCCAAGTATCAGCTACGCCGTAGCAACAGCTACGTCGTAGCAACAGCGTAATATTTTAATTTTAAAAGAAATTTTCTACGTATATCAAATTTCATTTTCTTCATATTCATCAAACGTAGATATTTTTACCACATCCAGTAGTCCCAGGAGTGCAAAGTTAGTTTTAGTTACAATAGTATTCCTAAAACCTTTTCAATACAGTTTACGTCTAATTTTCTTTGCGAAGTACCATGGCGAGGCTCATCAAAACTTAGTTTGCCGACAACCGACTGAGTAAAAGCAGTAGTTAGAACATTTAAACGTAAATAACAAAGGGTTAGGACCCTTTCTTAGAACCTCCACAAAACACAATATCCTTTACTTTAGCAACTAAACACAACTTGTTAATGACAAGATAAACAGTTGTTTTATGACAAATAGCCGAATTAAAATGTTTTTAGTATCTGTCTATCTGTCATGTGAAAAGCAGTGCGGCACCTCTCAAAACTTTCCATGCTAGTACATTCTGGCACTTATAAAGAAAAAAAGAAAGAAAAATCATTTATTTGCCACAAAAACAAGACACACTAGAATGACAGATACAGGTAATAAGAAGAGGACAGGTGCATAGACAGAGAAGACATTATCAAAACACAACACATATATAGGTACATTACAAAATGCTAGTCAACGAGTTGATGGACTGATTTTTTTAGAAAAAGACAACATTTTATTTATAATTTTATACTTTTCCGCGATCTTGCCAAGATCTGATTTAGACGGAAAGTTACTCATCGCCTGTAGTTTTACGTGATTTTGATTTAACAGAAGCTCGCAGCTTTTGGAACTGCAATAATTAGGCCAAATACATTATTGCATGAGGTACATGTGATTTTCAAAGGTCGCAGTGACCACGGTATCTATGGACTACCGATCTTGCACAAAAAAGTATAGAAGAGTGTGTGGGGGTGTGTGTGTAGGTGTCTTGGATTCTAATGATATCCTTCTTACATGTATATTAATTTCCATACTCTAACAAAACTCTAGTATCTACTTAATTAGAATCAAAGCAACCCATTTTTAACTTGAAACCAAGCAACTAATAAAACATAATTATATTTCCATAGCATATATACAATTAACCCCAACTTGTCTGTAACAAAATATCTTGAATCAAATTTAATATCAGTGCTACTTTGAACCCAGCTCCCGTCTCCCGTGTACACGTAAGGCTTCGCACAGCAAAGAGGGTGTTAATAACAATACTGTTTTTGAACGTTGTCTCAGTCGCGACAATCTCGTGTATATTTAGCTAAATTCCGCTAAATACAAATGAATTTGTACAGGTGGATTAAAGGAATTTGAGGTAAAGAGATTGTGTGCTTACAAGATAAGCAAATGAGCTGCCTAGAATAGAATAAGTAGATTTTATTTTATATACAGGCTGTAAATGTGGATAGCCAAGCGGTTGAACGCTTGCTTTCCATGCAGGAGGGTCTGAGTTCAAACCCGGCCCACACCTCTGACTTTTCGGATTCATGTGCGGATTAGAATTTTATTATCACTTGCGATAACGGTGAAGGAAAGTCATCATGAGGAAACCTGAGAGGGCCTAATAAAGTCCTCGATGATTTTGTGTGTAGAACGCCAACCCGCACTAGGCCAGCGTGGTGGACTAAGGCCTAACCCTTTCCATTCCGAGAGGAGGCCCGTGCCCAGCAGTGGGACAGTAATGGGCTGTTTTTTTTTTTATTGTATTTACACAGGACACCTGCATTAAGGGGTTATTATATAATTTTTATTGTTGTTTAAAGCTCTGCAATTCCATACATTTAGTCGCGTAATATTAGATTATTTGAATGGGGCACTGGCGACCTCGCTCACCGTTAGGAACACAATACTGCAAAAGAGCAGTGTTATTTGGCTACAATATTCTGCAACGTGAAGGTACTTTCCCAGTCCGGCAGCTCCAATTTTGAATGAAAAGTCCCGCTATGCCCTACCTCTCTAATAATAATAATAAATCAAAGACAAAAGTTGAATTCAGAACAACCTAACCATAGAATCCAAAATTTTATTACCTATAATTTAATATCTTCGTATCAAATTAATTTGAAGCCGTAAAGCTGGCCATAAAACGAGGAATCTCCTCCAGCAGCCCCCAGGTCCAGACGATAAGTAATAAGTAGGAACTATAAACCTCTGTTTAAGTACTTCCAACTCCTTAGGTACTTTTATCTTATTAAAGACCCTGCGACATACTCTAAGTCCGATAAAACCTTACTCAAAAAAATCTAGCCCATTTTTAGGACCAGCCTAAAGGAGTTATTATTCTTAGTTATTGATTGGTAATAATTTTATTACAGGTCAAACGTTCGATTTACATAAACAAACAGCAAAGAATTATGTAATTCAAATAAAACTATATTACTCGAGATCTTGGGCCACAATAGCCAGTATACTGTTAGAACTACCTCGCATCCGATGCAAGAAGGACGCAATCCTTTTTCGAATGATTGCATAATACTCATTGATGTTAGCATCAGCGAACATCCCTGAACCTGAGAGGTACCCACCCTTAAAAACAGTTCTTGATTTTACGTAAAAAAATATCTGAATATCGAACTGAACTCTGATTAAAGAACTGGCACAATTATCTATATGAATATTCATTCATTCGGCGTCATTTATATTATT
This sequence comes from Allophyes oxyacanthae, assembly GCA_932294325.1. NCBI lineage: Eukaryota > Metazoa > Arthropoda > Insecta > Lepidoptera > Noctuidae > Allophyes > Allophyes oxyacanthae. The sequence continues at coordinate 18,876,831 of OW028610.1, read as the reverse complement.
AAAAAAGCTGTGTATGAGTTTTTAAGCTGCATGTCATCCCACGTTTTTTATGAATTGCGAATCAACTGGAAAATTAAATAAAGCCGATGTCAGCGGAAAGGCAATGCAGTCGCGCCTTTTTTTAACGTTTTTACTATCCAAATATCGCCATGTTCAATTTATATTGGGTTGTTTATAAAGCGTCGTTTATACAATTTCGACATAGAACATTTTTGTTTAAAAACTTTGAACCACTACAGGGCTAGCCCGGTGGGAGGACAAACACATTTTCTCCCCTTTGTCTCCATGACAGAAGACAAAACGAAAAATCAAGAGAGAGAAAACGATAAATGTTTATATTGTTTTCATTATGATGGCACGGCATAGATTATAAATTATTTTTCTTTTTACGTTTTTGTTTGTGTTGCGGTCGGTCGGTATACTTACTTCATTCATTGTTTTGTTGCTGGTATGGCAAATGTTTGGTAGGTATGGATGCTGCTATTTGTATTGTATGTGTGTCGTTTTTGCTGCAGAAATAAAATATTTTTCTTTCTTTCTTTCATAAAGAGATTGTTTTGTCTTTTTTTGTCATACAGCTATAGTTTTGGAGGAGCCATAAAACTTTACCGCGCCTTTTAAAATCCTTGATAGTAAAAGAACATAAGTTTATATTATTGTATTTAATTTGTAGATTTGATGTTTTCTTTCTGTTTATTGATCATAAACTAACCCTATTACAGGTTGCAAGTTCTGAGCGTAAAGTTTGCAATCAGTCAACGTTCATAAAATCCAAGCAAAATAAAACATTGTCCAATTTTTATTCAAATTATCCTACAAAGCAAAACGAGCAAACACTAAGTCAAGAACCTCATAAAGCGAAACTTTATAAAAGTCAACAGACGGAGAGTTTGCGAGTTGTGCCAGTTGACACGTGGACCGGCCATTAGGGATGCTTAATTACGGCTGAGTGCACACAACTCAAACTGATAGCGCTTTGATTGAGTTGGCGACCTGGTGATTATAGCCGGGACAAGTTTCCGAATGTGGAACGTGTGTAACATGCCTGAAATCCTCCAAAAGTTTGCGCAGATATCTATTGGTTGAGTTCATGCATAATTCATATTAGGTCTCATATGATAATAGAACATTATACTGGGTGTAGGTGACATTGTAACGAAAACTGGCGCCATAGTTTCCATACATGATTCTGGATATGCAGAGCAAGAAATTTGAATCGGGCTTTTAAAAAAAACTTACGATTTTGTTCGCTGTTTTTATTACTAACAAAAAATACTCCGTACAATTTTTTTAATTTTTTTTATATGCTGGCGCAAAATTCTGTGTCTGAGTAGTCCAGAATCATATAGATACGAATCTATGGTATCAATTTTCGGTACTATGTCACTTACATCCTGTGTTAAATCATCTTGGTTAAATTCTTCAGTTTTATGACAGCCACAGTACAAGATAGGTTGAATTAGGATTACCACAAAAAATAAATTAAGAAGAAAATTCGGTTTCCTTTAAAATTTCTAACTTCGCTGCTTTTCGACGATGCGGTTATGGTTAACTAATGATTAGTTAGATACTTCACCTACCTCGCCACGTTCATTTGAGTGAAAATTCCAGACATCTTAGAATTCCCCCTGCATTCTGGTACCAAATTTCCGGACATGTCCGCAAAATTCCGGACGTATGGCAACCCTAGGAAGAAAAGACCGTTCTCAACCAGTCTACCAGAATTTGTGCACGCGATATAATAACATGATTAGGAACCTTGTTTTCCTGCAAAAGTTCAGGATACATTCTATCTCTGAATAAATTTGCTTTTAAATCCATACAGTTGTTAGGGCATGACAAAGAAACAAACTTCTTCCTAACCAAACTGTCTTATTTATAAGAATTAGGGAAATGGTAACGTATTTTTAGCATTCTATAGAAAGAAAGAAATATAGTTTATTGGCACATACATTCATGCTAAAAACACAAAAATAAAATAAATAGATTAGTGCCAAAGGGGCCAGCAGCTCAGCATAATGTTGGATGTTAGTAGATGGTCATACTGATCGCCCAACGATGGTTTTCAGCTGTAACCCAGGGTGCCATACGCAATGCGCATATTGCAATTACTTTAAATAAATTATCTAACTACAAAAATTTTAAATTTTCTTTTTGTAAAGAATTTTGGTTCGAGCAATACTACGATTTATGTATACAATATGTAACAAAAACCCTGTTGTTCCTTCTACCTACGTTTTAAGAATCGGTATACACACGTAATAAAGCAAGTCATTTATAAAAAACTGTTTTTTTTTTTTTTTATAGGCTTCGGTTGTTGAACAATAATAATTAAAATAAATATTTATTTTTTAATAATTGTAATGTTTAACTGATTTCTTAACTCTGCAATTCTGCATGAAGCGATGACGCGAAACAAGAAATAGGTAGAACGTTCCCGCAACTCTCTATAATCAGATAATCTAAACATTTTTTTGAATGTGTCGATTTTAGTAGTTATTTAATTTTGACCTCTCCGCTAGCCAATTATTATTATTATGAGCCCGTAATGTCCTACTGCAGGGCAAAGGCCTCCCTTCCCTCTTTCCATTTCTCACGGTCAGTTGCGATCTGGGGTCAATCCTTTATGAAAATGTCCAGCTCATCCCGCCATCTCCTTTTGGGCCTGCCGCGCTGTCGTTTCCTGCCGCTAGCCAATGCTTAATTTTTTTAAATTATAATTTCATCAATGTTGTGCTTGTAGGTAAATGTATACGTCCCTAAAAGGAACAACAGGGTTATTGTTACATATTGTATATCTACCAATAGAGTAATATCCGATAGCCTTAAACTTGGGAAGCGGCCAAAGTAAACCTAAACATTATGTAGGTCAAACTATTTATAGATAGGTCATTCAAATAACACTATTGTTAGCGTACTGCATTGTTATATAAGTCAATCCGTTGTTAATAATATTATAAGGCTATATCGGCGGCTGACTTTATGTGACTTTGAAGAAAAATTGTTAGTTCATTGATCAAGTGTTCGGACCTTGTTCGGACCGATATGAATTATTGTGTGAATGGTTTCAATGAAGTTTGTAAGTCATTCAAACAATAGCAATAACATAATGACTGTATGAACCTCTATTTTTTTAACCTCCGACAAAAGAGAGGAGTGTTTTAAGTTTGTAGTGTGTGTATCCGCATATCTGTGTATCTGCGTATCCGCGTATCTGTGAATTTGTCTGTGGCACCGTAGCTCCATAACGGGTAGACCGATTTCAATGCAATTTTTTTAACCGAAAGCTAGTTTAATCGGGTATCATCTTAGGTATGTTTCATGAAAATCTGTTCAGCTGTTCAAAAGTTACCGCTTTTTTTCTAGTTGGAGTCGGGGGTTTTTGACGGTTAGGTTATTTAAGTTTACAATGCACTTATGTCCATAGAAATAATAAGTAGGGCTCCCCTAAGTTAATAAGTCTATGCTTATGTCTTAATGAATCAATTCAACATTCCAGAGCTAATTGCAAAAAAGGCAGCTATTTGCTAGATTTTACCGATCAACACTACTATTGTCTAAAATTTCGTAGACTTCGACAGAACTTCTTGAAAAACAACGAGCAATGTTCAAAAATAAAATATTAAATTCATAAAGTTATACATGAATCAATTTGTTCCATGAAATTCGCTTCGGCTTATACCAGCATCGACTTTAACTTTCACGGCAAAGTTGTCTCGTCCGAGTTACGAAACCGACTTAACAAAGAGATATTAAAAATGTTTGAGTATTCAAAGTGATACTTATAAGTATGCCCGCATGATACACGAATTTTTTAAGTATTTTATTCAGAAAATTCTATAAGCTTCTTGTATGTTTTGCTTCATTTCATATTGCTAAGTTGGGTTGAATAGAAATTATATTTTGCATCTTATCGTACACTTATACAGGTAATTTTTTTTATGTAGTGTGCATTATTTTTAGAGTGATTCAGTCTCTGTTCCTAAAGGCAGTCGCAGTATTGGGATACATTTTAAAACAAAACGAAAATTCGACTTAGTATCGGGGATACGCATAAGTTACTTGCGCAAGCCATACAAAATCAAATTTTTATTTTGTTTTGGAGTGAATTTTAGTACTGCGGTTTCATTTGGGAACGGACACTGAATCACTCTATAAAAGTATCCTACATAGCTTTTGATCTATTTAGATAATGTATAGAATCTTATTCACAGCTTGATTTGTGCATAAATATCTAAAATCGAACATTAAATAAAGTATTCTATATCTAGAAATTCTCGTTGAGATCGAAACTGGAGTTAGGAAGAAGCTTACAGTTGTTATCGCTGACTTACGATTCCCTGCATCCGTGTATCAATATCCGTAGGATACGGACGCAGATTATGTGTCGACTGCCAGCTTTACAGGCTGTATCCTTTACCTCTTCGCAAAATGTTGTCGTAGCTAATACCACGTTTTTGCACAAGGTTAAACAGTTCATAATAGACATAAAGACAGTAAGATAATTTTTCTTCCCCACTGCTCTCGTTTCAAAGATACGATATAAATTTTTAATTATTGAAACAAAAGATAATTTACCACAAATTGTCACATTCTAAGCCCAAGTGCTTATAATTTATTATCCGAGAACAATCGGAAATCATCTCCGGTTTACTATTTACTTAAAGTATTTTTATGTAAATATTCGTTTATTTATGTAATAATATGGAATGTAAGTTATATTTATATATATGTAGTGTATATTATATCGATTCCTATATATAAATAGTTAAGTCACTATGCTTATTTCAATTTAATTATCTTGTCCGTGCACCTACTATCATTTTTTTCTCTGCATCATCCTAAGGTTGACTGGTAGAAAATGCCTAAGTAAAGTAAGTAAATAAAGCATAAATAAACTCATAACTAGAAATATATTGATTCTGAAATAAAAACTTCCATAGAATAATCGAGCTGACTATAACTTAGTTTCTTTTGTGAGCATTACTTTCCTTTACTCATCTACTCATCCTTTGTACTTAACAACACGTACTAAAGATACCACGTTCATACGTATTTAGTCAAAGGGACGTGGCGCGGTCTGATAAGAAATTATGCCGACAAAAGTGAGGAGCCTGCCTAATAGTCCTGCTTATTAGTCGTAATTATAATCTGAGGAAGGTACTGGAGAAACACTGCGTTGGTTAAGGATTGCGCTGTGATGGCAGAATAACATGACAAGGGATTCAAGCCCCAAGTAATGTTGATATGAAAGGTCTAGAGATGTTCTTAAAATAACAACTACGTTTATAGCTACTATCTACCTATTTCTAACCGATTTCAAAAAAAGGAGGAGGTTCTCAATTCGACTGTATGTTTTTATTTGTATGTTTGTTACGTGACTACTCCGCCAATTGCAGACCGATTTTGAAAATTATTATTATTTTTGTTTGAAAGGGTATAGGTACTCTCGAGGTGGTTCCATTTAAATTTAGTGAAGATCTGGTGAACATCTTCGGAGATAGATAATGGAACTCTTGAATGAATCAAATCACTCGTGATTCCTGTAATCGCATGTTATGTATTGTTTATACCACTCAAAATATAAAAATAGTCGGAGGCATATTTTACGGCGTTCGTTACATCCTTAATGCCTCCGACTTCATGTTATAATTTTTAATAAGTGTTACTCGGTTTTATTGTCATCTTGTTTCCATCTTTTGAGTTCGTTTTTTTGTTACTTATAATTAATTTGTTTTATTTTTAAAGTTTATTTTATTATTGTCCATTAAGAAATTTCGGAGGTCCCGATCATTGCCAGTGTTTGTGTTGCCGCCTGCTAACCGCAAAATTCCGTGTAGTACACGAACAGCCGGAGGGTTGCTTATAATCCGACCTACTCGTAAATCCGACATTCTCAGACACACAACATAAATTTTCCAATACCTATTAAACTAAAGTATGTTCATATATCCGTTCTTTTTTTCTGGCCCCAACAGAATTCCTTGGGACATAACTACGAACGCTATTAAGAAATTCTCAAATCAAGAAATTTGAAAAGTCGCGACCGGCTTCAAGTAATTAATTTCGTTGGGAAACATCTGACGTATTAAGTGCCTTGTGTTTTATGTACTCTTGTAAGATTTGATATAAAACACTTTGTTCCTTTATTTCTTTCTTTTATATAATAATAAAGACCAAAGAGGAGATACCTAATGCAACAATATTAATTAATCATTCGCCTTAACTTTAAATTAAGTAATTAATTCTAATAACTAAATTCTAAACAAATTGATTCTCTAATTAATTATAACATCTTTTGAAGACTAATCCATCAAATTGGATAAAATAATTACAAATACATTGTATTCAGTAGGAGAAGAGTTTACTCAACTTGGACACAACAAAGGATGCAATTTCATAATGCCAGTATCAAAAAGTGTAAATAGTTAATTAACAAACTAACAAAATAGAAACCGATAATCCTAATAATATAATAATCGACACTAGCAATGAACACTACGCTAACTTGAAAAAGTCGATTTTACACCAAAGTCAGTTGAAGCGTAATACATATCGGGCGATTACTTATATTACATTCACTTAGCATTGTGTTTAGTTAAAAACTTCTTATTTTTTAGAATTTCCATATCATTTATTTTATATTAATTTATAGTCCATACGATAAACAAATTGGCATTAAAAACGTAACTTGCCCAAAATTCAAGTTAGCGCAGTGTTAATTGTGAATTTGGATGTTTATTATTCAATCACGATTTTAATAGGCATACAATTTAAATGCAACCTGTGAAAGGACATACGATACTTTTAGTCCCGAAAAATCACTCAGTTTTCCAAAAAAGACAACGCAGACAGACTCTCTGGCACAGATAGTTCACAAATAAAAAACAAAGCTTTCATTATTCAATACCAAAAAACATAAACCCTCCTAATATATTATAGACGGAATTTGAACAGAAAGTAGGTAAGTACTTGCAAATAATTTGTAGGCCGAGATTTCAGTCTCAGACGAGATGATCCGTTGCTAAGCAACGAAGTAACAGAGAAAATCTTGTGTCCATAGCGACAACAATCACTCTCAATACATCGTGTTCGATAGGTATACTGGTAGAATTACATACAACCCATATAAACCATTTTTCATTTAGCAGGAATGTAAACATGAGACAAAGTGCTTTGGTTCATGTTAAATACATTAGAATAGATCTTTATTTCATGTAAACCAGATCCCAACAAAAACATTAAATGTAAAAAAAAATGCCAAGTCTCTCGATGCAGTCTTTCCATCGTAAAAAGTTTTGAGATCTCATAGAAGCCAAGTCCTATTCAAATTATTTTGTAGTTGTAAATCAACATTTAGTAATTGTATCAATAGTTTTCTTTATATTATAATTATAGTGACTTGGCAATGAGCACAAGAAGAAACAAATAAAACGGCATATTTGGAGGAGTTGAAAGTCACACACCGCATGCGTAAACATTAATATCACAAAATTAATTTTCTTTTGGTTTATCCGTGTCGTCCCAACCGAATTTCGGCAACGGCAGTCAGTCTCATCCAAGACTAGTAAACTGCGTAGGATAATCTGATCACAGGTCTCGTCAGTAACATTTGCACATAATTCCAGGCAGCAAGCAGCTTTTAATTTGTGCTCATTGCCAAGTCACTATAATTATAATATAAAGAAAACTATTGATACAATTACTAAATGTTGATTTACAACTACAAAATAATTTGAATAGGACTTGGCTTCTATGAGATCTCAAAACTTTTTACGATGGAAAGACTGCATCGAGAGACTTGGCATTTTTTTTTACATTTAATGTTTTTGTTGGGATCTCATTTATTTTTTGTAAGTGTATTTCTTTCTTTTTTTTTTAGGTGACCTCATAATTTCTTGGACTTCAGCTACTGCTTTGCTTAGAACCCATTCTCTATCTCTATCTCTTTTGTTTCTTTTCTGAGGCTTCGTTACTTCTAAGGTAGACAAGTCTGGGCGATATATACTTCGGAGTCGATTATATTCAGCTATTGCTATCTCCTGAGCTTTGATACTACTAAAATTCACATTTATTAAATGTAATCCACCCAAACTAGTCACTCTTGAAAGGGCCACGTATGCTTGACCACAGTTTATATTATTCTTTTCTATTCTATGTATTTATTCATCCAATTGAATACTTAAACAACGAACAAAGTTAACAATGCAGTCAAAATCCATACACAATGTTCTTGCCAAACCGCAAATATAAAATTGTTTTCTATGGTATATTATTTTTTAATGTTTTTTTAATTTTTCCTTTATATGTGGCTAATGACCTATCTTGGTGCAAAATTTGAAGTTTCTAAGTCTGCTAGAAGTACCTTAAATTTTTGATGATCGGTCAGTGAGTCAGTGAGTCAGTGAGTGACAAAATGGTGTAACTTTGATCGACCGTAACTCCTAAACTATTAATTCAATTGGCATGTAATTTCGAACTTAAGCTTGTTCTAATGCCTACTATTATTCACCGAAAACCTAAACTCGTAGCTTTGTCCACGTCAAAGATATAGGGGGGGCGAAACAGCCGCCAATCGCATCGAGAAAAGATGGTACGGCCGTGCCCGTTTTGCTCGAGACTTGGCTGGGGCACTGCCGTGCCCCCAGATACAGGCATGTATGAAATGTCGAGACTCTAGGTGCGCGGTTCCAAATAGTAGGTCCTATGGAGAAGAATCGGCAAGAAACTCCATAGAAACTCTTTATAAATAATAGATTACAATTTTGATTAGTACAATGTTGGGGTAAGATCTACGAGAATAATGTAATTTGATACCTACGTGCCTACTTGTAGCAAAATCTGCAATGGAGACGCAAACGTACTATGAAAACTACTACTATGAAAGTAAAAACTTTAACATAGCACACCTTTTCTCACTACTTGGGACACGATAATTACACGTCTTTTTAGCCATTGCCTGCTTTTATAGCGTCATTTCACTCTGTCAACCCGAACTTATTCAATCGCTTATTGATAATGACGTAGCTACAAGACAAGATATATAAAGATTCGACAAAATACGTGACACCGACACAATTAAGAAGTAACATCGATGTACCTGATCGAACAACCAATGGCAGTCGCTCGCTTACATAATTATTGTACAACTTATTGCATCAGCGTAAAGATCATGTTTTACTGCAGTAATAATAAACATTCATGGTCTTGAAAACTCGCGCAGTTCGGAACTGATCGGTTTTACAAAGTTTTCCGATGCGACTTCTTAGTTGTGTCGTACTATATCGTATTTTCAAGGTAGTCTACGGCTATTTTTATAGCACTTAAATGTTCTTCATATTCCGCTGTCGTACAACCCGAACAACCTCAGTTTGATACCCTTCGTCAAGGATTCGTCTAATTTAAACCTGTTACGATGACAACCGTTTCGGCGACTAGTTGTCGTTTTAAGGAAAACGGCAGTTTAGTTTTAGAAAAATTCGACATCGACCCACTTCTAACGTCTGTGAAAGTTCCGCTTACCTTTGAATGACGCCATGTTGTGTGCGCGCGACCGTGTGTTCTGTTCTCATCTATCAGTTCGCTGGCTCTTCACATCAATGTCCTTGGAACTGGTCACTAAGTGTTGCGATTACCTGCGATAAAAAAAAATCACTATAAAATTAATAAATCCAGCCCGTTACTGTACCATTGCTGGGTACGTGCCTCTCCTCGGAATGAGAAGGGTTAGGCTTTAGTACACTACGCTAGCCTAGTGCGGGTTAGTGGACTACACACACCATCGAGAACTTTATGAGGCCCTCTCAGATGTGCAGGTTTCCTCACGATGTTTTTCTTCACCGTTAATGCAAGCGATAATCAAAAGCTGATCCGCACATATATTCTAAAAGTAAGAGGTGCGGACCGGTTTCGAACTCAGACCCTCCAGCATAAAGCTCAGCCTCTAGGCTGTTTCTTTTTCATTTTATAATTATATTTTGTTAAATTTTAATCTAGTTTCATACACACAGCTCCTTGTAGCGTGTGAAGGAATATCCATCTTCTTGAGATGATTACGGTACCAAAGGAAAATGTTGGAGCAATTTGATGGCATGGTTGGCGCAATATGCTAAGCGCTTGGCTTTCTGCGCTGCGTGCCGCGGGTTCGATCTCCGCACGGAACAAATATTTGTATGATCTATAGATAGTTGTTTCGAGTCTGGGTGTGTATGCATGTGAAATGTATGTTTTTAAATACCCATGATACAGGAAAAATCATAGATCGGATAAAGTTTTTCTATGAAGAAAACGATCGTATACCATCCCATATCAATATTTATTAAAAAATCCAAAATTAGGTGCATGTGCATAGTTCTAATAATTATTATTGTAGTTGTAGGTGTCATGGCAACCAACAAGAAACTTCATGGAAACAGGGACGGTGACTTCGTGAAAACCAAAAACCCGACATACTGAATACCAACTGAACTTCCAAAAAGAAAATTTAGAAAAAAATATTAAGTATTATAATATAAATTAATTAATTTCTACGTTTGACTGAAAGCTTGCTTAGCTAAGCATTCCACCTTTTCATGATTCAACAAAAAATATAATTGTTTTTGCTTAGCCACTTTATCTTTTTCTTTCATAATATAATTTTTAAGTGAGTTTTAATTTGTGAGGTATATTTTTAACACGTTTTTATTAGCTTCATCTGTAACTAACTAACTATGTAAGAAAATATTGGAAGTTTTTGACCCACTTCCCGGTTTCCGATTGAGCTGAAATTTTGCATACACGTTCAGTTTATGACTAAAGCGTGTTCTATAGTTTTTTTTAAACTATAATATTTTATTTATATTTTAACAATAATTAAGATACTTAATTCTGACATTAGAAAACTCGTTAAAACTATTTAGCGGGAAGCGAGAGTAAAACCGCGGCAAAACTGACAGATGTCAATCAACGCGTTTTAATATTCGTAGTGACGTAGCACTGGACCGAGGAATTTAATTATTCTGCCTGACCCTGTATTATTATCTTCTTCTTTTTTTCAGTAGATTTTGAAGGACATTCTCCTACATTATTATATTAAATATTATCTATCAGAAGCATCATTTTTATTTTAAGGATTTTCCAACGCAATAAAAATGTATTTTTTTTAGGATTCTGCACGATTGTTGGTGGTCGAGTGTTTGTGATTATAGACGGCACAAAATTATATTCCAGTAAAAAAATCAAATTTATCTGTGAACATAGGTTACAATTTTTTTTTTCCATACAAATAATTCAATATTTCTCAAGTTTTATAGAACTGCTGATTATTTTCGCGATTTCAGGGTTGATCTCATAGTAAAAGTTGTTCATAATGATGAGTACTTTAATAATCCCTTAAAAAGATCTCCACTAATAAAGTAGGACCGTGTATGTTAATACGTAGCTCTGAAGCGTTGCTTGACGCTTGCAAAGTTTATTCGTTATCCCACACACGTTATGAATTGTAAAAAAATATATGAAAAAATGCTTCTCTTGCCGTAAAATAACAAACAACAAAACAGTTTTAATAATAAATAATAAATCATTTATTCGGAACAAACTCTTGTTACAATGTTTTAAACCCACCAAACTGCGTAACAGTTTGTCGGCGGGATTACCGCTCGTTTAAAACAGTAGGTTCCTTATTACTAAGGTTTAGTGGAATAGTACAGTGATTGAAACATCTACAACTATCACACAATTAAGTAAACAACACTAGCTTGCGGTTTGAAATTCTTATTCACGCATAAGAAACCCAGTGATACATTATTATAAAGAGAAATCAGTAAGGGAATAATTAAAGAAAATGGAAGGTAGTAGGTGCCTCTGTGTCTGCCATCGTTAATCTTTCGTCATCATAATGGTCTTGTAAGACGTAATGTTGGTGTCAAAATCACACAATCAATGTTCTATTACAGAAGTGACCCGACGTCCTTTTGTTGAGTTCAGCGCCGTCAATAACCTCTGACAAATGAGATTACATGGAGATCAATATGAAATGCTCAGAGACGTTGTATACGCTCCATTCCAATCGGATTTGTAAGAAATTTTGATAAATTCAATCTGATTAATCTTGCACTATTATAAGTTCGACAGCGATAAACCGTGATTTTAAAGAAATTCAGCAGAAGGGTCATTCGAAAGCTGGAAAATGTATTTCTTTTCTTATCATTCGCATGATTTGTGAGTGAATCTATGGGCTCAGCTAGTCCTGTGACGGTTCTGACCATAAATTCGGTTCCAATAAATTGTATAGGCATAGATAAGTTGGTACACAGTGTGTACACACTACAAACCATGACCTAAATTTTCAACCGACTGAAATCACTGTAGCAGAATATTTGGATGGATAGATTCTAGAATAGAATAGAATAGAATAGATCTTTATTTCATGTAAACCAGATACAGGCACTTATGAAATGTCGAGACTCTAGGTGCACGGTTCCAAATAGTAGATCCTATGGAGAAGAACCGGCAAGAAACTCCATGGAAACTCTTTTCAAATAAATAATAGATCTTGACAATCTTTATCAGTACAATGTTGTGGTAAGATCTGCGAGAATAATGCAATTCAATGCGAATATAAATAAAACTAGGATAATAATGAATTGCCTCTGAATAAGATTGCCATGGCAGTTACGAGCTGACCAGTTCCGACAGACGGCACCCGTTCACGAGCATGACGCATGTGTCAGCCTCGCCAAGCTCGACCACAATGAAGGGAACTCAACGACCCGACACACAACGCCACCATCAGCGAGACATTTTAGTGAGCATGACAGACTCATAGTACCAGACAACATGTAGGTAGGTATTTAGTAAATATAAGGTGCTATAAAAATATCTGCCACGGCTGCAATGGGAGACAGTATTGTGTTTATAGATTACAATAGTAAAGATAAATTATTGATTATTTGTCTTTTTTTTTTTCATACAATAAATAGTACGTATAAATTTGAATTGATTTAATAGTATAAAACCATCCCGTAGGCTTAATAAGCTGTTGCCGCACCGCACCGAATTCAATTCAAAAATTTGTGAACCACGTTATGCAGAGTAGAGTCAATGTTAATTTAACTACTTTATTTTCTCAAATTGAATTAACTGTTCCGGGGTACGAAAGTTCTTCACTATTGTAATGTATAAACACAATACTACCTCCCATTAAAGCCGTGGCAGATATTTTTATAGCACCTTATATATCTATAACATTATTACTTACATCATGCTCACAGTTTACAAGTTTTTGTATGCATTTGAATTTACAATTATATAAGATTAGGTATTAACTCCATTATTTGTGTGGTATTATTCCAACTTGAACTAGGTACCGGTTATCCTTTTTTCAAACAAAACTAAAATCCGAACACCAACCCAACATCGAGAGTACATACAAAAACAAAAAGTCCTCAAAAAAATATAGAATATGAAATTCGTTGGTGTAAAAATGAAATGTATCATGTTTACGGGCGGCGCTGGATTCATTTCCTGTCGACGCGTGTTTCACAGCGGACGATGATGGAATCCGACGGATTCTTTCAAACGGGAATGTTATTTTGTTATTGCGTTTTCGTATAAGCATTGTGGTTATATTAAGTCGATTGTTTTTATGTTTTGGAATTGAATTTTGTAAGCTTAAAGATGATTTGTTTGTGTATGTAGGACAGTGGCGGAGAGTGCTCTAAGGATTTTTATTTTTTATTATTCTTGAAGGAAGTTTACATACTTACGAACTAGTGATTGGAAATAAAGCGTGTGTTAGGAGACTCCGTTCTTTCATATCTTAATTGTTTGATATGATTCCAAAGACTACTTTTTACCATTGCACTTCTCGCCATTGACAGATAGTTCATCCGCATACCCTAGAGCCACACTGGTCTCGTACCATGCGGTTTCAGAGGAGTTTCCTGCCACGCACGCTCAAGTTATGGAATCAGCTCTCCAACGAGGTTTTCCCAAGAGACTACAGCATCGGGTTCTTCAAAAAGGGAGTGAAAATATTTTTACAGAGTCGGCAACACACGAGTGGTGCTCCTGGTGTTGCAAGCGTTTATAGGCTACGGTAACCACTTACCACCAGGCAGAGCGTATGTTTGTTTTCCAAATAAGTGATATAAAAAAAAATTGGGCAATAAATGACTACTAATAAGAACATAGCATCACGCCTTAAATGTCCCAAATTACTAGATTTCTAGAACATTATGAATTTAATAAATACCAAATACCTACTATCACTTAAATGAAACATACAGTTAACCACCCGCACTTCAAAACGTAACCTTTAAGGTAAAAAACATACAGTCAACCTTCTAAAATCCTAGTGGAAAATAATTCGTACGTCACATGTTTAATTAAATGTAATTAAAGCACGAACAAGACGGGCCCTTTCTTAATTAAACATTAATTTGATCCTCAAACCAAGGGTTGTGCACGTATGCCTACTTATGTCATATGGTACATGTGTGTAGGTACTATGGGAGACAAGAATAGAGCCTGAGGATGGAACAGATATTTTTAAAGCAGGTATTTTTAGATCACACGAGAGACATGTGTACCTACTCGTGAGTTTCAAAGTAATATTAGTATTCGGATGGCTAAAATGTTTTTGATTGCTAAAACATAAATTGCGAGAAGTGTTGAGATATTATACTCGCTCTTACTGCTTGACAAATGAAAAGTACAAACACACTCGTGAAAAGTACTTTGGTCTTTGATCCTTTGGTCCTTTGACCAGAATATACTCATATGGACTTACCCCGTGAAGCTAATAACTATTGTTTGTGTAATAATATAACTAAATAGCTATAATATTTATAATTTCGTTAACACATAGCCTAGCTAGAAGAAAAGTGAAATACTTAGAGGCGAAGCAATCGTTTTTTTCTTTTTTCAAGAATTTTATTTTTCATAATGTTTTATTTTGTCATTATACCTATGTCTTTTATTTATTATGTTATTAAGCGTCGTTATTTGTGTAAAAATAAAAATATTTTCTTTCTTTCTAAATTTGGTCCTGCGATCCGCGGAAAAATATGCAGTTGACGAGCTTGAAATGATTTTAATCTTCGATTGATATGGATTTAAAAATTCCACTAGGCCATAGAGCTCGATTTCTCGGGACTGGGAAGCGCTTCCGATAAATACTTGTTCGGCACTTAAGCTAGTGCTATGCAGAACTTCAATAAAATGACGTAAATATGTGGTGGATTTGGATTTCCATAATTGTTTTTTATTTATTTTTTAAATTGTTTTATTAATAGACATTGTATTTCCATTTTTTACCGAGAATTATATTTTTCCTTCATTTGCATGGAATGAATATAACGTCCATTACGGCTGGTTAATTGGATTAAAGCCTCTTAATGAGCAATGATTAACAGACTTTTGCAATTATTTTGCAGAAATGAGATGTTCTCGTACTGAAATATCTGATAAAGCAATGCTCATAATAATTGATGACTCGTTTATTTTGCGGAATGTGTGTTGATTATAATTTACGATAAATTAATTTCAATTTACGTGAAAATTTTAGATTTACCTGCTCGAATACACTAGAAACATTTTTAAGTAATTTTTACAATACTTTTTAAAATGTTTCCTTATTGGTAAACTTCTAAGAAGTTTATCATGATAAATTCGAATCAATTGTAAAGGATTTTTAAACTAACAATGATTCTATTTCTATTTCTTCAACAGCACATGAAACTGGCCAAATACAAAACTCTAGCCCTAACAATACATACACACCTATCTACTAGAACACAATAATACGAGAACTTCATTATACTGAAATCGGCTTACCTACAACCCGCCTCTGTTCATTACAGCAGTGTAAGCAGATCCGATACTACTAATATGTCTCAGAAGTAACGGCGCGGACGATTCGATTCTAATCCACAATAGAATTTATATGTCGTCATTAATTCCGTACGGGGAATTTGAAATTGGAAATTCGTTTGTAGTCGGGGTTTTCAATCAGAACCAGAGGATTCGGGGCGGGTTTCACTATCTAACTCCGATCTTGGTCAGGATCTACAAAGTTGGAGTTGGGTATAAATTCAATTTTAAAATTATCTGTAAAGCTTATCAGGTTCAGTAATAGCCAATCACTAGATTGGGCACGGAAAGAGCCAATCCGAGTGCCTTTGTAGCGACATCTGATGTTAAAATAAATAGCTTCTAACAACATGACAGTAGGTATACGCCAGTAGCGACGCCTATCAGAATTTAGCGGCAACTCAGATCCTGAATCATGCAAGTAAAATGTTCACGGCAAAAAATTGCCTATATACGATGACCCGAAATCCACTAAACAAAAGCCCGTCGGGCAATATCAACTAGCCTGGTCAGAGGATCTTTTCTTTTCAATGGACGAACACCATACCTCAATCCTACATGAGTACTTATCGCTTGTGCCGCACAGTACTGAACCAAAAGGTCACAGCGAATTCTGCTCGTGATCGAAATTGACAAAAAATTGCCAATTTACATTAAACAACACCCTACCTCAGAATCAATCCGATGACTTTAATGTTCACAGCTATGTTCACTATAACACCAGTGAGCCGTCACAGATAACCCAATTGGGGCGGGAACCCGATAACAATTCTAAGCCAAACATCAGTCGAACCGTAATATCTATCCGAAGCCAACAGTGTGTGCGGGATTAGTAGCATTCTGATAATATTATAATATGTCTTGCCCGTTTAGATCTCGTCAAATCTGATTGGGCAAGAGAATTATTTGTGTGTATTGTATTGCAATTGCCGAGTCCCGAGCTTTGTGAAATGATTATTCCTTTATAGGTTTATGTACATATACGAATCGTTTTGATTGGATTACTACCTAATTGATAGCAAATTGCAGTGCCAGTGAATGATTTAACATGAAACCCAGTAAGGGTACAGCAATATAATAAAATAAATAACTGCTTTTAACAAATTAAAACATACGCCAAAAAATCTGACAAATACAATTATACCGAAACAAGCCAACCAATTTGGGGAAAAAAAGTAGGGTTGGCATCGAAAATTGATATCCAAAGCAATAAAACAAATTTACGAGCGGTATCGCAAACAATACAGGTGCTGGAGGCTGATATATTGCCGAACGATGAATACATCCATTATTATTTAGTATCAACTGTAGTTGAGTGAGAAACACGGTTAGTAAAGTATTATTTTGCTTAGTACTGCGTTGTTGGTTTATTATTGCCAGCTTGGATATCGATACTGAGGGTTTGGGTTTGGTCCCCAAGCTAGGCAATATCAATCAATGCCTCATCATAGCCACTGCAGTTACGGACTGAAATAAACAAGTGATTCTAACCAATTTAATTACTCGTTATAATCACTTTGCCTAACGAAATATATTAGTATTCTTACGGGTTTAAATAAATAATTATATCATGTAGGTATGTAGCATTAATAGCCTAGCGAATAAACGCTCACCTTCCATGCAGGAGGGTCTAAGTTCAAGCGCGGCCCGCACCTCTATCTTTTAGAATTCATGCGCGGATTAGAAATTGATTATCACTTGCAATAACGTGAGGAATTGTATAATTGAAGAATTGTGAGGAAACCTGCACTTCTGAAAGTGCCTCATATAGTTCTTGATGGTGTGTGTAGTCCGCCAACACGCACTGGTCCAGCGTGATGGACTAAAGTCTAACCATTCTTATTCTGAAAGGAGGCCCGTACCCAGCAGTGGGACAGTAATGGGCTGGATTTATCTTAAGTTTTATGTATGTTATTACAATATTCAGTGTTTTTCTGACGACGTTCGACCACAACCCAAATATGGCTTAATATGCTCCTATCCTACTAAAGACATCGGTACCTCCCAAAAACCATTTTCTTTTCATCTTCGGAATCACAACTCATGATAAACCAATTATAATGTTAAAAAGATGATAAACTGAAAGCGTCTTTAAACTTTGGGCAAATTGAGATTTCTGCTCGAACAAACTTTTATTGCTTTTTACGGAGGAGACAGAAAAAAACAAGCGCTCGTGCCGCAGTCACTTTAAACCCCTTCATTTTTCATGAAAGTTTTTTACTGTTGACCGGTAGATATCGGAGCATGAATAATTATTGCGAAGAATATTATTTCTTCAGTCAGTCTGGAGGTGGAATTAAATTACATTTCATGTTGCATTGTTAAGACTATGTCGAATGGTAGCATACGTAACGATTTATTTGCGTAAATTTAACATACAGAAGACTGTATACACACACGTGTACAAACCAAGGTGTTTGCGCAAAATCCTCCCACACACATAATTGCATACTTGTGCAAGCCTTCAACTTGTGCAAAGAAATTGAACGTGTGTGTGGGGCCATCAAAGTGGAATAATTTGACTCGCAAATGTTTTTCTTGCCATTTCACGAAATTGACAACGATTAATGCTAAAACCTGTGCTTTTCTTTCTCAGACCCATTACAGCTAGAATATTAATAAAAATATTTTGTTAGCTAACAGTAAGAAAATTACACAATATAATATAAAACTAATTTTGCCTAACATAAAGAGTTAAGGATCATTAAAATCAACTTCAAACTCCTCTTAAGATATATCAGAGCGCCCGCGCCGTCCCCATAACTCTCATACCTTTGCCTAACCAATATTTCTTCAGCAGTCGATATTTATTGTCAAACTTAGCACTAAACGGCCCAGATGGTGACTGAACTTGACCCAAATAAGACGTTCGGGGGTCGGGTTTGTACTCGAGTGGTTCTGTGTTCTTCACTTGTATACGACAGAAAGAGACGGATGTTAAGGGCTCATGAGTGTGAGCGATTAGTGGCATACAAGGGACAATGGCGGAAAAGATTGCGTGGATTTTGTTTTTTGGAAATACTGAGGATAATATGTGCTGAGATTTCGTTTTGTATGTCATGGTCCGTATTCATGTCAGTTGTAGAGGGGATGGTAAAGTTATTTATTATATATATAGTTCTGTATTAACCGTTTGGGCCAAACCAATATAAAATAAAGCTATTTATGTGCTTGCTATATATACTTAATAATCAATATTTATTGCGTTCCACAATGTAATTAATGTAGTAAAATAACATTTTTCTGCCATTATGGACCTTGTCGGGCACAGCAATGTAGGAGAGAGGAAACACTGTGTCTATAATTTATATACTGTATTTTTTTATTCCACCTATGACTTTTCTGCTCATACTGTAAAGAGCAGTTATGTTCTTCTGCACCTCTTTCCTCTTCTGCACAATTATAATCATCATTCGCAAATATTTAAAAAAATGAGAGATTAAAATATTTTGGTCCTTCGAGCCAAATCCGATAAGTAAGAAATCGTCAGTTGTTATACATAAGATTAATTACGTGAAGTAAGATGACGTTTCAAATCAAGAAAGATAAACTAAAACAATAACGTTTAGAAAGAAGAAAGACAAAAAAAATATCGGACTAGACAAAAAAACTAAGATTGAGAGACTGAGCCCCGTCAGACCGCGACAGAATGCAATGCGTGTACGCTAGGCTGAGGTTACAGGAAGCTGGATTTTGTTCGCTTTCCCTTTCCACCCCATAGTATGTAAGCTTATAAAAACATTATTGTGATGATTAAGTAACGTCAAATTCAGTTATTATTAATTGTGCACCAGTTAACAGCAATTTATTTCTTGATTCCAAAAACAACAGAGAATTAATTTAATCTCATTGAATTATTGTTCACCGTCTTCAAACACTGTTTAAGATTAATGTTCTGCTAAAAGTGGAACGATCCAACATTTTTACTAGTACAACTTTGTATTTGCGAAGTACGAAGTTCCTTGTTAACGATATTCATTAATTCGTTGAACACTTTCACTTTCAAAACATTAGCTGTAGAGATTTCCAGAACAAGAAATTTCGTTCAAGGTATGTTTGAAGAGTTTGTTTCAGATATTCTTGATTTCCTTGATCAGACTTTGTATAGGCATAACAAGCACAACGATATACGATACGAGGTGTTAAAAAAATTACATGTCAGTACATTATGAACAACTTATACTATGGGACGAAAAGTGAAATCTTGAAAAAAAAATCATCTGTTCCATACAATTTTAATATTACTCGACTAAATGTATGGGACAGCTGATTTTTTCTCGTGATTGTAGGTTTCTCAGTTCTCAGCGGTAGTTTTTCGGATAAAAAGTCCCTCGTCTGCGCCGCATCAACGGATAAACCGATTTCATTGCAGTTTTTTAAATCAAAAGCTAGTTTAATCTGGTATCATCTTAGCTATGTTTCATGAAAATCTGTTCAGCCGTTCAAAAGTTACAGCTCTTTTTCTAGTTGGAGTCGGGGGTTTTCGACGGTTAAGTTATTAGTATTTTTACTTACCCCTCAAACACAAGAGTTTGTTAAAAAGACTGGTCAATCCAGGGTGCAGTTGTTAGTAATAGGAAAACTTAACTGATACTTATGTTGTCCAAAACTTACAGTAATATATAAACTTTTGCGCACACCAAGTTGAATCCCTAGTGTTTTACGAGTAAGTTGGGATCTGGCTTAATAAGTTCTTCGTTGCGGGATATTGTACATGAAGTGTTGTTTAGGGTTCCGCACTAAAAAGTTAAAAGGAACCATTATGGTGCTTCTCCGCCTGTCCGTCCGTTTATCACAGAGCAGCGGTATATTTCAGCAGCTACTTATGTTGTAGATTCGAAATTTGTAATAGTTTCAAATATTGCTCAACATTATTGCAAATTAATAAAATGGGGCCGAAATTGGTGGTGGAAATTTCAAAGTAGTTTAAGTAAAGTATCATATATGAAGTACTTTCATTTGCACAAATTTATTTGCCCATTCCAAAACAGGTTTCTTTTTTATGCCGCGTACGTTTCGACTAATGATGAAAATTAAAAAGAAATAGCTTCCCTCCCTATCTTCAAAGTGTACATCAAACAAAATATCTGAAATCATTAAGTTGATAAAAGTTTAAGTAATTATGTTACAGGAAAAGTAATGTTTCTAACTAGAGTCTTTAGAAATCATCGAAAAATCCTTCACAAACACGTATACAATAACTAAATAACTGTTTATACATACATGCGAGGAAGGTACGGAACCCACGATGCGCGAGTCTGGCACGAACTTGGCTGGTTTATTTTTATTTATTATTAGGAAGGCAGGATTATTATTTTGCTACTTCCAATCAGAACATCCCTGTCATCGACTTGATTTGTCATAGCATATAAGTATTTATAGGATACTTTAATAAGTAGTGCGCATGATTTATAGTGATACAGTCTGGTGTTCCTAAATGTAACCGCAGTATTGGGATACACTTTAAAACAAAACGAAAATTCGACTTACACGGGGACACGCATAATTTAGGTACTAGCGCAAGCCATACAAAATCTTTATTTTGTTTTGTTTAGTGCTGCGGTTACATTTGGGAACAAACACTGAATCACTCTGCAAATTTTGTGCACTACATAAAAAAATATCCTGCATACGTGTTCCTCTTTACAGAAATTTAATATTAATAATTGATATTTCATTATTTTTTTTGGAACGTGTTTTTAATTTTTTACTTTTTTGTATTCATTTTTTACTTTTTTTTTGTTTTCATTTTTTACTTTTTTTTGTGTCTTAGTTTGTGTAAAAATAAATTGCTTATCTTTCTTTCTTTTCTATTCTTCGCTTTAACTTGTCATTCAGTAGCTGTTCTGTGGTTACCATTCTTTGTCGAACTTAAGAGAGTCTTACGCTCAACATTATGTGACAATACGGTCGGTAAATGGAAGGATCAGTTTCTTTCTTTTTCTCGAAGTCTTGCAAGTTGTCGGAGGACTAAGCACCAAAATGTATTGCCTTTCGTCACTATACACGGGACTGCAGGAAGAAATTTCATTAGCAATAAGTAGTTCCGTTGTGCTCATTATGTCTGTAACATTTTACCATGTTTTTTTTTTTTTTTTTTAACTTTTCCCCTCTCTAGAGGCCAGAGGGTACAGTTTACAAACATACAGGTCACATGCACACACACCCAGACCCGAAACAACTATCAGTAGATCATACAAATAATTGTTCCGTGTGGGAATCAAACCCACGGCACGTAGCGCAGAAAGCTAATCGCTTAGCCACAGAACACAGAAAGACCTCTTTTCTGTGTTCTGTGCGCATAGCCACTGCGCCAACCGTGTCGTTTTCTTGTGTGTACATAAATAAATAAAATAAAATAAAAAAAATACACAATGGACAAATTATATCCAAAACTGTTTTAATGCTAAGGATATTAAAAATGACACCGCCATTATTGGCGCCAATACGTTGAAAAAATGCAAATGGCCGTCCTTCATTAATTACAGCCTTATGTGGCGGTACCCGGGCAGGGGTCACGATATTAAATTGGCTTGTAAACCGGTCGGCAGCGGTATTTCGCGGCAGATGGGGTATGTATCGGTATTTTGTGTTTTATTGCCTAAGAGTATTTGGTGAAGTGAATAGAATTTTATGAGATATCTACACAAATATTAGTATTATATTACGTTATAATAATATTACAAATAAAATAAAATATAATAAAGAGACAAGATTTGTATTTTTGCATTTTTCTTTGTGATTATTAAAATCAAAATAAATGGACCGATTTTAAAAATTCTTTCATCAGTAAAATACTACAATAACATTGAGAAATTTAAGCCATATATTACTTTCAAAAAAATTGGGTTCCCTACGAAAACTCCAATAATGCAATCCAAGGTGTAAAAATGTCCACCCGTACGAAGCCGGGAAGAACCGCTGGTATTATATATACACGGTCCTACCTTTTGTTCTCATCATTATGAACAACTTTCACGAGAGGACCAACAGTGGTATCGCAATAAAAATACATCTGCTCCATATAAATAATTCAATAGATACTCCACTAAATGTATGGAACAGCTGATTTCGTTTTCGCGATTTCAGGATTGGCCCCGTAATGAAAGTTCTTCATAAAGATTAGTTCAATAACCCTTTAAAAGGATCGGCAATAGAAAGGTAGGATCTTGATATTTTATATTTCTGAGTGTTTTCGTCTTTTGTCTAATACAAATTGTTCATGCTTCAATGAATTTTAATAACTTGTATTTTCAAATATTATTTAATTATTTTAGAGCTTTGGTATTGATGTAAAATATCTTTAATTAATGTTGAGCAAAAGCTGAAGTGAACATGGACTACCAAGTAAACAAGACTGCTTCTTTTCCAGTGAATTACCGTTAATACTGGGAGATCTCTACACAACATCTCTACATAGTATAAAATAAAGTCGCTTTCCGCGTCTATCTGTCTGTATACCCGCTAACTCCTCCTAAACCACGCAACGGATAATAGCGGTTTTCACTATCATTGGTTTTCCTGTTATTGGTTTAGTTTAGTATAGTTACCATAAGTTTAAGTGGTCTAAAGTAGTTACTTTGTAATTTTTACA
This sequence comes from Allophyes oxyacanthae, assembly GCA_932294325.1. Taxonomy (NCBI): domain Eukaryota; kingdom Metazoa; phylum Arthropoda; class Insecta; order Lepidoptera; family Noctuidae; genus Allophyes; species Allophyes oxyacanthae. The sequence goes on along the minus strand of OW028610.1, from coordinate 18,853,385 downwards.
CACTGTGTCTACGTGTCTATCATCCTTATTTCCAATCGCGGGACTACTGGAAGAAATTTCTTTAGAAATAAGTAGTTCCATTGTGCTCATTTGTCTGTAACATTTTATTACCATGTTTCCTTGTGTGTACATAAATAAATAAATAAATCAGTTAGATAATTTTTCACGGAAGGTTTATATGTATAATACTTTGATATTTAATGTAAGGATAGTAGGGAAATTGCACCCGAGCGAAGCCGGAGACGGGTCGCTAGTACCTACTAAGATCTGAAATATAGGCTCAGCGTAACTTACTTAAGCTCGGTTCTCCTATAGTAAGACAATTTCAAGATGTAATACAAACATAAGCACTTGGAGTATGTTAATATACGTGTGACAAGTTGCTAACTCAACGCTCAAGTACCTACCGTATTAATTGAAGGCTTGGTTTGTCCCCAACTTACTCGTATGTTAGATTTAACTACACTTACCTAATAGAATTTAACATGAGCTTGGGGTGAGACTGTTTGTCTGACTGTTAGTAATGAGATAATAAAGTAAAAACCGACTTCGGAAATCTAAAACGTATAAAATAATATTCATAAAAATCTTAACAGCTTCTGAAGTCGGTGCCACTGCCAAGCTCAGGTGCATTAAAGAATTAACAGCCTGACTTCAGAAGCTGTTAAGTTTTTTATGTTTTTTTTTAATAATCTTTTGAGTTCATTTGGCGTTATTATTGTCAGAGCAGAGATCTCTCAGCGTGCAGGTGTTGGGGTACAGTGGGCAGGACAGTAGATGTGACGTCATTTGATAGAACAATGCCGCATCTACAGCTTGTCACCATTTCATCCATATGCTTCCACTTGCTCATGTCATAACTGCACTGTTGGTTGTCTGTCGTTAGTCGAAACTAATCAGGTACTTTTAGTAGTATATGTTCTGTGCTAAAGTAGGTAACTATATGGATATATTATAACGATTATTTAAATTTGTATTTCAGATAAAACTTCGAAGTAATCCGTAAAACCATGTAATCCCATTTCAATGTATTTCTTTGTTGCTAGTGTTTTATTCCTATTCTCTTTTACTTTTTTCTATTTTCTTTTTCAGACTCTTTACCTCATCTTTTCCTTTTAATTTATGTATACTCCATTTAACAGTAGACAATATTTCTGATGGAAACATCAGTTAAGCGATACCAAAACAGGATAACTTTTTATGTAGTGCGCAAAATTTACAGAGTGGTCCAATGTTCGTTCAAAATTTGATTTTGTTTGGCTTGCGCTAGGAAATTATGCGTCCATACTAAGTCGAATTTTCGTTTTGTTTTAAAGTATATCCCAATACTGCGGTTGCATTTAGGAACAGAGACTGAATCACTCTACATATTAAGCACACTACATAAAAAATATCCTGTATGACATGTCAGTAGAAAAAACCTTTTATTTTCCACATTGTGTAAGTAAAGACCGACGGCCAGATAATCACCTATTTACACGTTACCAGGTAATTAATAGCATTATCCCTAAATAGGTTCTGTATGCGAACAATAGCTGAACCAACAATAGATTCAATTGCTTCGGACACTGACTATTGACGACGGCTGGCGATGAAGACGACGCCGCATGCTATATGCAAGCAGATATATATGTATTACAAACAGCGCATTTTGAATCAGCCGCTGATAAGTATTTGGCGGTCATAGAAAACCTATTCTTTTAGGTATCTATTTTTAATATTTATTATACTCTATTTCATATAACAAAAGAATAGATTAGTTCTTTATTTCATGTAAACCAGATACAGGCACTTATGAAATGTCCAGACTCTAGGTGCGCGGTTCCAAATAGTAGTTCCTATGGAGAAGAACTGTCAAGAAACTCCATGGAAAATCTTTTAAAATAATAGATTACAATCTCGATCTGTAAAATGTTGTGGTAAGAGCTGCGAGAATTATGTAATTTAATGTGAAAAAATAATAAGTATAAGATACCTAGATAGTAATGATTTGCCTCTGAATAAGATTGAATGGCAATTAATATACCAATAAGGTCCATTTAAGCAAGAAAATATATAAAAACAAACAACGTGTTTGCTTCCAGCAGAGATTCAACAGTATGCTTTTAGAAACCTTAAGGTCAATCAAGATGAGTGGAAACTCCACTTGAAGTAATGGTGTAAAAGATATGGACCGTGCTTTGGAGTATAAATGGAGTATTTTTTATACTATGGTATCTTTTTCTTAATAGTAGTGATAGCCTAATGGTTAAACGCTCGCCTTTTATACAAGAGGGTCTGAGTTCAAACCAATACATCTCTGACATTTTTAATTCATGTGCGGATTAGAATATTATTATCACTTGTGTTAACGGTGAAGGAAAGTATCGTGGGGAAACCTGTACACCTGAGAGGGCCTCATAAAGTTCTCCATGGTGTGTGTAATCCACCAACCCGCACCAGGCCAGCGTGGTGGACTAAGGCCTAACCCTTCTCATACTGAGAAGAGGCCTGTGCCCAGCAGTGGGACAGTAATGTGCTGAATTTCTTTTATTTTTCTTATCCTGTTTTAATTTAATTTATTAATGGTATACCATCAGTTTAGTGATGAAATCATAATTGATATTACCTAAAAACGGTTGATTAATAACGTACTTCACACTTTTATCTAGTGGTTTTTTTTTTTCATACAATATGCGGCATAAAAATTTCCCACCGTTGGTATTTTTGTTACAGCTTAAAATAATTAAGTTAATTTCATAATTAAAGTTTCATGACGATCTGAATAAAAAATACGAATCGGAATAAAAAAACTCATAAGAATCGTAAATTGTGAATCAGTTTTCACAAATTAAGAAGCCTCTTGAGATCTCAGGATGGGGCTATTATTTCTATTCAAGAATTTAAGCTTTTAATATCCCGTTAATTGATTTAAATAAATTAAGAGATACTTCAAGTGGCCACTGTAACTTTTCATAGAACACGGTTTAATTTAAAAATAAATACATTGTAAAGATTTTTCCATTTACAGATATTCTGTTTATTAGATAATTAATTATGTCCAAACAATTAAATAGCTTTAAATATGTTAGAAGAAATACACAAATATTAATTGAGTGTTATTAAAAGCTTATAGCTTAATTAAATGTGTTATTAATTTTATTAAATAATTAAATGTACCGAATCAATTTTGGATTACTGTTCAAAGCAATTTTTTGGTTTCGGCAAAAGAATTAAAATTAAAACATGCTCACATACACACCACATCAATTATTTTCAGAATAATCGCGTAGCAATAAACATTCACTCAGAAGTAAATAATCTTTTAATTCGGCTAATTTAAATTAAAACAGCAAAATAAACCAAGCAACAAAATAACAGAAAAACACCATAAAACTTGAATTAAAAAAAAAAACACTGAATAAATAACTCACCTTTAACTTAACTATTAAAATATAAATTGGTAGAAAATACGAACACGGTTGTAATATATTGCGGTCGCGGGCGACGCGGCGGGCACGCGGCCCACCGCTGGCGAACTGTGACGAAGGGCGGGACGTGGAGACGTCCGCAACGACGCGCGTAGGCGGGCGTCTGGGCGAGCTGGGCCCTGCCCCGCGCGCCCCGCACCCCGCCACACCTTGATGCTTATTAAAAAAGTCCGACGGAAAAGGATTTATGCCTCCTTAGAAATTCGCTTGACGGTTGACGGTTGTGTTTTTAACGATTTGCTCGCGTTCTGTTGGTATTAGACGGTTTATGAAATATTGTTTTTGACGTAACTAATTTGAATTGTTCTAATAAAATAAATCCTTTTACCGCGTTTTATTTTTCCGCTATCCCCGTAACGTTTGCGCTACCATGTTTGCAGGAGTCGAGCAGAACTTAGAGCTTAAAATGTAACAGCTTTGTAAGCTGTTCTCCACATTCTCAGTTATAAATTTTTAAGACATTTTTAAAGAGCTAATAATAGAATAGAATAGATACAGATGTAAACCAAATACAGGCACTTATAAAATGTCGAGACTCTAGGTGCACTCTAAAGAAATACTTTAAAATAAAATAAGTGTGAATTAATCATTCTAAAACTTCGAATTTCAATTTGAAACAAATCCATTACTCGTCGTTCTTCTGTCTCCGACTGTATCAATTATTATTCACGTGCATTTGTGAGCCAAAACTTGCGTATTCACTTTGAAATTAAACTTAAATTTGCACTTAATCGTACAAAGTAAGTACTTAGAGAGAATCTGAGTTTTATTCATTGAATATTTAAATACGCTCAAACAACTTTTCTCGGTGTAAACATACTTAATCTATTTGTTTATTTCCAAGTTAATAATGTATTCATGGATCTCAATCAATTTGCCGTCTGATATGAAAATACAATGAGTTAAAAGTGTAATGTAGTTTAAATACTGTAGTCGAAATATGTATACGTAGCATTCTCCCGTTTTAGGGCCCGTTCACACGAGCTACTTTTAGCAACGGTGACTAGCGATTTAGCGATAGCATCTATGCTGCATCGCGTTTTAGTGACTCGCTGCGTTCGATCTCGGATGCTAAATCGCGCGATTTAGTGACTGCATCGATACTGCATCGTGATTTGGCGACTCACTGCGTCCAATCGCGGTTGCTAAAAGTATCGCGTGTGAACGGGGTAGCTATCGATTGCTGCATCTAGCTTCCGATCGCTAGTCGCCGATGCTAAAAGTAGCTCGTGTGAACGAGGTAGCGATCGATCGCTGCATCTAGCTTCCGAAAAGCGACTGGATCGCTAGTAGCTGATGCTAAAAGTAGGTCGTGTGCAAGGGCCCTTATTGTCGCAAATCGATTGCCTTAAACAACTATTCGTGCGATTGTGAATAATGGTGCGTCTACATTTTCTCATTGAGCCCGAATCGTTTGGATTAATCCTATATAGAAAATGAAAATTGAAAATTGTATTTCATTGCGAATTTGTCGTCACCAACATTGCAGCCGTCTGTACGTTTAGCGATGTTTTCTTTTTTGTTTTTCTTTAAAATAAACTGTATATTTGTAAATAGCTGCTTTTATTATAAGTAGCCTATTTTAGCCTATGGCCTCCTCACAGCCGTAGTCGGCTATAGCTACAGCTTCATTTCCTCCAGTCCTGGCGTAGCTAGGAGGCAGACTTTCTTGTCTCTGAGGAGTTCTCTCTAATGTTAAATCGTTCACTTAATTTAAATATTAGTGTTCTTCAATATTAAATTGTTCGCACATGTAAACTAATATTATAAAGAGAAAAGATTTGATTTTTTGTATGTTTGTTTGTTTGTAATGGATAAACTCAAATACTACTGGACCGATTTTAAAAATAATTTCACCAGCAGAATGCTACATTATCAGTGAGTAACATAGGGTATAATTTATAAAGATATCACGCGGGCGAAGCCGCTGGCGGAAGCTACTTTTGAATATTAGTGTTCTCCAATGTTAAATTGTTTTCACATTTTAAATATTAGTGAAAATGCCTTAACTGGAGCTACTCTTCTTAATAATGTCATTACTTACAACTCGAATCTCAGCCTGTTTCAACCTGTTTCTCCCATAGGGTACAAAACCGTCACCAAACCTCCGAAACATCGATAATTACGTCGAACATTAACTAACCGGTTCATCGATCGTATCACACAAGGCTGACGTCACTCACGCGTGAATAGATAACGCTGATTCTTTTTTAAACGGCCACATATATGTATGATTAATTCGTTACCAACTGTGAAAGAGAAAACGGAACTCATTTGGTACTGTTTCAGTTTCAATATTATCGGAATACAGGATTTTAATATGGTACGTAAACAAAATGTAAAAGAAAATAAAAAATATTTTTATGTTTTAAATATCAAAATTTATGTTAACGAAAGATATCTACATTGAAGCAGATTTTTATGGCCAAGGCTTAAAGTCCTTGCATTTCCGCAAGCCCCGCACTCCCGCAACCGGCGCCGCCGCGCGTCACCTTTAATTATTATTACCCCCAGGATTTGTTTTTTATAATTTGGAAAAGAGATTTTTTTTATTTTTATATATATTTTTAAAACAATACAGGACCACTCATTTTTTTATCCTGTACTTATTAAAAGCCATACAAATTATAAAAAGCGCCAGTTTTATCATAATCATATTAGCCCCCTAAGGTCGGCTTGCAATGACAACTACACCAGACAATATATTTATTTCCCTTCAGTAAATTACCACTAATGCCCAAGACAGCCAGTATACAGCAGTTTGGCGTTAACTGGGATGTGTCAGCCAATCGATTGCTATTACCGTAAGTCACTATAAGTCGGATTGTCTCTTTGAGTGCCTGCACTAACCTATTTGCCTAAAGCAAGGCTTACATTATGAAACTAGTATCGCAAAACAATAACTTACTACCCGTGCACATAAAGAATGGGAATAAAAATGGCGTCGCCTCTATTCACCTCTCACTTGCACACTGACGCTGTCTATACTCACACACGCTGGTAGCGTCCTCAAAAAAAACGTTATTCACGCGTTGCGATAACAGTTTTTTAAGTTATAACTTCAGTCATACGTAGTATCATAAGTAGTCTCAAGTCTGTGCGCTAATCTGTGAGATAAATGCATTCTGAGGTTCTGAGAGTTATTTGTTGGTTTGTTATTGTTGATAAACTAACGCAACGTTTTAATATCGATAGTTCTTCTGATATAACGTTATGTGCGTCGTTGTCGCTGTAATCCCATTCTTCATCCGCACGGATAGTAACTATTTTAAACTTGACACTAGTCTTGCGTACGAAACAATAACTTGACTATTGTAAACTTATTGTTACGAAAACGTAAATCGCGTTTTTTTTTTCTTTTTCTTTTTTTTAAAACGTTGCCCCTCACTAGGATTTCTCCTGTATCGAGGGTACAGTTTACAAACATACATGTCACATGCACACACACCCAGACCCGAAACAACTATCTGTAGATCATACAAATACTTGTTGTTTGTTGTTGTTGTTGTTGTGTTGTTGTTGTGAGTTGTTGTTGTGCTGGTAATATTTTCCTTGTGGTAGAGCCTAGCTGTAGTCAATACCTGGCTACAGCTCGTAAATGGGCTGGCTCGACCGGGGAAGTACCACACTATCACTGAATACTAGCGTAAAGTAGCATCCTGCTGCGTTTGGCTGGTAAGTGAGAGGACCGGAAGCCTAACCACCCCCCCCCTCCCCCTAAAATCCTATTCCATCGTAAAAGATCGGCAACGCATCAGTTACTCCTCTAGTGTTGCGGATGTTCATGGGCGGCGGTGATCAACTGATCCGCAATCAGCGGAACCGCAAGCTCGTTTGACCCTTATAATTTAAAAAATATAAACTTGACACTAAAGTCGCGAAACGATAACTTGATTACTGTAGACTTGACCCTAATTACTTATCAATAACTTAACCACTGGAAAAAAAAAATCTGTACGTTTATTAAAAACCTAGGGATGTTGTTAAATACGCGTGTTACTGTTGTACCAAAGGGCTGGGCAATGAATTCTCTCAAATCCCGGAGGCGGCGCAGCAGCGGTACAAGCTAGACAGATGTGCGATATTATTCAGAATTACCGCTATTTGTAGCATTTATTTCTGACACAGTATCTTTTGAACTAAACCGCCTACTCGTGCAGTGCAAGTGGTCGCAAGGAGTTTTGGGTCAAAAATATTTTTCAACGCAATGATTTCTATATTTTTTGTATACTTGGTTGTTCACAAGCTGTTCTCTAGTTCGATCTCGGTCCTCAAATCTGACTTATCGAATTCATGTATGAATTAATTTTTAACTCCCGACAAAAAAGTGGTGTTACAAGTTTGTGGTATCTGTGTATTTGTCTGTGGCATCGTAGCTCAAAAAAGGATGGGCCAATTTCAATGCAGTTTTTTTTAATTAAAAGCTTGTTTAATCGGGTATCATCTTAGCTTCTTTCATGAAAATCTGTTCAGCCGTTCTAAAGTTACAGCTCTTTTTCTAGTTGGAGTCGGGGGTTTTTGACGGTTAGGTTATGTTTATCAGTTGCGTTAACTGTGAAGGGAAACGTTGTGAACTTGCCTCCACACCAGTACCTCTACCATGAGTTTCCGTGCCGTCTAACGTTCACGTTCACATACAATATTTGTATGGGAATTTTTTCAGCGCTTATAGCGGTATAAATAGTGAACTAAAGTCACTATACAAATATTGCATGTGAACGTGAACGTTAGACGGCACGGAAAACTCATGGAAGAGGTACAGAGAACGCTAATATGTTCTCAATGATGTGTGTAGTCAGCCAACCCCGGGCTAGCGTGGTAGACTAAGGCCTAACCCTTCTCATTCCAAGAAGAGGCCCGTGCCCAGCAGTGGGACAGTAATGGGCCGGATTTATTATTTGAGAACTGCGAGTGACCTCGCTTTTTTACAATCCCTTTCAACCTTGAACAATGTGAAGGAACTTTCTTCTGTGTGATTGATCTTTCTACCCGCATTATCTTGATTAATGTCTTTGACGGCTGTCTATACCAAACGTTAGATTAAACCTCTATTTTATACTATTTACGTAACATTTTTTTAAAAGATTTTCTTTCCATCCAAAAAATAATAAAAATCTTTTCTCGGAGAAAAGGGATAATATAGTAGAATAGATAAACTACTTAGTATTGACTGGCTTAGTTGTCAGCATCAGTGGCGTGCACTCCTTAAAGATAAAAAGACACTGCCTACCCTAATTTATTTATTTATTTATTTATAGTTAATTAAAACGGTAACATACCAATTACATTAATTAACATAGAAACATAATTATATTATAATGGAATATAGACATCCTCGCATACTTTCCCTCACAAAACAGCAGACACTCTCGCATAATTATACTCCATCCATCCGCAAACACATCACATTCCGGATTGGCAATCAGGAGGGCATTGAGCACCTCTAGGGTACGACACACTGGGGACTCTGCTCTAGCGACAAATTAAGTATTAAGTAATACAAACGTTAATTCTCTAATATCAGTTAATTTAAGTCTTAGGGTGAGGCGGCCAGTCACAAACATCATTTAACTTGAAAGTACAATGCTATGTTGTTTTTGCCTACCTGCCACTGCACGACATGATACATTCTGTGCAAGCTTAGCCGACACGGGAAAAAAAAGAGAAGAAAAAAGGAATTAGTGCCTTCCGTAAAACCGAGGGTGTACCACAGAAACCTTTAGTCAGTACCTGATGACAATGACGATTTATTAGAAAACCATATATAATATCAACTAGGATTTATTGGGATACTATTTGACCAGCCTCTGGCTAAGTATATACAGTACAAATACATTAACACAATTTACTACGATACAAACAAACGCACAGCTGATTGTTAGACGCCGTCAAAATATACAATAACGTAGCTACTACGCTCGTAGCGTCTACGCCCACGCGTAGCAGCCGCGTAGCCCGTACGTAGTATGTTGTAGCGGATTGAGATAGGTACATTCGGGTGTTCTAGTTTCATTTATTATTGACTTCGCGAACCTTTATGTGTTTATTTTATTTAAAATTAAACAATACTCTTTATTATGTAACCAATATTCACGCTTATAGATAGTGACTAATGGGGTATGCAGAATTACAGCTAGGTTCACAATCTGAAAGCATTGGTAAATAATCTTACTTTGTATTAATTATCTGGTTTCTTTCATGTCCCTAATATTTTCGGTTCGTAAAAATATATAAAAGTATGTTAAAAAGTTGAATAAAGAGAATAATAATAATAATAAAAAAACATCTTATGAAGGTCTCATTGGGGGGTTGGATTAAGGGTTTGATACCGAAAACAGTACTCCTTAACACGCCACGCATTGGAGGAGGTTCCTCTCCCTGGAGCCCTAGCCACCGGTGGCTTGGACCCTGTTCCCGATGCCGGTTGGTCTCTATTTTCTTATGTTTTTAAATGTATATTTTATAATATGTATTTAAAAATGTAAAAATATTTATATTAAATGAATAAAAGAGATAATAATCACATAGATATAAATATACAGTATATAGGTAGTAATTAGTCAGTAAACCGCAATCGCGTGGGCCTCATGGCTGCATCAACAACTTACTTATAGTCTTACGAAGAAAACATCTTGTAACAGAGATACTTCAAAGTCAAAGTCAAAGGTATTTATTTCAACTGGGCCTTTGCAGGCACTTTCAAAACGTCGTAATTCTAGGCACACGGTTCCAAGTGGGTTGGTCCTAGAGAAGATACCGGCAAGAAACTCCATAGAAATTCTTGTCATAAATCAAGCTAACAATAATATATGTGGAACCGCGGGAGCGGCCTCGGCTAAAATTACACCTGAATTTACACAATATTACAAAAAAAAAGAATATCGAAGTGCCACTACAATTTAAACAATACTAGTAGGTTCGTACTTAACACTCAAGTCACCAAATTAAGTTATAATTATAATCGTATTGAATCAGCTCATAGATACAAACGTTTATAGCTGCGCGATACAAAACAGCTTAGAAGAAAAACAATTTAATAAAGATGCACTTTAAGAATTTTCCTACATTTTTACTTGTACTTTATAATAATATTTTCCAGCATTTTCGATAATACTTAAGCTGCAACTGCTCGCTACTGCATACCTGAGCGTATTATTGAATTTTTCCTTTAAAACGCCGTGCCTCGCTTTCCTAGGCAACTAAATCTCTAGTAACGACCAGTCTGATCCGGACGATGGAAGTCTTTCTAAGAATGTTCTCTTGGATCTGTTATGTATTGTTCGCGATTGGATTTTGTAGAATTAAAGACTATAGCACTTCAGCTACTGTTTACATCAGAAACGCGCGTTTTCGCGATTTCTAAGTAAATGATAATTTTTATTTTTATTTATTTTTTAGGAAGACAAACAGCACAAATTCACTTAAAAAAAAAACATTCCAACAATAGTAGGCCAATTACATGTCCTCACAATTACCAACATAGTAACAATTATGCTAGAGCAGATATACTAAACTGAGACACAGGAAAAAAGTTTTGCTTTTTAATAAAATATTTATATTAGTCATTAAACTCAAGAGAAAAAGTTCACACACAGGGTATTTCTCGGACGAGGTACACTAGTATTGAAAATGTCAAAATCAGTATCTTTAATTAATTTGTTATAGTTGTTGCAAGCACGCCATATGTACGCATTTTGGCTATAGTTCGATTTAACAAGAGGTAGGCTAAACAATGGGGTCTGGCGACGGGATCTAGAAGGGATATAGAAGTTAATAGAATCAAGTATTTGAGTACAGTCAATGGAACCAGAATCAATTTTGAGTAGATAAGTTAAATCTGCAATTTCACGACGTTTAGACAGAGTCAGAAGATGATGTTTTTTACACGCTTATATAATGATGATGATGTAATGATTATATGGGTACTATTACTCTCAATGTAAATTTATATTTAAGTTTTAGATTAAGATAGTAAGCGTTTTGGCGTATGCTGTAAGTTTAAAAAAAAAATAAAAAAAAAAGGCAGCCGGAGGGGTGTTATGTTAATGTTCAAAAAACGGTCACCCATCGAAGGACTGACCGCGACAAGCGCTGCTTAACCGCGATAATCGACTGATCTGCGTGTTAGTTATAGAGCTGCGGACCTCTCTGACTGATGTTTTTTTTTAAACTTTGCCCCTCTCTATGATTTTTCCTGTATCGAGAGTACAGTTTACAAACATAGATCTCACATGCACACACACCCAGACCCGAAACAACTATTTGTAATCGATGGAGTATTTCAATCAAGAATATTATAGTTGATTTCAATCCTATCGCGTTGACAATCAACAGTGCGCGTCATATAATTCAATTTTAAATTTGGAATGCCAATATTCGTTAACGTTCGGAGATCGTATGTCATCAAACGAACTTGTCCGATTGAATATTTTAGTGATGTGCAATAGAGACTTCGAATTCGAATTTGATTATAATTGTAGTGCAATTTTTACGCTACGATCTATTGATTTGGGAATTTTTTTTAACAAAAATTTTATGCGTGAAGATCTAAAAAATTTGTGGACGGCAATAGTAGTGATACCAAATACGTGATTTTATTAATGTCGTAACGTCGTCACCATCCTGTATAATCTATAAAGTTACAAAGGAATAAAAAACACTAAATCTGAGAATCGATCAACACCCAATTTCAAGCCCGAGCGAGTTCGTAAGCCTTGCAAGTTGCCCATCACTACGCGGTACATTAAGATCGGCCACGGATACCGCGGCGTCGCCTCGCCGTTCTAATGGATTGATTCTTTCTCCAAATGGGTTCCACTGGCCGATACTGTCGCCAACTGTCCTTGATATATTTGTTTCAAACGCTGAATCATTTGAACGTTACGGTCCGTTTACTGGTCCATTGTACCACGGAGAGATTTCTGTAGGTTGCGACTTATCATGGCCAACTCGCTCAGTATTTTTTTTTTGTATTATAGTGCAAACGAGCACTTTCTCATGATGGTAAGTGATCACCGCCGCCCATGAACATCCGCAACACTAGAGGAGTCACCGATGCGTTACCGACCTTTTAAGATGATGTTAGGAAAAAGGGAGGGAAACGAGAAGGAACGGGACTAAGGGAAGAATTAGGCCTCCGGCGCTCCACACTCACCTAACGAAATGCAACAGTATGCATACTGCTACTTAACATCGATATTCTGTGTGGGAGAATAGTACTTCCCTCGTCGTGCCGACCCATTCTTGTTGGCATGCCAGCGAGACACTAATACCACCGTCATCATCATTCTTCGATGTGGGCCGGGTTCGAACTCAGACCCTCCTGCATGAAAGGCAAGCGTTTAACTGCTAGGCTATCACTGCTTTATGTGTGTCATGGTTTGGGGCTTTGAATCGATTAAAATGTTGGTTCATGTTGTGTGTGTAATTATAATTACTAGCGGTCGCAATTCCGCCGTAATATTATAAATATATTTTAGGTTTCTGCACTCCTTCTAAATATTAACTTTAACTATGCCAAATCCCACACTCCTCCGCGCGCACAATATGCTTATACAGGGGTACAAAAGTTTCTCTTCACGTTAACACAACCAAAGGAAACCCAAACCAAAAGAGAATTACATAATTTCCCAATGAAAGAAAATTAAAGGCCTTTAGAATTTGAACCCTCACGAAATATTTTCATTAGATAAATAATCTCCGACATGACGACAGAGGAGCAAGGGAAATCTAATCTAATTACTGATTTAAAAGGGCCAAAGAACTCTATCAAAATCAGTCGGAGTCTTAAATAAGATAGAGATAATCTTAAGATGAGATCTGTACTAAATTTTGTTTTTGTAGCAAAATGGATGGTTTACGGTAATTCTCTCAGTTCATCAGGAAAACGGTATTAAATGTTAAAATTGAATAAAGGTTAGCTTTGTTAGGTTGTAAAGAGACTTTTACGGTCTTATTCCAAAACACGAACTAAATAAAGTACGGTAGTTGTTACCAGGTTTAAACCAGGTACTAAGTAAAACGTTATTATAAAATCAAGTTTATCACCTAACGATGGACTATCTATGGTACTAAAGATAATCCGCCGAGACCCCTAGTTTATCTCCAGACTAACTTTAGTACTCGTGTCAAATTTGACAGTTGACTATATATTTGAGGTTATAGATGATTTTATTTTGTGTGTATAATAATAAAAAATCGGTACAAATTGTACAAATGGATATAAACATGGTTGACTTGATGGATTTGGACATGCTGGAGATGTCTCAGCGACCTGATAGACGTGATAGTGTGATTCCATTTGAATTGAGTGACGAAGATTTTAGATATAGGTGTGCGCATTACGCAACTGGGCTCGCCTTGAAGTAAGTACTGAACAGGAGGAAACCATTAGGATATTCCGAAGCATTGCTGGTTTTCCTACAGTAATTGGCGCAATTGATTGTACTCGCATAAGAATGTACAGAGTAAAGAAAATCTTTATAATAATGAAAAATTATATAAACTGACTTTGTTGAAGTGAGTATGTATAGCGCTACGCTAGTCCAGTATTGATGAAAATAATAATAAATAATATTTTAAGTGAATAAGAAATTTTATTTAATTCCTTTTTTCTTCTTCTGTTGTTCCATTTTATTTGTATCGCTCATGATATAAACCATCCGCAAAAACACATAATCCACTTATTGCCACAAAGTAGTGAAATACTTGAGCAATTATTTAGTTATCCATAATTCAAATTATCGCGGGACGCTCGCATACGTACCACTACGCTCCGTTTCACGCTAGTGGTTAAAAACATAACAACTCGATTATAAAAAGAGCTTCAAACGTATTAGTTGTGCTTGTTCAATAGATCGAAATTAAACAAAGAACAATTTATGATATATTTTTGTAGTGATAAATAATTATTTATGCATTTAAACTGAGACGATAATATCAACATTTAAAGAAACGGAACGTTGCATCGAATGGAGCCTGTATGAACGAATGAATGATTGCCATTTTCTGTTGTTATCTGTGGATATTATTTAAACCATGGACGTAACCAAGGACTATCTTTAGACTAACAAATCCTTGAATGGTCAGAGTTTTGTAATAAGGAGACATTTTAATCCAGGTACTAACGTTGTTACCGTAACAAATCTAGACTATTAAGTCCTGGTTTAAACCTGGTACTAAAATGTTTTTTGGAATAAGACGGTTAAGGTTTTCTGCTATTAGTTTAAAGTGATTTAGTTAATATAGTAATAATTTTAAATTATAAAATAAACCTTTCTAATCTCTATCCGTTTAAGGGGATAATGTAATATTTAATATAGTGATATTGAATTATTTGGATGGAACAATTGATATTTTTTCGCGTTTTTAGGGTTGGTCCCATAGTAATAGTAGTTTATGAAACAGTTGCATAATAAATGTATTAAAACACGATTGAGATTTTTAATAGTATCACACGAGCATTTTAATACCTAGTTATGTGCAGTTTAATGTAATAATTATGACTTTCAAGTTAGAATAGATTGTTGCTATTCATAAATTTCTAATATTGCTGATATATCTATCTTAAAACTACTTGTAATCCTATTCCTCCCAAAAAGATAAACGACCGCAAAGATAAGAAAGCGAATCCATTTTATACAAAATAAATAACCTGTCGGCACTTCATACAAAATAGTGAGAGTGACGAATCTCTCATTAGCATCACAAAGATCTTGCGAACCTTCGGACTTAGCATAATGTAGGCAAATCTTGAACCGTTCTCTACAGCCTCCCTGACTAAATAGATAGTCGTGTAGATCCATACTGAGTTGAAGAGCCGATGATACATGGGTAATGCGGTAGATCGATTTTCAGAAACATTTCCGCGGTGGAGTCTATGATGGGTGGTCATTGTCTACTATTCTATTATTATTATAAATATGAAACTTTAGATGTTTGTGAGTTTGTGAAATTGGATAGAATAGAACAGATCTTTATTTCATGTAAACCAAATACAGGCACTTATGGAATGTCGAGACCGCGGTTCCAAATAGTAGGTAGGATGTTTATTAATCAATCACGGTTAAGGCTAAGAACCCACAGCTAGACCATATCCAGGGGGTCTAAAAAGGCCACTTTAATTGAATCCTAATATGATTCATATTACAAATGTCAAAATATCCACTTAATTGATGACTCTTAATATCATACGTGTAAGGCTTATATTCAGCAATCATCTGTTTGACAGTTACCATGGAGATTTATAGGTGAATTGCTAAATGTGGCCTTTTTAGCCCCCCTGGATTGGGATACTTTTTATTCGGGTACATGAAGTAGTCCACTAGGACGCGAATGAATCCGCGGGCAACAACTAGTTTACTATTATATTTTCTACCTAGAAACCTTATCAAAACTTTTTAGTTCTCAGAATAAGATTTATGAAGGAATTTGAAATATTTTTTCGTGACCAAGTAACAAATTAATGCTGCCAGTCTTCTGGGCACGCTGCCAATTGACAGCGATGTAGAGGAATACTTTGACGATGCTCATTTTGTATAGTTTTATATTTCAATGCTTTTTTTTAGCTTATTATACAGTGTACATAGTTAAATAAATAAATAAAATTTAGAATCGATTGCATATATAGGTAATTTAATTTGTAATGCGTTGCATTGTGTTGGCTGTTAATTTGCCCTAATAAATGATAAAATTAATATAATTCCTACAAATTATATACCTAATTCATTGAAATTAGTTTCCAAGAAATTCCCGATCAAAAATTCGGGAGAAGGCAGACATGTACTTAAATTTATCCTCTTTGATTCCTAAGACCACATAACACCACAAACACATTTTTGTATTTCATAACAGCGGGTTTCCTATAAATGCATTAAAATGAACTCGGAATTAAACTAAGTTAACTGCAAGTTAAGTCGAACCATTAAACTAGAGTTAACTGAAGGCGGTGGCGCCATCTCGCGGACGCATCTTCTGCAGCTGCTAAGTAATTATCAGACCCGCTAATTAACTAAGAAAACGTTTTCCTAACTTACTTTTAGTTTCTCGCGAGTGATTTTAAAGCGATAGTCGTTAGTTCGGTTGGAAACTGTAGCATACCTACCTAATTTCTTTTTCATAATATTTAGTGACTGCATTACTGGGTCTATATTATATTTCGTTCATTTATTTTACAAATATCTTAATTCACAGTATTATATGTATTATATTATATTATTAAGTTTAAAATTATAGTTGTTTTTAAGTATAATAGAATATACCTACCCTCTCATTTAAGTTTGTTTTTGGTGCATCTACCTTCATTGACTCTGCATCACCCTAAGGTTGTCTGGTAGAGAATGCCTACGGCATTAAGACGGCCTTTGTACATTGTACATGAAGCATTTTAAATAAATAAAAATAAATATATGGTTGTTTAAGGTTAGTACTGAGTGACAAATACCCAAATTTAAAAAACAAAATTATATCCGCAGCTGAATGCTGCTCATAAATTCTTAATATTTAGGTATTTAAAAATAAAAAACCATTTGACGTGATGCTATGGTGAAAGTTATATACGCCTGAATTGTTGTATGCATCAGACCAAGTAAATCGTTATATTTTTGATAATAATATTTTATGGCTCGATTTGTAATCTGATGTGGCTGTACTATTTGATAAATTAATTAATAAGTTCTCGATGACAGATGTTTACTGACTTATATAAGCCACAAGTTGTCACCCTCGACTCCCTTAGAACCCATTACGGCTTCACGACGCCCCTAGGAAAATATGGTTGTCGATTCGTCATTACGTCATACATTCATTATAACTTGGGTAAAAATAAAGTAACAAAATACTAATAATTTCCCTAGTTGCTCTTAAAATGAAAATAACAACAAAATCTCAAAATTTCTCTGCCCATTTCAACACAACGCAGTACCAAGGAAACATCAACTGCAGAAATGGCAGTATTTCCACCAAAATACAAAATATTGGATGTCAAACACAGGAAGCGGTCGGGCAGTGGGATGTAACAGTTCTCTGCCCATTCCCTGGCGCTGTCGTCGCGATGGATGCTGTACAACTTATCAGACAACCTATTGTGGACAACGAGATAGGAGAAAGAACCGAATTTCATTGAAAAATGAAATGATTTTACAATACAAACTGATGTACAGCAAAAGTCTAGCAGCAGTGAATGTCATAATGCGAGCTCCAATGCTTCTAATGTCCAAAAGTTGTAATAACTTATCACATAGAGCCTATCATGGATTCCTAATATTAATTTAATTTCATAATAAGCTATTTAAGCGAAAGAAAATTAAAGTGAAGATTTTGAAATTAAATATCTAAAGTGAACCACAACAAATGTTCCTTCCGTATGTTTATGTAATTTCCTATACGAGTCCGAAATAAACCTTTTTTCTTTCTTTCTTCTTTCTTCCCTGCTACATGTCCATAGGATTTAATGTCTCCTTTATGGTAATCAATATGGTCAATCAATTAGGTAGGTCATAAAGCCTAGTTCAGACTACACTATACAAAACATTATTAAATTATTTCAACAACCAATCAGATCAAGAAGCCAATACTATAAAGTACTCTTACACGTGGAAGCTTGTCATTCACAACTTATTTTACTGTACTTTATTATATAATTCTTAATAGACTGTAAGCTTTCCAAACAATAAATAAATAAATATAGCTTAGTGGCAACGTGTCCATAAAAATAAATGCTGAGAGATATTGTTATACTATATAATATTTTTTATATTCTATTTAGCGTCGTCGTCTGAACTCGACATTAAGCTTGAAAGCTTGTAGTCTGAAATAAATGGTATTATTATTATAACGACACAACAAATTTTGATGAAATTCTTCTCATGGGTGGAGTCGCGGGAACAGCTAGTTGTATGAAAGCTAATTACTTATCAATAAGTAAATAAAAGCCAGGTAAATAGGTAAGTATTAATTATCTTTAACGCAGGAAATATTTCATCTAAATCTTATAAGATAGATACTCTTGAATTTGCCAGCAATCGACTTCAAACTTTGTATCCTTGGAAATTAATTTCGTCTCTTGGGTAAAGTGTAATTAGGTTTTTCTGGAAATTTTTGGGATTTTCGGGAAATGATTAGTAGGAGCCTGGAATTTGGGAGTGGGACCGGTAGATGGTAACAGGCCATTATAAATGCCATAATAGTCCCTATTACATAACGGCAGCCTCAGATCACAGGGCACAATATGCGATGTAAACAACATCAACCTTACCTTTTCGGAAATACAGGTGTAATCAGGGCCGCGCCGCCCCTGTTGTCGAAGTGTGCGGCGCACACAGGCGCCAAGATAATAGGGGCACCGCCATTAAAATTATTTTTGTTACACTTACTTACTATAAAACTGGAGAACATTTATTTCGGTCAAAATTAACAAATAATAAAAAAAATAAGTTGACACATGAAGATTCGTGAAAAAAATTGGCGCTTCATAGGTTTCGCACACAGGCGCTGTGGGGGGTCGGCGCGGCCCTGGGTGTAATGCTATGTTATATTATAACTTCTATAAAGTAGCTAGAATACCTATAACATAGATTTGAGTAATTTTAGATATAGATATCCACGATGAACTGACAAAAACTTTCATCTGCCAAAACTGTATTTTACAGGAAATGAAAACACGTTTCATCATTTTAAAATCTATATATCTATTAATACGTGAAGACAAAACTTTGTACCCCTTTTTAAGCATATTCCGCGCACGGAGGACTTTTAGATTTGGCAGAGTTAAAGTTTATATAGAGAAGGAGTGCAGAAAGCTAAAATTACGGTCGAATTTCGACCACTAGGCGACCACTGATAAGTTCTTACTCGCCCCACGTTGGGCGCCAGTGTGACACGCGGAGCGAGAGGTCTCAACTTTTACACTAATTCACACATCGAATTTGATTGGTTGCCTGGTCTACGTATAGGTAAAATGAAAATATTATTAAAAAAAACTGCAGTGATTTCAATCAGTAGATAAATTAATAAACTATAAAAAAAGTAAAAACTGACTTCAAAAAACTAAAAGGTATAAAAAAAATTTCTTTAAAAGCGTAATAACAGCTTCTGAAGTCGAAGTTGTTTACGAGAATCTACCCCATGCTAGGATTAATAAGAATAGGATTAATTTTCACATAATCCTATTTCTAGTAAGCCGAGATTGTGTTCTTCAAAGATTTTCGATGAATACAAAGTTTGCAATTTTCAAACTAATAAACATTATATTTCTTAACTGTTACTTTTAAATAATATTATAATCCTCAAAAACATAACAGCATTTCTGAGTATTGTAGCGCTATTGTAACCTTTCTGAGTATTAGTTTTGATATCTTTCAATAAACGTATTTCTATAGAATTTAAACGCTGAGTTTTCCCAGAGTTCATTAATTTAACTTTTGAATAAAAAGTTTATTAAAACTGACGATATCTACGTTTTATTTCATTCAAATTAATATTATTTTACTAACTTACATAGAATACCTTACATGTAATCTATCCTACAGTTAATTAACTACGTACATATGGGAGGCGAGATGAAATAAACAAATAAAAATATATCATACTTATATTTTTCAAAAGAAAATAATTAAACATAAAGTAGCACACTAATTTAGTTTATTAAAAACAAAATACAAATTCAGCATAATTATTATTATTGCTATAATAAGGAAAATTACATCTATTTAATATTACCTGGTTATTATAGAAGACAGTTCAGAGCACTGTCGTGCCGTGTCCGCGATTAGACAACTTCTGATCTGTCGTAAGGTTGTACGCCCCTCTTATACATTGGCTCGTTCGGTAGTGGGGGAAACAAGTAGTCAAGCAAGACATCTTATAGACCGGAAGTTGATTAAAAAAATACGTGAACAATAAAAAATGTTACAAAAATGTGTTCACTCCCACATACACAGCCTAATTAGCTAGATTCAAAGATGATCTCGCTGGAAACGAGAATTGCGTCCTTGCCCTATCTATTTTGTGGTAGTGCACCTACCTAGCACAAAAGTGACTTCCTTGTCGACTTTTACAATACAAGAACTTTGTAATTTTACTTCAAAATTAACAAGAAATCATTGTAACACCCCTCATGGACCTCAAAGAGATCGTTTTACTTCTTAAACTTGTTGAAAGCTTATTATCCTCATACCCGTTCATATAGCAGACAACAGGGTTCTGGGGAGAGGATTTTAACTTGACGAAGAGGTTTTATATTGCAAGTTACGTTATTAACTTCCTCCATCTAAGGCCTATTGTCCACCGACAACAGGTATATACAGGATAATATTTTATGTAGTGCACAAAATTTGCAGAGTGATTCAGTGTCCGTTCCCAAATGCAGCCGCAGTACTAAAATTCACTCCAAAACAAAATAAAAATTTGATTTTGTATGACCTCCGCTAGTAAATTATGCATTGTCCCCTATACTAAGTCGAATTTTTGTATTGTATTAAAGTGAACAGAGACTGAATCACTCTAAAAGTAATGCGCACTACATTAAAAAAATATCCTGTATACAAAGATGTTCGAAATGAAATCGGCCAATTTCCCATCCAAAAATTGATGTTTCAATTCAATTTACTATTTATTCTGTAATCTCGCATCCCGATTCCGAATCTCACTTTAATGTCGATTGATATTTAATGAATTGACATACGATTTAATAACGGAGCTGTAAATATGCTCTCGTTATGATAACGGCACCTATTATTAAGTTTTGTACGGGTAAGCCGTACATTTTGTAACATAAGCAATATTTATAACTCGTGTAACCTACATTTTATTATTTATAATTTTGATGACTGTGCGCTCTTTACATGCATTGCGCTACAGTAATTGTAAATCATTTTAACATTATAACATTTAAGTCTAATAAACTCACTCAACCAGGACGGTTGTTCTATTAATAGCGGCAGCAGCCGCTACAACATTAACAGCCATGATGGTCGGACAACAGTATCCGCATCTATCATGGCATAACATAACAAACACTCGGATGTTTTAACAGCAAGAGTTAAAACTCCGAGTTAACATATCATAACATTTCACTGTTGGGCTTTACAACCCCAACATATGCAACATATCATTTCACTGTTGGGTGTTACAACCCCAACACGTTTATTATCAAATGTCAATTCATCAAATAATTCAACCTACAATAACAGTGAGATTCGAATAAAGATGCAAGACGTTCATAAAGAATAGCTATCTACCCTGATTATTGATAGAAACAGTGAGTGGTTTACCTACCACAATGTTTTACAACATCCGCGAGTTGTGTTATGGTCCAGCATCGATCCAGTGCCTTATTCAAAACGAAACCGACCTAACTGCTCACCCGTATTGGAAAAGTACGTGACAAAACATAAATAATGGTAAATATATACCAAAACCCAATCCCTTCGTACGCATCTTGAATATCAACCACGCGATACAAGAAGATATTTATTTGGAAACTATCAATACAAATATACAACAATCGAGACACGTGGGCAACCACAGTAACAATATCGGCTAATGGAACGCCCTTTTTACGACGACTTAAGGGTCAATTTACAATGGCACACCAACTTCCTTGGGTTTAGTGTAGACAACATTATACAGTCACTCGTCTTGATTCTTATTTTGGGCGGAATAAAGTGTAATTTTGTCTGTTTTAATTGAATTAATATGTTGGGAATATTTATCAGTGAGCCAGTACAGCAAAGAGTACAGCGTATTCTCGAAGTATTCGTTTACATTCTATAGGTACAGTCGATATTTTCTGATATAAAAAAATTCTTCCATTTCCAGCAGAATTTGCAAGACAAAAAAGAGGGGAGAAAAAAATCAAGACAAAACCATCTCCTCGCACTCTCCCGCCTCAGTCTATATCTGTGCTGCTGGCCGCGCTTAATGATCCCTTGGATTCTAATCCAACAGGCAATGTTTGCGGATGGATCAACGAAAATATTATTGGTATGTCAAAAGAAAACTAGCAGAGAATAAATTTCAACAGTCATCGTTATCGCTAGTAATAGGGTCGGCAACGCGCGAATTGTGCCCCTGGTGTTGCAAGCGTCCATAGGTCACGGTAACCGCTTACCATCAGGCGGGCCGTATGCCACCACAGTAGAAAAAAAAATAACTTGAAATCGTAGTCATTCCGTTCCCGCGTCGTGTATAATAAATCCCGCAGTTTACACTACATCCGTTAGCGTGCGAAGCGATTCCCGCGCGGAATTCCCCCAACTTTTTAATAACGATATTGTCCAGGCGAAACGGAATTATAAGAAAGATTTCCAATCGGAATCCCGAAGGAATTAACGGAAAATTGAGTCGTGGGTTTTCGGATTATGATAAGCAATACAGCAAGCAGCCTTTAGGTATACGTACACTGCTGAACTTGAGTAATCTAATAGAATAGTTATTTATTGTTTGTCACTAATAAATACAAAAAGGATCAAGTGTCACTGTAACATACCCATTGGGTGTACAATAATACTGACACTGGAAAAGCAAAATGACTAAAGCGCCAATATGTAAACTTTACAGGAGCACATTTTAAATTTGTCGAATGGATAATTTTCTGTAAAACGTATATTCTAATAAATCATATTAAGATTTAGGTACTACAAATATAAGTATTACAAAACATAAAAAGGAATCTTTAAAATGTGTCCCGGTATAATTTATTTATTGGCGCTTTTATAGTCATTTTGCTTTTCCAGTGTCGATATATATACTCGTACAATCTCGTATAGGCCACGCGGCCCATGACGTCATTGACATTAATTTCACCATTCTTTTTTTTTTTTTTTTTTTTCTATTATTATTTTTTATTATTAAGCCCCCCCCGCCATTATTTTTATTTGTAAAAATCATCCGATTCGGCTATAATTAGTTTTTAGCGCGCGCCTACGGGAACAAAAATAAAAATCTTAGGTAGGTACTCTAAATCTTAATTACTCGTAATTATGAAAAGAATGAACAAAAATTTATTCAGCACATACTCGTACACAGTGACATCAAAAGAGAGAAAAATAAAAGATAACATAAAAGATACGAAAGAGAATAAAATATTATACATGTAGCGACATTCTAAAGAAATTAAAAGAAAAAGTGTGTATTGAGAAATATTTGAACACAAACTGAGTATTTATTTTACGTGATTGCAGATATTAGGTGATTAATGTTTAAAGATTTTTATCACTATGATGTCGCTAATCCAAACATGTATACATATTAATATGTACTACTGACTGTAAAAATAGAATAGAAGAACAATTAATGCTCGATATGGAATTCAAACCCAACGCAAGAGCAGTGAGGCAGTTCTTAGTCTTTAATATTTTTTATATAAAAGTTAAAACAATCTTGCCCATAACTTCAAACCTATTGGCATAGTTTCCAGCGGCACGTGTATCGCTGACCAAAAGCTTCATATATACATATACTAGTACTACGACCAATAGTAATGGATTGGATTCGATGCGGCGGCTTATTGTGTAGCGGACGACAGCTACCGGTTGTCATTGTCTGTTTTGAGATTGCTGGACAGGGTTGCCAACTTAAAATAAACTCACGATTAGTCGAAAAGGGGGAAAAATAAAACAGGAAGGGGTTATTTGTTTAATGCTTTTCATACACATATGTACAAAGGCGGTCTTAATGCCATGGTTATAGTACTCATAGTTATGAAAATTTTTACTATGGGACCAGACCATCGATGTCTATAGATACGCTCTGTCATACAAAGGGAAGCTAAAAAAATGAGACGTATTTTTTGAAAACGTCAAATTCTAAATTCAACAATGTTCGAATTATATTTAAATAGAACAGCGATACATGCACTAATGGAATAGCTACTGTTATTATATATTTTTTATTCAATACACAAATTAATAATTATGTTTGTAAACGGCATTTGACTGGTAATCAACCACTCCATTTTTCTGAAAATGGAGTACCTGACACGTCTCACTTTTTGAGTTCACTAAGCATATCTATAGACATCGATGGACCAGACATGAAATCTATAAAAAAAAAACTGATACATTTAGTTGATTAATATTGGATGATCTTTCGCGGTTTCAAGGTTGGTCCCATGGTAAAAGATGTCCATAATGATGAGTACAATAACTCCTTATCAGTTTTATATATATCCTTTCCAACCTGTCGTGTATCTTGTATATTTAGGTAGATACTTGGTAATTCATTTTCCACGAGAGATTTTTTCCAGCAATGAGCTTTGATAAAAACTGTAGGCACATCTTAACAGATACTTTAAAAAGAATGTTATAATTATTATTTAGGTAAAAACTCGTAGAAACTACAATTCCGCGAATATTTCTTCTGTAACTTTGCAAGCGGTCGTCGTAAAACGGCGTATCTCCAAGCCGCAGGTTACCCAAACATTTTTCGTGATAAGGATACTACAGACATCAACTATCACTTTTAATTACACTAACAATTTCGGAAAATTAAGTTTTTTAAGGATAATGCGGGCAAGGACATACGCGAAAGAAAAATATAAAAATTATATATAATGATATTATCTATACTAATATAACAAAGCTGAACAGTTTGTTTTTTGTTTGAAAGCGCTAACCTATGTAACTACTAGTCAGATTTGAAAAAATATTTTTGCATTTGATAGGCCAATTCTTGAGGAAGGTTATAGGCTATTTAATATCACGCTACAATCCTTAGGAACCGAGCAAAAAGAAACAATAATTTAAATGGTGGATGTAACCGCGGGGCAGAGCTAGTTTATTTGTATAAATTGGAAATGCACGGTAAAGTTAACATTTGGGAAAATCATGTGTCTTTATCTTCAAATCATTGTCCTAAATACTAAAGTAGCAACGTGTTTTACTTAAGTTTTAACAACGATTTTACAACTAAACTGCAACCATTACCAATGGCAAGTTACACAATAGATTTCGACAGCGCGTGTCACAAGGGCTGACAACAATACATTTTTTGTGCTGAACCTTTTAAATTCATGTTATTTGTTTAATGGACGCTTTGAACTCAGATTGAAACACGGAGGACTGAACGTTTTATAATGGAGGAAAGTGCCTAATATTTATATTTTACCTTAGTTTGTAATAGGCAGAGGTAACCGTAACAGCACAATATCATCGAGGTATACCGTGCAGAGACAATACCAGATGACAGGTACAATGTACACAGACTGCGAGAACCACAGATCTGCCTTCGCTAACTAAGTCTATGGCGAGAACATTTGATCAATCACTAAAGAAAGGCCTGAAGATCAAATTTTAATGTCGATGATACCGTAGTTACAAACCTAGGAACTTTAGATCTGTAGTTCCGCTTATTACTGCAAGCAAGACCAATGAATCAAGTTCTTTATAGCAGTTACAACCTTTTTTCTAGTTGGAGTCGGGGGTTTTTGATGGTTAGGTTATTATGAACAAACAAAATTCTCTCAGATAATTTTTTATAGGAAACCAAGAAGAGAAAACACATAACAATATTTTATATTTTCCATCCCCACTTCAAACAGAAACAAATCTTCGAGAGATCCTTTGAAAATGGAATAATATTTTTATCTTCAATCCTAAAAGCGCTTGGGGACAGCACTGATCAAATAGCTCCGTGTAAATAGTAGCAGTGAAGCAAACGATGGAACTTGGTCCGTACTGGGTCTGTATTTGTCCTGCGGTTCACTAGTTCGACACAAATCTAGTATTTAGAATTCATATTATATTTTGTGCTTATTTGCTTGCATGACATTTTAGAGCATGTTATATTAGACATTTTTCTTATGAACGTTGTCCTTCACTAGGATTTATCCTATAACAAATTTTGGCAGTGGAAGAATTTTACGTCATAAATTACTGCATGCTCATCACCTCTTGTCAAGTCCTAAGGGGTAAATCTGATTGTCCAGAACTGGTGGCTCAGCCGGTGAGGCTTTTTGTCCCTATTGTGCTTAAAAATAATTTAAGACCGCGTAGACACAGATTACTAGCTGTGCCGGAAGCACGCACTGTGTCGCATGCCAATTCTCCACTAGTTAGGGCACCGTATAAAAGCGCGGTGCCCATAGATAGATCATAAGTCACAAACAACCAATAATGTAATGATAAATGCCCTTCTGACATCATCACCAGATTGTAATTTTTTTGCGATGGGATGGATAGATATTTATCGTGAATGTTTGAGATTCTACGAGGTGATGGTAAGAGATGAGTAGGTACCGACCTAAATGATGATACCTGTTTGATTTTGTGTTATATATTAAAATTTCGATTATTTACTGTAATAGTTTTTTATTTTTTGGTTGTTACCTACCTGTTATATTAATTGACCTGTACAACGTATTCGGGCTTACTGTAATGTTATGTAGGTACATGTAAAGCAGATTAAATTAAATTAAGTTATATTTTTAATCATGAATTATGTATGTAAGTACCTAGTAGTTTAAGATGGGGGATGAGATCGATCGAGTTCAGGAGCATTAATTAAGTAAATAATATATAAGAAGGCTTATTTTAATAAAACAAGAACTAAAACAATTTCCGAATTGTGGTGAAATTTTGGAGTGATATCCAACTTTGAACCAACTTACGGCCATGGTCTATGACAGATCATCATTGTCAAAACTCAGAGTATTCTATAAAATCATTTAATATAAAATATATTCTTCAAATTAATTGCGCGCAATATCTTATCAAAATAATCTGCCGAATCGAATTACACTGATAGCTTCACTTAATCTTTTTTTGTTAAACGATGGAGCCCAATCTTAAACGATGTTTAAAAGCTGTGTTCAATTATTTGGGATATTTCAAATTGCCCCGACTATTTGAGATTATTAAGATGTTTGATATGAATTGATTTTTTTCTTCTTTCTTTTTAAAAAAAACGTTGCCTCTCACAAGAATTTCTCCTGTATCGAGGGTACAGTTTACAAACATACATGTCACATGCACACACCACCCAGACCCGAAACAACTATCTGTTGATCATACAAATACTCGTTCCGTGCGGGGATCGAACCCGCGGCACGTAGCGCAGAAGGCTAATCGATTAGCCACTGCGCCAACCGTGTCGTCAAACTAAATAAATTAATAAATAAATTAAACTATTTAATATTATTGTAGTTATCATATTATAATCTGACATGAATGAATATTATATTAATTTGTACCAGCATGTCATAATTATAATATACTGCGGTTGCTTTTGGGAACGGACACTGAATCACTCTGCAACTTTTGCGCACTACATAAAAAAATATCTTGTATTTATCTACATACACCACCGAGGACTTTCTGAAGTCTACAGGCGTGCAGGTGTCTCAGGTGTGCAGATTTCCTCACAACGACGACACGGTTGGCGGAGTGGCTAAGCGATTAGCCTTCTGCGCTACGTGCCGCGGGTTCGATCCCCGCACGGAACAAATATTTGTATGATCTACAGATAGTTGTTTCGGGTCTGGTTGTGTGTGCAAGTGACATGTATGTTTGTAAGCTGTACCTTCGATACAGGAGAAATCCTAGTGAGAGGCAATGTTTTTAATAAAAAATAAATAAATAAATGTTTTCCTTCACCATAATCAAATTGCGATTCGCACATAAATTCAAAAAGTCAGAGGTGCGGGCCGGGTTCAAACTCAGATCCTCCTGCATGGAACGCAAGCGTTCAACCTAAACTATCACTGCTTTTGAATCAATAAAATAAAATAAATTAAATGCGTCGCCAGCTTCAATAACAAACAAAATATCCATTAAGTACTCAATCACTCTCCATCAATATTCCGTTCACAACTGAATCAAAATGTTGAATATCCATCAAGATAATAACATTATCAGTTCAATAATGCGGAAGTGCCAAGTGGTGTTAATTCAGGTGACCCCTGTCATTATAATGATAGCCCGGGCGATGACGGTTTGGGGTTTTGAGCCGTTCTATTTCAAATGATGCAGGTACAAAGGACGTTGTGTGGTTATGTAAATGTGATTTTAAACTATTGGAGTATTCGAGAAGTTTGCTTAATAACCTAAACGTCAAAAACCCCCGACACCAACTAGAAATATAGCTGTAACTTTTGAACGGCTGAACGGATTTTGATGAAACATACCTGTAGTAAGTGTGTATCTGTGTCTGTGGACTGTGTATCTGTGTATCTGTCTGTGGCATTGTATCGTTGTGGATTTCAATGCAGTTTTTAGTTGAAAGCTAGTTTAAACTAGCCTTATTTAGAGTCGCCGATGCGGCAATTTAAGATAAAACTCAATAGGTGGCTTCAGCTAAAATATTTTTATATTATAAATGATTTCTATGTGACATAATATTTTATTTTTATTTTATATTCAATTTTATTTCAAAGTTATCTTCAATGGCAATGTATACAATAATTCAATAGATACATATTATTTCAATTTAAATTCCATAATTATGTAAACATTTTGCATGTCGGGTTTTGTTTCTTCCGACGAAGTAAGCGAGTCGAAGGCCCATGTTCACCGATGACATAACGGACGATTAGAGCAAAATCAGC
Source organism: Allophyes oxyacanthae (assembly GCA_932294325.1). Classification (NCBI taxonomy): domain Eukaryota; kingdom Metazoa; phylum Arthropoda; class Insecta; order Lepidoptera; family Noctuidae; genus Allophyes; species Allophyes oxyacanthae. Next base: position 18,824,375 of record OW028610.1, on the reverse strand, counting down.
CGTTTAAACATGAATTTTTGTATGGATAATCGACCGATTTCCTTTTCTTTTTCTTTTCTTCCTCTTTGACCACCAGTTCCTGGAAATCTATTATGTTATCAAAATTAATCGGACCTTAAACGAGCGGAGAGGTTGAACATCTGTTAATTGTCGGTAAACATGCCCCTAAATATGAATATGAATATCAGTATCAACCGATCTGTAATGTAGGTAGGTAGGTACCATGCTCTAGGCAAATAAAATTAATTTCAGTTCTTATAGCTTCTATTCCACATACTTGACCATCCCATCCAAAGTTTAAGTGCTAGGCACTTGTCGGTGTAGCAATTTCCATTCAGTCCTATCCAATCCCAAATCTTTATACGTTTCTATATTCGCTTTTTCTTTCAGCTGATCAATGTAGTTTCTTCTTGGTCTTCCTCTTTTTTTTTTGCCTCTATTTTACCTTCTATAATGTTGGTAATGAACATAACGTGCCCAATCAAGTGACCATCCTGTTTCCTCTACTTTTTTCTATGTCTTCTTCTTTTTTAAAAACATTGCCCCTCACTAGGATTTCTCCTGTATCGAGGGTACAGTTTACAAACATACATGTCACACGCACACACAACCAGACCTGAAACAACTATCTGTAGATCATACAAATACTTGTCCCGTGCGGGGATCGAACCCGCGGCACGTAGCGCAGAAAGCTAATCGCTTAGCCACTGCGCCAACCGTGTCGTCGTATGTGTTTCAATATTTGTCTTTTCTCATTTCCTCTTCTTAGTATCTCTTCGTTGGTCACTACGTACGTACGTACTACGTACTTGACACACCATATTATTTTCCAGACGATAAAAAGTCAGCCAGTATAAATAAACTTTCATCCCCAGTCCTTGCTACTGTGCTTGCTGCCATTACCCCAATAAGGTGATCGCTTAATATTCGCAGCAGCTGCTGAAAACAAGTCCATTAAGTAGTAAGCAGTCGTCAGCCGGTCAGCTGGTAGTTATAGTTTATAATATTCGCATTCGGGACACGCGCCGGGGCATTAGTCAGGCGTCCAATATTGTGGAGATTAATGTGTCTGTCTTGGTGCGCAGAACTGTAGGGCAAGAACACTTGGAGTGCGTAGAATAGAAACCGTAACAGAGTAAGTATTGGTAGAAAAGATTAAAGTTAGAGTGGTTGGTTTCAGACCGATCTCTCTTACAACACCAACAAAAGATGCAACAGTACCTCTACCATGAGTTTTCCGTGCCGTCTAAGTGTACGGCCTGAGTGCACGCTCTATTCGAGCGTCGGGCGGGGAGGGGCGTGCAGGGTTCATGTTAAACACGTGCTACCCGTAGTGGCCGTCAAGAGTGCCGGCCGAGCGGAGCGTGGGCAGCAGCGGGCTTGTTTGCGTCGAGCGGGGCGTCGCGTGCAAGTTCAAACCAGTTTGTGTTTTGCAGCGGTGATACGTGCGTTCTTGAAGGATGTCGTTTGAAGAAATAATTTCAGAAATACAAAATAAACCTGAAATATGGTTATCTTCGCATTCTTATCTTCATTCACCCTTAATGTTTCAAATAACGTAGAAAACTCTCCAAATTGTTTTCTTTGCTTCACAATGTTACTAGGACCTTGTCTTGACTCATAATTAAATTTTAGCCACAAATTTTCTTCTAAATACATATCAATAGTATCGTACGACGCAGACGCCATGATGAAAAATTTGACCGGCTCACACGAACGCTAAGCGTGCACTAAGGCCATTCGGCGAACGCTCTTTCGCCGCATGCACGCAACGCTGAACGCTCCGCTAGACGCTTCTTCACTCAGGCCGTACACTAACGTTCACGTTCACATGCAATATTTGTATAGTGACTTTAGTTCATTATTTATACCGCTAGAGGCGCTGAAAAAAATTCCATACAAATTTTGCATGTGAACGTGAACGTTAGACGGCACGGAGAACTCATGGTAGAGGTACAGGTAAGGAAAAGATATGGTGTCAAATAGCAATATTTTTTTATACTACTAAGGTGGCAAACATTTATACAGCCTGCCTGATGGTAAGAGGTTACCGTAACCTATGGACATTTACAACACCAGCAAATGTAGAACTGGCTGTTCTCGGCATACTTGACAACATATTGCAATATTTTATAATGACTAGATAACTTTTTTTTATCTCTCATGTGTCTGTTTTTTTTTTTGTTTAAAGGTTTACGTTATGTTTTATTTTATTTTTCCATCGTGTGTTGTCACTGTCCGTGCTGAATAAATGTATTTTCTTTCTTTATTTATTTTCAGGGGCATCACTCACGCTTTACCGACCCTACTACTAGCGGTAACGTCGTATTTGCAGTACGGGATCCCTACTACCAACACGACGCTTCACCAAAGAGCACTGGCAACCTTCCTCACCGTTAGGAACACAACACTGCGAACACAACAGTGTTATTTGGCTACGATATTCTGCAAGGTGGAGGTACTTCCCCAGTCGGGCAGCTCCGATTTTGAGCGTAAAGTACCACTATACCCTACCTCTCTTAAAACACATGACACGACGTGACGCGAAGGACATAATAAGCACATTAATCAAACTGCATCTCTAAGCAGCACATTAATCAAACTGTGAATGACGATGATGATTTATAAATGATGCAAAAAAATATACAGCTTTGGTACTCATTTTATTCTGGTTTTGATTTTGATTTCATTATGCTATCTTATAAAAAAATTTTCTTTATGTATGTGATAAAATGATATACAACAAGTTCAACAAGTTTTTATTTCACAAAAACTTCAAATGCAAAGACAAGTACAACTTCAAACTTTTATCCAAAAACGTAGAGTGTGTTTTCATGTCACAAAATACATTTGATCCAAATGTACGAGTTGCGATCGTCCCGACCTGGTGACTTGTTTACATGAAAGCGATCTGAAGAGAAAATAGAGCCTTATCTTCACGTTTCACGGTAGATCGCTTTCGCATAGACAATAGATTCACACGTAGAGAGATCATAAGGATTCAAAAGCGTGAACAGAAGTAGTTTTGTTCAGATGGGTGCGCAGTGTCGCATTGAGTTTCGTGATCATTGAAACAGTCAATAGTAATTTGCATGCATTTGCATGTAGATACACAGGTAAAGCAAAAGAGTGCCCATCAAGGCACAGGTGGGTTGCACAAGTTGATCAAATTGCTAATTCAAGATTTGGAATAACAGCTTCTTTTTTAAATATACGTTTGAAGTTTCGCATTTTGAATCTATTTTTTGCTTATTATCAAATATCTTATGAGTAGCAGTGATAGCCTAGCGGTTGAACGCTTCCATTTCATGCAGGAGGGTCTGAGTTCGAAACCGGCCCGCACCTCTGACTTTTAGAATTGATGTGTGGATCGCAATTTGATTATCATTTGCGTTAACGGTGAAGGACAACATCATGAGGAAACCTGCACACCTGAGAGAACCTCATAAAGTTCTCGATGGTGTGTGTAGTCCGCTAACCCGCAGTAGGCCAGCGTGGTGGACAAATGCCTAGCTTTTCTTATCCTGAGAAGAGGCTCGTGCCCGGCAGTGAAATAGTAATGGGCTGGATTTATTATCTTTTATGTGATAAAAGTAACACGTACTTGATTTCGAATTTGTAGTATGGAATATAAACAAATAATAAAATAAATCATCTCTTTCCTTTTCACTTTCATCAAGGCTCCTAATTTGTAGGTATATTCTCACATAACAACACCAATAAAAGAAGTCAATTTATTAAAATCCTCGTACACAAGAATTTTAAGAAATAATAATATTGTTCTATAAAAATATCACCTTTGCAAAAGATACACAAACACATTTCATCATCTTCAAACATTAGAACCAACATGATGATTAATTTTAAACCTTATACCTTTATAAAAAAGTTGCAAGTTGCTAACGAGGTGGTTGCTAAGAAGCTTACGCCAATTAAAACAAGCATTCCCTTTGATGTCAACGTAGTGTTGCTGGAAAACATTGTGTTAAATATCTTATATTTTCTTCAACGGTATTGTAGTTTTTAACCGATTTCAAAAAAAAGGAGGAGGTTCTCAATTCGACGCGTATGTTTTTTTTTTTTTTTTTATGTTTTTACCTCGTATCTCTCGACTGCGTGAACCGATTTTGATGATTCTTTTTACCTTAGCGGATTGGTTGGCGCTGTACAAGAATATTTGCTCGTCGCTCTAAGCCTGCAAAGGAACTAGGGCAATTGTGTTGTGGTAGACATAAACTTGGTATTTCAGCATTCAATGGTCTTCACTACAACACCAATTTTAGTTTGCTCCATACGCATGAGGGATCTATTTCCAGCAATGAAAGAAATAAAGAAGAAAGAAAATACATTTATTCAGCACGGACACATTGACAAGAGAGAGAGAGAAGATTATAGATAAAAAATTAAATTCAAAAACTAAAACCCGACTACTTAAAACTATGAAACAAGAAAACATTAATACATATTCATAGTGATGTTCAGAGCATAGCCGTGGTCGTATGCTAATTATGCCCTTTCATTTGATACCCAACAAGATATCATTAAACAAAAATTTTTTTTTAGTTCATGGCTTTATTTCCTCTGGAGGGCGCCATAGTAAAATTAATGTGACGTCACGTCACATAGCCTATAACTAGCGGACAATCAAGACGCTTCCAACGATACCTCATTTGTCGAATTATGATATGTAGTTTAGAAGTTATACATACATACATACCGGTCAAACATATAACCCTCTCCGTAGTCGGGTAAAAAATAACACTACAAAAAAAGAAAAAATAAGAAATTAAATATAAAATTCTTATGCCGAATGGGTAGCCAGCTCAGCATTTACTGGGCGCGGAGAGCCCGACGCTGATTTTCAATTGGCACCCCTGGAGTGACGCACGTAAAAGCAGTGATTGTCTTGCTATAATAATCATAATTATGATGAATATTATAATTTTCGTAGTTGGGAAATAGATGAGAATAGCCTGTTTATTAAATATTATTCTCATATGACTACTGATGCGTACCATTAAATAATTTATTTATATCGGAGGAACGCATTATGTCTGCGCCTACGTATCGAATTTTACAATTTGTCGATAGAAAAATTCGATTGTGAGCGGAACTCGAACCTGCAACCTCTGGTTCAGTAGGTACACCCACATTCTATGTTCTGTGGGTACACCAGCCCGTCTTGTCAATCGAGCTCCCGCGATTACTGCGCTAGCGGCTCAAGTAAATAACCTAACCTAACCGACAAAAAACCCCGACTCCAACTAGATAAAGAGCTGTAAGTTTTGAACGGCAGAACCGATTTTCATGAAACACAGCTAAGATTATACCCGATTAAACTAGATTTCAATTTAAAAAACCTGCATTTAAATCGGTCCATCAGTTTTGGGAATACGATGCCACAGACAGATACACAGATATACAGATCAGATTTTTTGCCGGGGGTTAAAAATAATAAAATAAAATAAATATGCTCTAATGTAAGCAACGGTTATTCCAAATCTGATAGGTAGTAGAGAATTGAATATGAGTCATATGACTAAGAGGTATTACTCGCCTTAAAACCATCAAACTTACTACAAGAACGACTTTTTATGCCGTTTTCGTTGCCGTTTTACCTACTTGTATAATAAATATTTCAAGGTTGTGAGCAGGCGAGACGTGAAGCCACACATGTTGGGCATACTGAATAGATCCCAACCAGACTTCTTTTTAATTTGTTGCCATTATATGTAGCGGCTTTTGAAAGGTTACTTATCTTGTCGAATTGAATAAAGGAATATTCCTCCTTATCTTTAATACATTTGTGTAACATTTTCGCAGAATAAACGAAATCAGTGAACAGAAAAAATATTAACAAAAAAAGTCTCACTTTAACGATTTATTGCAATGCACGTCCACGATTTGTTGTTCGAATAAGTATTTGAAAATTTAAAGATTTTGCGAATCATTTTATTTGAACATCTAAATTGCAAAACGAGAATTAAGTGACGGTGAAGATCATACTTTTCAAGGTGCCAAAGATTAAATAATATTTACGTTGTACCTGCAATGGCATAAAGAAAATACTTAAAATTGCCACTTGTAAGCACAATGTATGAACCTACGTGGCAATTACATACAGGTGCGTGTCTGTATACTGTGTAGTACAGTGGTTCCCAAACTTATATTAATATGAACCTCGACATTTATTAATTTAATAGTTTATGTACTCACATAGAACAAAGTCTTATTTCACAAAAGAAATCTCTTCCAGAAAACCTGCGAGAGGAGAATCTAAAACACGAAATGTAGACAGCGATGTACAAGAATACAAAAATAATATAAACATAAATAAATACAAATACATACAAACATAAAACCATACACTTATGTAATATCATTTAAAATTTTCAACAAATGTTTTTCAATACTAAAAGTAGAAATAAAAATCTATTATAAAGATCTATTCTATTCTATTCTAGAATATGATGTGCCCTTAGGCATAACCGTTTGCAAAAACTTACTTAGGCAAAACTCGATATAAAAACAACGATACACTAACTCGATCAAAGGATTTGTTTAATCCAATTTGTTGGTACAAACTTAGTACCTGCTACTTTTACAACATAATTTGCCGTCACCATAAACCGTATGGTTTTCAGTATAGAGTCGATTTTCCTTTAGCAAGGGTGCGTGGTAGTTTACTTTGAAAAGTTTCGTCTGTCATAGATCTATTAACAGTGCAAATATTTGCGCCGGAGTCTGTTAATCACTGTTTGATCTGGTTACGATTGATTAGGACGGGGGCGATCAACTCCGACAGTTTTCTTTGAATTGTAATTATGTGAGTTATTCAGGAATCTTGTTTTTTTTTAAGTAGCACTTTTAATTATTTTTTTCATTTATTTCTATCGTAACAACAGTCCCATCAGAGTGCAGCATCATGCTTAGATTGGAGCCATTTTTGGTCTTGTAAAGAATGTTAATTTAGAAAAAAATATTTTATTTTTAATTTTTAGAATCATCATTTGCTAGAATATGAGATACATGGTTAAATTGGTTTTTTTTAATATATCAAAATAAATAGGTATTTAATTAAGCCAGAATAATGTTTTTAATTGTTGTATTTTTAAAAGGAAAAGAAAAATGCAAGTTTTTTACTAATATTTACTCTTATTTCAGGTAAAAGTTACCTACCTAATATACATATTGTATACATATTGTGTGTATAAGTGTATACATATTGTATATTTTTATAATATTATAAAAACAACCTGAATTGAGCACCTCGCTTTTACTTATTGATTAATTTAAACTTTGGTAGTAAGTGTTCAGAATCTGGGACAGTAAAGTCTAATTACTGGACACGGGACAGGACGCAAAATTCCGGGACATTCCCGGATTTCCCGGTTATCTGGCAAGCCTAATTTCACCCAAAAATTCCTCCTCGTAATGCTAAAGAATTTTGAGATCAAAGATAAAGTTAGTCGAATTAGCTTCAGAATCTACAATAACAGGTCTAATATTCTGAGATTAGCTAACTCATGAAAGAATTTATATTTAAATAGTTACTATCAACATAGTTAAACTAGAAGTATCAACCCCACATTCAGCTGGTTTTGAGATGTTTAATTTAAACAGGATATTTTTTTATGTGGTGCGCAAAATTTGCAGATTCAGTGTCCGTTCCCAAATGCAACTGCAGTACTAAAATTCACTCCAAAACAAAATGAAAATTTGATTTTGTATGGCTTGCGCTAGTAAATTAAACGTGTCCTCCATACTAAGTCGAATTTTCGTATCCCAATACTGCGGTTTCATTTAATTTCATTTAAAATGCTTCATGTACAATGTACAAAGGCGGTTTCAATGCCGTAGGCATTCTCTACCAGACAACCTTAGGGTGATGCAGAGACAATAAAGGTAGATGCATTTAGGAACAGAGACTAAATCATTCTACAAATTATGCGCACAACATAAAAAATCATCCTGTACATCATATTATATAACATGAAACCAAACGTAATTACGAGTGGCGAAGGGTGATAAGCCGTCCCAAAAATGCTCTCCAAAAAAAACAGCACACTCATTAATGCCGCAAGACAAAAATCCATACAGTCTCTAGTAATCTATAGGTATATCGTTGTCTGGAAGAGCTCGACCTAACTGAATAACAAGCCTTTTTTTGTCAGTTCGATGAGTAAATAATATAATATTACGTTGGTCATTCCTAAAAAAAATAAAAAAAAAATAAAGGGAAGCTGATGGGAATCCGGTTGTATGGACACTTCACCAGTGCTAACTACACAATTTTTCCTTTCAATTCCAATAAAACCAACAAAATAACACTGAATTAATGAAGAATCACGATGCAAACTTCCAAATTAAATATCTCAAAACTAATTTAATGTGGGTTTGATCCTTTTCGTGTAACTACGTCCAATTTACATTATTAGTCTAAAGTTGAAGAAGTATTCAACTAATAAGACCTCTGGACGAACCCAGTCTAATGCCTTTCTAATACCCCCATTAAAAAGATATCAGGGAAAAATTAAGCGAAGGAACTCTTCAATGCAAATATTTTAGGACTTGCTTTGCGTTGCGGCTTCGTTTGTAAGAAACTAGGTTTATTAAAAGGGAAGATGGAAGATAACGGCAAAGACTGAAAGAAAGAAAGAAATAAAGTTTATTGGTTAACACAATACGAGTACATAGTTAAAAAATCACACTACAGAAACACAAAAACCGGGAGTGACTTCACGTTGCTACGACTCACTACGAGTCGACTACGAGTCACTGCTACGACGTAGCAGGTGTCGTAGCTGCAGGCTACGTCAGAAGCTATGCTGGTGAACATCATTACGATTACGATATCATTATTATCATTATCATTGGAATCCCGAATCCCGAAGGCTTTGACCTTCAAAATCTCTGGCTGTATAGATCAGTCAGAATAAACATTTCTTTGTAATATTTGGAAAGGGTGAAACAAATACCTATCAGATATCGTATCCGTATAATTCATGCAATAAAATAAATGCATAAAAAAATCAGAACTCCTTACTATGGGACCAATACTGAAAACGCGAAAAACATATCTGCTGTTCCATACAAATAATCCAATATTACTTGACAAACAGCTGTTGCATACGTTTAGTATTCAACTGCAGTTTTTTTTACGTGATTTCTGTCTTGGTACCATAATAAAAGTCGTTCATAATGTTGAGTACAATAAAGGGATTGGGATAGAAAGATAGGACCATATATTTTCCAACAAACAAACAATACTTCAAAGAATTCAATATAAATATAGATTAAGTTAATTAAGCGCATCCCTCGAGTGTTTGTGGTGCTTCCGTAAAATACCATTAATTTATTTCGACCGCCATTAAAACCTACTTTTTAGGGTCCCTTGGTTAAACCAATGGTTTCTGGGTTATGATCCCTTTATATTTGTTTAAGAGATATATTAACCTACTTCAAAAAAAGGAGAGAGGAGGAGGAGGGAGGAGAGAGAGGAGGAGAGGAGGTTCTCAATTCGACTGTATGTTTTTTTTGTTTGTTTGTTACGCTATTACTCCGCCAGTTGCAGACCGGTTTTGAATAAAAAAAATTGTTTGATTGATTATTCTCTCGATTTCGTCCCATTTAAATTTGGGGAAGATCTGATGAATGCCTTCGGAGACAGACAATGGAAATCTTGAATGAATAACAGCATACCACTAGCGATTTCTGAAATCGCATGTTTATTTATTGTTTATGCCACTCAAAATAGAAAAATAAAATAAACTTTGAAAAAGTAAGAATCGACTTCACTCCTCCTCCTCCCCTCCTCAGACTCCTTGCGGTTAAAATAAAATTAATAATTAATTGAGCCATACAATAAATAATTGCTACAGAACCCAACAAATCCTCACAAATCGCCCCTCTCTTTCTAATCCCGATGGCTTCAGGTGGCGGCAATGACTTTCTTTAATTAAAACTCCCGTCACTCTGCATTATGCCAGTTATTCCCACTCCACCCGATCCGATCGCATTCACTATATTTTTTATTGGCAAACTTTCTTCATTTCAAGTTTTTGTCCTGAGAAGTATTTAAGGAGAAATTTTGAACGAAAGCTTAAGTAATAATTATTGTATATTAAGTTCTGAACCCGAATTTTATAATAATATTCTGTAAGAATTCTTTGAAACTTTTTGGTCGATATTTATTTATTCATAACAGAATTTCTAAATGATAAATTTAATAATGTAATGCAATAATGAAAGTGTATTTATTAGAATTAATTTAATTAGTGGACATTATTATTTTGACATAGAACTAAATATGTCATTTTTCTGTATACCTACTTTAATGATTTATTAATACTATTTTATGATTTTTGTTAATAATGCTTAAAGAGACAAATTATTTGAAAAATTCATATATTATGTAATATTTGTACGCCACAAAGGCCAAACATGACTACTCTTTTTATACTTTTGTACATCTTGCATGCAAAATTCATGTAAACTCATGTTTCCACAAATAAAGAATCTTATCTTATCTTATCTTAACTACTGACTGTACTTACAGTTGCTTATCACGTAGAGTAAGCCAAATAATAATAACTAGCTTCCACCAGTGGCTTCGCCCGCGTGATATCTTTATAAATTATAGCCTATGTTACTCACTGATAATGTAGCATTCAGCGTGATTTAGCAACCGCGATCGGACGCAGCGAGTCGCTAAAACGCGATGCAGCATCAATGTTATCGCAAAATCGCTTGTCGCTGATGCTAAAAGTAGCTCGTGTGAACAGGCCGACATATATTTTAGGTTTCTGCACTCCTTCTCATAAAGTTATTATTACTAGTGGTAAAGTAATAATAACTTTATGCTCCTTCTCCATATATTATAAAGTTTAACTATGCCAAATCTGACACTCCTCCATGCGCGCAATATGCTTAAAAAGGGGCACAAAGTTTTTTATTCACGTATTAATACACAGATAACCATTTCCAATATAATAAAAACAGTATACTGGCTGTATACAGATGTTTTCGTAAAAAATAATATGGAATACTAGTTTGATGTAAAAATAATTTGTTTTACTGTATATTATTTGACGTAACACAACTCAGTCCCTCCTGTAAACGTTGGAAGCGTAATGGATATTCAATTGAGCGATGAACACAGCGAGATATTTGTGGTAAAGTTGTCAGTCCCTCGTTACCGAGCACGCGTGGTTGATCAGTCGGCCATAATTACCGATCTTTAGGAAAACATACATTTTAGTTAGTATAGAAGGTACACTAAATGGAACAGAGGGCCGAGCACGAATGTTTTGACGTATCGTAACGTAAACGTAACCAAATTTAGAACCAAAAATATACGTTTAATCCATAGAATAGTTATAAGTCTATGGTTTAATCCATGATATTTTTTTGGAAATACATGCAATATTTTTTCATTTCATAAAACAAATGTGTTTGTTGCATCAAATTGAACAAAAATGCGATAGATTGTTGAATTGTTGTATTTTACCGCACGGGTATTGCGTATGCATTTAATTATATCGTTTTTGTCCTAGGATAAACTGTTTTCCTCAAAATATTTTGTTTAAATCAGAACTAAGTTAATGCATATTTCGCTATTAAATTATCATTTTCGCACTGGCCGTCATTGTTGCAAATGAAAATGAATTCTAAAAAGTCATTTAGTTCATGGTAAAAATTATTGTTTAAGTTTCTTTTTAAAATTCCCTTCTTTTTGTAATTTTGGACCGAACACAAGGTTTTAAACTGTTTGGAGGATTTTATTTCAAATTATAGGTTTAATGAATTTTTATTACTCATAAAGAACACAGTTCACTTAAAATAAGCGTAAATTACTAATGCTAACTAATGATGGACACCTATTACAATATTTTACTTATTTCTAAAATCGAACGGTTCTAAAAGATCCTCAATTGAGTTACCTATTAATTGTTTGAAAAATTATTGCCCAATAATCCGCAATAGCCATTGGAGCAGAAGTGTAGAAAATCACTTGATTCTTTTTGAAGAAAGAACAAGTAGAAATATATTTTATAACCAAAAATTACAATTCACAATCCATACAAATAATAAATAACAAAAAATTGCCAGTTGATCTAATAAAAACTAACAAAAACAATAAAAAACAGAACTATAAATAATTTGAAAGTATATCTACAGATAGTCACAGTGTAGTCGTAGTGTGATTTTTACACACTGGGTCTACGTGTCTATCATCCTTATTTCCAATCGCGGGACTACTGGAAGAAATTTCTTTAGAAATAAGTAGTTCCATTGTGCTCATTTGTCTGTAACATTTTTATTACCATGTTTTCTTGTGTGTACATAAATAAATAAAATAAATAAATAAATAAATAGTCCGATATCGTCATCGATGTTGATAGCGTCTTAAGTGTCAAGTGCCATTCATGTTGTCAAACCTCTATTTTTACAAAAGTTTGCGAATAAGTTACACTTAAGTTACAGTTGAAAGCTGCACACATAATGCTCTCATCAAACTTTCAAAGAGATTAGCTCTACTAACAACGTACGAAGAATCCCCAAGTGAGCAGATAGTCGTTATATGAGTTTCCTACGGGCAGCAGGTGGTTCCAATCAGTCGTGATGACGGCGCGGAAAGCTGTCTGCACTCAAACATCACACACACACTCTTCACTCCAAACAAACACTACAGAAAACTACCAGTAACACACATACACCGATCATATTCCGTCACTACAGCTACGCACACATATGCAAGAGTTCACCTAAACTCACCAATCACGTATAGATTTTGTATGTGTGCGGCCAGGGATGGACTTCGGGACGTGTGGGTGTCGCTTCAGTCGCGTTTGAAGTGCGTTCCCCGCATTTATCTCTGACCATCCCGTCGCGTTAAAACCCTTTCCACGTTCAGGGAATTTTCCATCACATGTAAAATAAATGGGCAACGGAACGAAACGCCCCGCGCCGCTTTATGCGTACACTGTATGGAATTTAAATTCGAAATAAAATGGTGGGGGCTGGTTTTCGAAAACTTTACACTAAAATTCAGTTGGTTTTTAATTGAACAAAGTTTGCAATGGCTTTATTGATGTGTAGTGGGATGGTCTACATAAATGCGTGCTCTTGATTAATAAAATATTCTTATAGTAAACTTGATTAGATTAGAATTTGAATTTGATTATTACTTGCGATAACGGTGAAGGAAAACATCGTGAGGAAACCTGCACACTTGAGAGGGCCTCATAATGTTCTCGATGGTGTGTGTAGTCCACCAACCCGCACTAGGCCAGCGTGGTGGACTAAGGCCTAACCCTTCTCATCCTGAGAAGAGGCCCGTGCCCAGCAGTGGGACAGTAATGGGCAGTGTTTTTTTTTATTTTTTTTAATAAAATTAAACATTAACTGGTGATCCTATTTAATAATTAAATATCTTTGTAATTTACGATACTTCCGTGCTCGGATTCAACAAAGTTGAAGCTTGCTGAATAGCAGTGGCGAAGAGTCCATACAACCCGATTCCCATCGGCTTCCCTTTAGGATTTGGTTAATGCATAAACCAACGTAATATTATATTATTTACTCATCACACTGATTAAAAAAACGCATGTTATTCAGTTAGGTCAAGCTCTTCTTCTGTATAGATTACAAGAGACGGTATTGATATTGGATGTCTTGCAGCATTATTTGGTGAGTGTGCTTTTTTTGGGACGGAAAATTTTCACGCTTCGCCACTGCTAAATAGTTATGTTTTATGTTTCCGTTACAAAGGTTTCATGCATTTGGGAAACTAATTAAACTAAAGTAACTTTTTAGTTTTATTAAGCAATGCCGTACTACTGTCCCGTAGGTATTCTACATAAGTTTGACTGTTCAACATATTTAATTGTACATACCATAATAGATCGGAAGCCGGAGGACTGGGTGCGGTCGCGCTTGGGAGACGCCTATGTCCAGCAGTGGTCTGCTTGCTGCGCTGGTTGATATCATAATAATATGGTTGTTCTTGGACCTAGAACAACAATATGAACAATATTGAAGTCGCAAAAGGCATTCTCTATCAGACAACCTTAGGGTAATACAGAGATAATGAAGGTAGATTCACCAAAAAAAACTTAATTGAGAGGTGGGTAGACATAATTATACTTACAATATAATGTATATGATAAAAAATTATTTACCACTAGATATCTATCATGATATAGGCCATGTATATCCGTGCACGCCCACCTCTCCGCGTCCCGCAAACCATCGGGAGGGTCGCGCTTACAGCGGTCAATAGATCTCAAAAATTGTGACGTCACAAATTAAACTACACAGTCCCTTTTTAATTTGTCTCCAGAAAATTACCTTTTTAGAGCAAAATAAACAAATAAAACAGTAGCGGTCAATTTAAATTCAAGATACATAGCACACTTGTCAATGCCACTCTCAAGGGCGGTAACAGGAAGCCTTTACAAATTGGCCGGCGTACAGCGGCGTAAGTTGTGAGAGACACGCTTTTTGTCACGTTATTATAGTACTAACAAAACTACCTATGAAATAAAGATAGTATCTTTAGTCTAACGTAACTGAGAAAAGAAGTTACTCGGTGAATCCTTTGATTTTAATCTTAAGAGAAAATTATCGTAAGAAGCAATGTAGATTTGACATAATTTGACGGCTTTCTGGACTATGTGCCGCCGAACAATTATTTGTATAATCTACAGATAGTTGTCCCGGGTCTTGATGTTTGTGGATGTGCAGATTTGTGTTTGTAAACGTACTCACGGCACAGGAATAATTCGTAGAGTATCCCAAAGTTTTTATAAAAAAGAAAAATAAAAACACCCCTCAGCCATCCTTTTTGCCAGCCATTTTTGATACTTCAATTATCTCTATCAGTGAGTCGGTTCCGTAAAGAGTAGATAGACGCCATTTTATATCCTTTCAGCCGAAATGATACAAATGAAACATATCAGTGTTTCGGATCAATTTAGTGGGTCAGATGCAAATGTCCCAATCGCAAAAATGATACAGTTTGCCCACGCCTAATGTGACACCTTAACAGCCAATCGCCCATGCCTTATGTAGTACAAGCTCCAAGAGCCGAAGGCGACAAAAGAGCCAAAAAATAAATTTTATTGGCCTATAATGGCATAATTGAAAAATGTGGGCGGAGATCAGAGGAGATACAATAAATAATACACGTGGAGGAAATAAGGAAATTCGGTTATTGTAAAAGATCATTATAATATTTTCTTGTGGGTGTCGTAAGAGGTCACGATGAGATTAATAAAAAAGTAGCAATAATAACTTATCATCGTTTATTTTTATGCAGTGATAGCCTAGTGGTCGAACGCTTGCCTGCCGTGCAGGAGGGTCTGAGTTCGAACCCGGCCCGCACCTCTGACTTTTCGAATTTATGTGCGGATTGCAATTTGATTATCACTTGCGATAACGGTGAAGGAAAACATCCTGAGGAAACCTGCACTCCTGAGAGGACCTCATGGTGTGTGTAGTCCGCCAACTCGCACTAGGATAGCGTGGTGGATTAAGACCTAACCCTTCCCATTCTTATTTAATAACTTATCCGTCAAAAACCCCCGACTCAAACTAGAATTAAATCTCTTCATCAACTAGAAAAGAGGTGATGATCTTCAAACAGCTGAGCAGATTTTCTTGATGCGGCAAAGAACACTCTCGATTAAGACACCTTTCAAACGAAAAAAACTTAATCAAAATCGTTTCATTCGATCAGGAGTTATGATGCCACAGACAGCCACACAGATACACACTAAAAACTTATAACACCTCTTTTTCGTCGGTGGTTAAAAAGTAGCAATAAATACAACGCATACTAAATTGTAAACGCAGACGCCTCAATATGAAGTTTTCTATAATGATATGAGGATACTATGAGAAGACATTATAGTTTACTGATGTTTTATCATTGACGGCACGATTGATAGCTGGTTCGATTCCCACACAGAACAAACATTAGTACGGCCTACAGATGGTTCCGGGTCTGGGTATGTGTACATGTGAGATGCATGTTTGTAAACTGTACCCATGATACAGGAGAGACCCTAGTGAGGGGTAAGGTTCTTATAAAAATTAAATATAAAACAAAAAGCTCACCTCATTCTACTTCTGAGGTACAATCTTGAAGAATTCTTTTATTCAATAACCTCTTCTTTATGTTTCGATGCACAATTTTAATTTTATTATCTCGTATATATACGAGTAATCTACAAAATAATTTGTATAAACTATAGGTGCCATTCCGGCATTTTTTGTAATTAGATTGTTTTTCTCCGTCTTACACGAATCGGGAGTTCTAAATTATACCTTAAAAATACAAAAAAGAAAGTTTAAATCCCGTTCAGCCAGTAACTCAGCGCAACCTTCGCGATAAAACCTTCCGAGGAGGCCAGATAGATTATTTGATGAGGCGATAGTGAGTCTCTTAATTGAGTCGCGAAATAAACAACCAAGAACGCTGCTCCGATAAATGTGCAAGAAACGAACGATTTCTTGCAACTAGAGTCACGAACTGCCCAGTTATACAAGGTTATTGTGTGAAGAGAAACTTATGTCATCTTTTTCTTGCCTACACTTGTAAATAAAGATAATTTTGCTTAGAACAAGTTGCAGACTGAAAATAAATTTATTTTCTTTCTTTCTTTCTTTCAGACTCTTCAAACTTCGCTTAGATATAAAGGATATTTTTTTATGTAGTGCGCATAATTTGTATAGTAATTCAGTCGAAAATTCGACTTAGTCCATACTAAGTCGAATTTTCGACTGAATTACTATACAAAAAAATGAATTGCAATTATGCGTGTCCTCCATAGGACAAGCATAATTTATTGGCGCAAGCCATACAAAATATTTATTTTATTTTATTTTGGAGTGATTTTTAGTACTGCGGTAGCATTTGGGAACGGACAATGAATTACTCTGCAGCGCACTACATAAAAAAGTATCCTGTAGAGAAAAATATGCATATTTTTTGTTTTCATTTTTTTTATATACTGTCGCAGACGATGACTTTTGCTGTACGACATTAAATGAAATTATGTATCACGATATAATTTCATTTAATGTCGTACAGCCATCGCCACCTTGTATATTCTTCCATTAATCTCCTGGAAAAAATATCGGAGAAATATTTGGTGACGTGTGTAAAGCCGAAGATATTCGAAATACCCACACAGTACAGCATCGATTACTAATCGACTGTCATTAACTAGACTCGAGAAGTAATTAGTAAGTGGCGGATGTAGACTGTGACGTCAGCCGATAATGACGCGCATCCATCAAATTTGGAGACTTGCAAACTGCATGTAAAAGTACAGGTACTTAAATATAGTGAGCGTCTGTCGGGAACCGACAAAAAATAGGGGTGTTATAAGTTTGTAGTGTGTATATGTGTATCTGCGTATCTGTGTGTCTGTCTGTGGCATCATAGCTCCAAATAGAAAGAAGAAAGAAAAGAAATAAAATCAATTTATTTTTTGCACACAGGACACCGAGCATGCACACATAACAAACATAAAAAATAAAAAAAACCAGGAAATTACATAAAATAAAAACAATGAAAAATAAAGCATGGAAGTGTGTGTCCCTCATGTGCAAGAAAATGGGCATCGATCAGCTTGTTGTCATTGGCAACACCAATGACGCTGGTTTTCATCGATGACCGATAAATCGGATGGACCAAGCTCTTTTTCTAGTTTTTGACGATTAGGTTACAATAATATAAAGATTGCAAAAGTCTTAGGACTTTTTGTAATCAAAATCTCAATCACGCATAAACGGCTGAACGGAATTGGATGTTTGGCAAAGTGCACTGATACAGTGCTGTAGAAGGGGATGAAGTTAAAATGCGAACTAAATCTCATAGGAAAGAAAGCAAAGTAATTTATTTGTTTGCAAAATTAAGGAACTACATGCAATAACAAAAAATAATCAAAATAAAATAAAAAACTACAAGAAAATCAAAAATTAATATATAAAGTACACAGTAGGACACTACCTACCAGTCAAGCTTTGGGTTAATATAGAAATAAGCATCGAATGAGATACATAACAGTACAAACCCTATAGAAACTCCCCCCCCCCTTCGTAGGGTAGAAATCCCAATATTAACAATCCACAATCAGGAAATCCTATTCACCCATTCGCGTTCCAAGACAAAATCCTTTAGGCTTGTCCACATATTTTATACAGAAACAATACAATAGAGCAGCTGGCAGCGTATTTACATACGCTATCAAATGTAGGGACGGGCTCCGTCGATAAAAACGAATAAAGGACCAAACCTCTTTGATTCATAAATCACGCAAGATGGTGGGGCGAATTATTCGTACGTTTAAAAGATAAGTCTGACTATGGATTCTTAGATTCGTTTTTTGAAAGAAAGAAGAAAGAAAGAAAATACATTTATTCAGCACGGACAGTGACAATACACGAGAGAAAAATAAAATAAAAATTAACTTAAACCTTTAAACAGTAAAAAATAAAAAATAAAACAGACACTGAGAACAAAATAAAAATTAAAACTAAAATAGTCATCCTATTGTAGTTATTATGTTAATTGTTTTTATGTGAAATTTTATGTTTATATTTTATGGTTTAGTTAATAGGTATGTGCTTATAACATCGCTTTGGAGTATTTATTCTGTTGGATGTTGTAATGTTATTAAATAAATAAAAATAAATAAATGTTGTCAAGTATGCCCCCATGCCGAAAGGGCAGCCAGCTCAGCATTTTAATAGACTGTTAGAATAATTCTTCATTGAATGAACGTTACTGTAATCACCATGTTTGGGAAACAAATTGGTGATTTAAAGAAAGAAATAAAAAGAGTTTATTAGCACAACAAAAAAAATAAAAGCAAAAACAACGAAAACGTAAAATAAAATGAGTTATTGTGCCAAAAGGCCGCGGCTCAGCATAATGTCAGGAGGCAGAGATACTGGCCACCCTCGCTGGTATTCAGCTGCAGCCCACGAGTGCCATACGCTCGAAACTATCAATATTAAGTTATAAAACACCTACTACAAAAAAAATGTTTTAGTTTTTCATCAAACAGTCGCCGGCGCCCGCAATGAATACATTTTCTATAGTATCCACTTTGCGTCGCTTGATGGGTTATCTTATTTTCATATTTATTATTGTAAAATACCTTAGTCTTATACGAGTAATTTCAAGCCTCTCATATTTTACGGGATGAAGGCGCCAAGTGCGCTCCACTCCGAGGCAAGTTCCGCCATTTATTTCAACAAGAAGCAATAATGTTGTAAGTACTTACAGAAAATTACCTACCACTTCAGACCGTTGTATCACAAACATTAATTTTGAATCTACAAATATCGTTGCGTGGGTTTTTCGCCCAAACCGCAAAATCATGTTTTTGGATATAAACGCCTTTTAATTAGACTACAGCCTGGGCCCTAAAATGTATAATCCATACTTCCATACTAATACTATAAATCCGAAAGTGTTTGTTTGTTTCTTTGGCAACTCAATTAGTACCTCACCCGATTTCAACAATTTATACAACTTATACAACCTGGGGAATGTATACGATACTTTTAACCCAGAAACGGTCCAATAGAATAGAATAGATCTTTATTTCATGTAAACCAGATACAGGCACTTATGAAATGTCGACACTAGGTGCGCGGTACCAAATAGTAGATCCTATGGAGAAGAACCGGCAAGAAACTCCATGGAAACTCTTTTAAAATTATAAATTACAATTTTGATCAATTCACAGTCCACGCAGGCGAAACCGCGTACAGAAGCTGGTGTGCTAATAATTCATTACCCAATCAACACGATCGCGCTGACAATTGATAAATGAAACTCGATTCTACATCGACTCGTTTCGTCTCGACGTTTTAGCTTAATCCCCTTTGCTATAAATTAATAGAATGTTACATTTTTAACGTGTGCAATATTTTTTCTTTAGCTTCTAAAAACTATCTCCCTGCAAACGGTCACGTACTCTTTGCCAACAACGAGCATTTCTTTCTATGCCTTCAACACTTCAGACTTTAAGAGCGAGTTCAGACGCAACCACTCGCTGTACAATTCTACAGGCTACTATTATTTATTTCGGTCGCCATATCAAGAAACATATAAACCTTTTCCTTTTCAAATAGCAATACAAAAAGTTAGATTAGGCACAGATTTTTTTTTAAATAATTTCCGAGCTACTGGCTCTTTTTTTTTAATAGAGTCTCTTTATTATTTCAAACTAATATTTAAAGTATAAAAGTAGCCTCTTATTCTGCTATTAATATAACTCCTGTTTTCCTTTATATCTAACCGTGACCATGTTTTATTTATAGCAGTAAAAGGAATATGCGTTCGTGTGGCCGACGCGACGTAAAATACATTCTGTATTTTTATTTAAAATAACTGACGTTCTACATAATTTAAGATTATATGTCTTTAAATGAAAAAAAATTACAACTTAGTTACTAGAGGCTTATTTTTTATTATTTTTAACTATTGAGATTAAATGAGTTATTTTTTTTTCTAATGTCCACACTGTAACATCAATGTTCTTAAATTTAGAAGCCTGATCGCCGTAGCTTAAATTGGCTTGCAAGAGTATATAAGAAAGAAGAAGAAGAAAGAAAAGAAAGAAAATTCATTTATTTGCCACAAAAACAAGACACACTGGAATGACAGATACAGGTAATAAGAAGAGGACAGGTTCATAGACAGAGAAGACATTATTTTAGGATGGCAACAATGTAAAATTGAGTAGAAAAAATAATAATTTTAAATAATAAAAAATATGTGGGTATCTGCGACTGCGCATCACCTAATCAGTGTGTGTCCCGAGCTGTAGCAAATGGGTGTCCAGCTCAGCATGTGCCAGGCTATGACACCTGACGCTGATATTCTGCTGGATCCCGGCTAAGACATACGGATGTCGAGCATAGCAGTAAAGGAGTTTGCGTGTGTGTATTTTGTCAAATGTTGTGAAATCGAAGTAAGTATCATGTACATTATTTTACTTATAAACGATGATTATGCGTTATTCAACTGAGGTAGCTGATAAAATTAAATAAATATACTTCTGGGTGCTACTAATATCATTTAGTGACACTCACTGTGTCACATATAAGACAGTCACTGTGTCCACCACTAAGCGCATCTGAACCCGTCGTTATCTTAACAACTCGAACCCGTCCAACGGTTTTCAATTTAATAACAAGATCCACTTTGACGGAGCAGTTTCTTATAACTTTAATTGTTTGGCGACGCCGGAGATATTGCATTTCAACTGAAAGTGTTTCTGATGGAATATTAATCCTTTCTGATACAACTTGAAGCCTGAGATCATTGTTTTGCGCGAGATAGGGATGGAGATACTGAATGATAGTGGTGTCTCTTTCTCACATGGGATGATAAGTGTGATGGTATAGGAAGACGGGATCGTTGGCGGTTTGGTGAGCATGGATTTTCTTGTTACCGTGTAAGTTATGGTGGGTTGGTTCAGAAAGCGGATAACTTGGAACGATTGTGGCAATTTCTAGAGTTATTTGAATGATAACGGTTCGGATTTGTAATATGAAGAGTAGTTTATATGCGTTTATTATCTTGTAGAATAAGCAGAGATCGTACCTACCTTACCTTAGGTTCTACCAATCGTACCTAATTTTTGAGCACTTGTTTATTTTTCAATCTATACTTAATATTATAAAGAGGTAAAAGGTATCCTACCAAGGTGTAGTAGGTAAGGGTATCAACCCTAAAGTTAAACCGGTTATCATACTTTTTGGGTTGCTGACTCCCGTAACAACTGTCATAAGTATTCGTATGACAGCCGGAGACACCTGCTTGACGTACTTTCTGAGGCATCCCCTATGGCGCGCGCCTGCTGTCCCGCAGCATGAATAAAAATCGCTTGGGCGCGCAATGCTGTCCCACGGCACGGCCACTTGAGATCTCTCGTGTGTCTCGATATTCGAAGAAACGGTCACCCATCCAAGGACTGACTTGCAACAAGCGCTGCTTAACCGCGCTGATTGACCATGTAGCTACGAGCCATTCTTCACGAAAATTCTTAATCTGTGGAAATAAATTCCTAACCTTTAAAAAATACCCTTTAAACTCCTGTATCAGCTAGATATGCCTCTATAAACAGACATTTTCCTCTAGATATTCATAGGAAGACGCCCGGATATTGCGACACGCGGAAGTGGTGAATATCTTGTTACTACGTCACATCAAAATTCACTAGCTTTTCTCGAATATTGACAATATTTTATACGGGAACCCATCCTTGTTTGTGTTTGTAGAGTAGGCAGATTTCATAGTAGTAAACTTTTAAAGATGCAATAGATCATTGAAGATAAAAAAAAACATATTCATAGTTCACATCTAACTTTGTATTTTCTTTTCTTCTTTGAATAGAAAGAAAGAAAAAAGAAAAGAAAGAAAAAGAAAAAAGTATTTATTTGACACAGCACAAAAACAAATCTATACTTATAATAAAATCGTAACGGAGCGAAAACTGTACATTGAATATAAAAAAAAAAAAACTGCTACGTGATCTATAATCGACACTGATGCCAAAAATATAGTTTTTAGAATTTTTGTCTGTTTGTCTGTTTGTCTGTTTGTCTGTTTGTCTGTCCGAGCTTCACGGCCAAACCGCTGAACAGACTTTCATGAAATTTTGCAGTAATATCTGTCAAAGGGCTGGTCAACATATAGGCTATAAATTATCACGCTATTATCTATGGGGGGTGAGCTAAAGTGCATTATGCCTGTGTACTATTATGAGCTACCACTTCATTATTAAGAGCCAAATCTTAATGAAATATTGTATTATTATAATTCATAGGTCCGGTCAAAATATGTAATAATAATCATCACCCTATTCGTCTAGGGGGCTAAGCAAAATTAATCTTCGTTTTAGTTTCACAGTTCCTGTTTTCATTTTAACTCCTCACTTGATCCAGTTCTTAAATTAGTAAAATGGTATATTTAGTAATGCCCAGTATTATTTTTTTACTGATAAACGTTTTTTCTTCGGCATCATACTTTAAGGTACGTATTTCACTGACTGCTATGCTCCAAAAGGTGAAGCGTGATGATAGCATACGACATAATACCTTACTCACGAGATAATTACTTTTTTAAATGCGCTACCAGATATTTCCACGAAACTGTGATTTCATTATTTTTTTATTACATTTTTCTGAAACTAGATGGCGTTAATAGACTTTTTAACCAAGACCGAGATTTTGTATTTCCAGTAAATATTGAGATAAGATAATTATTAGGATTGGGTAGATTTTTTTTTATCAATAGAAGTTGTCGGAAACCTGTAGGATGGGCTTTTTGGAATCGAATAGGTAATTAGGAATTTCAAAGCCTTATTGGCAGTATTATAATAACATGTGCTTGCTGTTTACTGCTACCATTGCAAATTGATAAGGGCTAACATCGTTTGCATTCTGGACAACAGCAAATTAAGTTCATAGAACATTCTTTTTACAACATAGCCTTTTGCCTGATGCACGGCAGCTGAAAATTCATTGACTTGAGGATGACTAGAATAATCTGTCGGCTACCAATTTCTCAGTGAAAAGAATAATATAATTATTACCTATTTCTTTATTATTTTCAGCACATTTCATTCTTTCATTTTTTCATTGTCATTTCATATTAAATATATATTATTGTGTTTCTTTAAATTTGTCTTCAGTCTCCCTAGATAGAGTTGGGATCGAAATATTTGTTCTTTTAATTGGTTTTATGTGTTTACGAAAATGTGAAGTTTATAATTTGGATGTTTAGCTACTATTGTTAGATTCAAGACGATAAAATCATTACGAGGGGCACTAACGGTCACCGAATTCTCACCGACTACGTCGTTGTCGTTGTTAGTCGTTAGTAGAGTGTAGACAAAATAAAGGTATCGCTAGATCACCTACTTTGTATTTATGGGATGAAAGTCTGAGAGCCAACAAAAAAAAAGAAGTTACCTCATCTCGGGAAAACACCGAAAAATATTTCAATGAAACTTTACAGTAATCGTATAGATAATAGTCTAACTTAACAACTTTCATTTGCAAGAGTTGACTAGATCCGTAGATACAGTTTGATCGCTCTATTGTAAGCAGTCCTATACAAAGCGGAGGTCACGATTGATTGGTTATACAAAATAATGCTGTATTGGACCTACTTTGATGCGACTTTCACAGTAGTATAATTTATTAGGGATCGAGGACTTATAGTAAACATATTTCATCGCACTATCACTCATAGGAGTCGAGCAATGTAACATATTTTGTGTATAATGTATGATGGTGATCAAACATAAGAATTTAACAATTTCGATAGGACTTTCACAGTAGCACTACTAAGGGGTCGACTTTTTAACATAAATTTGTATCATCACGCTACGCTACGCTCACGGGAACTGAACAGTGTATTTTTTTTTTTGTGTACACACGCCTACTATCAAGCTATACATTTCCAGTAAAAGCTGACCACGTATTGTATAGGCTTCCCTTACAATAAGAGGTCAGCTTATCATACTAAAAATTTATAGCTAAATTAACGTTATAGCTCGATATGTATCCGTGGGTACTAACGTCGATAGTTAAGAAATTTGTGATTTAAACGAGTTTATTTAACATTTTCGGTAAAAAACCATCACGGCAAATTACTATACATATAAAGGAAACTTGATAGTTTTTCAACATTAGATATGTTTATTTCGACACCCATCGTAACTAGCTAAGTGGAGCGGTAAATAGTAGAATAGAAGCCGACAAATATCAGGTTCAAATCCGGTCTCCGTGTTTTTATTTTTTGTATTTAATACTAATTGATAAAATTTTATATTATTAGAAACATGTATTTTTAAAACATTATTCAAGCACCCCTACAGCACGCGAACGAAGTCGCGGGCACAGCTAGTATAATAATATAACAAAATAAAAGAATAAAACATGTAAAACAAAAAAGAATGAAAAATATAAATAATAATAATAGTTTTTGGTCTAAGAGTGGCAAGCACAGCTGCTGTTCCTGGATTTGGATTCCCAGGTTGAGCAAAGTTTACAACTGTGGATGGCAATGGGTCGTCCACGTGGGTCTTAATATGAGTATCGATAAAATGTAGTTGTACTACAACAATACCGTGATGAAATACTGTTATTTTTTGTATCTGATATGACCATAAGTAGGTCGACAAGTGGATAAACGTGACGAAATTTTATTTTCTTTTCATTATCGCAATGTAACAGATCCCTTGAAAGCTTTTCACACAATGTAAGCAATACATTCACACACAGATCTCTAATAACTCTTTTATAACAGACCGCGAACAAAAGCGTCGTTTTTCAAATTCTTTTGTCGTGCCGCACGGCCGATTCCGTATCGTTACGGGCCCGTTCACACGAGCTACTTTTAGCATCGGCGACTAACGATTTTGCGATATCATCGATGCCGCATGTTTTAGCAACTCGCTGCGTCCGATCGCGGTTGTTAAATCGCGCGATTTAGCGACTGCATCGCGATTTGGCGACTCACTGCGTTCGATCGCGGTTGCTAAAAATATCGCGAGTGAACGGAGTAGCGATCGATCGCTGCATCTAGCTTCCGATCGCTAGTCGCCGATGCTAAAAGTAGCTCGTGTGAACGGGCCCGCGAGTTGCTACGCACGGCTCGAAACGGGAACACGACACGTCAGGAACAGTACCACGGTACCAAGGAAATAACGGTTCTTCACATGGAAAGGACGTTTTAAATAGAATTTTAACTTTCGATATTTTAAGGAACAATGTTTTTTTTATTACTATCTACTTCCTTGATATTAGGTGCAAAATTCTTCTAAAAGCGAGAACCTTATCCACTATGTGAAACCGTTTTGATTGTAAGAGAAAACTTAAATATCCTGCAAATAAACAACCAAATAATGCTGCACTCTTGCAGTGTTGTGTTCCTAACAGTGAGCAAGTTCGCCAGTCCTCCTTGCGAAAGCGTCGTGTTCGTCGTGGGCGGTGTGCGTCATAAACTCACGATGATATTAGTAGGGTCGATCACGTGCAAGTAATGCCCCTGGTGTTGCAAGCGTCCAAGGTTACGATAACCGCTTACCATCAGGTTATTCCCATCCTTGGTTGCCACCTTATATGCGTACACTTCGGTTTCGTTTAGGGTATTTTTACACCCTGTATATGAATCATAAATAAATCATAAATAAAATTGGTCATTTCCATCAAAACAAAACCATTATATTTAATACAATTCAAAATATGTAGTAAAGTAAATTCAATTAAAAGATAATTATTATAAATACATTATGATGATGATGATGATGATGTTAGCCTATATCATCCCACTGCTCCTTTTTATCTGATGTAAAATAAAGAGTATTTCTATTCTATTCAATTCAATTTCTTTTTAATAATAAAATAAATAAAACTATGGTTTTAAATAAAACTCATTCTGAGTTAAGCTCGCCTTTATGCATATTTTTGTATATTCCATATTTTGTGTACAATAAAGTATAAAATAATTTTCCTGTGTCAAAATATACCACGTGCCTAACTTCGAAGGCAATCAATTAAAGGTTTACCTACTCTTCAATGCTCTTCCAAATGGCTTCGAGTATATAAAGGAGATAAAAGCCACAAAGTAACCTAAGTTAAGCGCATACACGTGTGACCTTTTAAGAACACGTTTCGAGAAAAGGTAAAAGATAATAGAAACTTTTTCGTATGGACTTGTTCAGACTTAGCACTTAGAAAATTGATGCCAAAAAATACGCACCGTTTATTTTTCATTGCCAACTTAATGAAAAAGTTGTAGGGGTTTCGTCTTATAATTACTGAATACAGCTTATCGAATACGAAAATTGTGTTCTATTCAACGCATGATTGGCTTGCTTGGACAGAATATCAGCAGATGAGCATGCCTCGCGTTGCCAACTACTATGCTGACTGCTGAGTCCAAGACCTTTTTATGTTCACTTTCTTGTAAAACACAAAAAGTCGTCGATGAAAATCAGCGTCATTGGTGTGGCCAATGACAACAAGCTGATCGATGCCCATTTTTTTGCACATGAGGGACACACACACACACTTTTCTTTCATCATTGTTTTATTATAAAGTAATAGTAGTAGTTTTTTAATAGTAGTAGTAGTTTTTTTTAATAGTAGTAGTTTTCTGGTTGATTTTCTTTCTTTCTTCTTTCTTTGTATGATGTATCCCCTTGCTACCTATATAATTTCAAAGACAAATAAAGATCTTCTTTTCTATTCTATATAATTCTAATCTTCTTCTTCTTAGAGTGCCTCTCCGACTAGCGAAGGTTGGCAGTCAGCTCTGCATATTTCTTTCTGTCTCTTGCGAGGCGAAACAGTTGTGCAGCACTCGAGACTCCAGTCCACTCACGAAGGTTCCTCAGCCACGACTTCTTCCTGCGACCAACGTGTCTCTTGCCGGCTACTTTGCCCATCATAATAAGTTGCAGAAGGCCGTATCTATCGTGTCTAAATACGTGACCCAGATATGCAACTTTCCTTCGTTTGATGGTATCCCAAAGCTCGCGCTTCTTACCGATTCGTCGCAGGACCTCCTCGTTGGTAACCTTCTGAGTCCAACTAATTCTAATAATTGAAGAATTTCCATGTGATGACAAATCTTACAATTATATCCAT
This sequence comes from Allophyes oxyacanthae, assembly GCA_932294325.1. Lineage (NCBI taxonomy): Eukaryota > Metazoa > Arthropoda > Insecta > Lepidoptera > Noctuidae > Allophyes > Allophyes oxyacanthae. The sequence goes on along the minus strand of OW028610.1, from coordinate 18,796,682 downwards.
AGTGTACTACAGCCCATGGGCCGAAATAGCGGACAAAACCAAAAAAAAAAAACAGGTTCAATAGGTCCAAACTCCGAACAGCTCTCGAATTTTTTCAAAGAAAAAATTTTAATATCACTAATCAACCATACGGATCAACAATAAGATCAATGACGCGGTCATGATATAGAAAAACAAGGAACAATGCCCAAATATTTTTGCTAAACTAAAAATTCAAAACGAACCTACTAACAGTCGAGAACAAAATATTCACGCGAGCAATCCAGCATAAGTTATACGATACATTCCTTTCAATATCGTTATAACTCGCTCCGACGGACGACGGAAACATCCGAAGTTTCTGGTTTCCTGGAGGCCGAGAGATGTAGGGTTACCAGAGTGGAAAGCTATCATGGAAAACTTTCGCGGTTTCTATTGGATAACCATATATATTTGTTGTGTTCTGTTTTCTAGTAATTTGATATTTAGCTCGAAAGGAGTATGAAAGTTGATGGCTATCAGAGAAGAGGCAGACCAAAGAAAAGATGGATGGACTGTGTGAAATTTGAATTGAATTGAATCCGGAAATGACGTCTGATAGAGATGAATGGAAGAAAAAGACATATTACGCCGACCACAAATAAAATGGGATAAGGGCAGGAGAATGATGATTTAGCTCGACAGGGAAAAAGTTAGACGGACGCTTTTTATCTCCCCGACACAAAAAGAGGGGTGTTATAAGTTTGACGATTATGTCTGTCTGTCTGTGTATCTGGCTGTGACATCGTAGCTCCAAAATGGATGGACCGATTTCAATGCGGTTTTTTTTAATTGAAAGCCAGTTTAATTTTGGCTGAGTTTTATAAAAAATCTGTTCAGTGTCGTTCAAAACTTACAGCTCTTTTTCTAGATGGAGGCGGGGGTTTTGACAGTTACGTTAAGTTATTTGAACGGTTAATGATTCTCTGTTTGGATATTACAAACATAGGTACATTAGCTCGAGACACACACCGAATAGGTAGTTAAAAGGCAAGGTGATGTTCAGTCGGTGCAGTATACCTATTTTTTTTTATTTTTTTTTTCTGCTTAGTTTTACACTGTTGCCATCCTAACATTGTATTCTCTGTCTATGCACCTGTCCTCTTCTTAGTATCTATGTCTATCATTCTAGTGCGTCTTGTGTTTGTGGCAAATAAATGTTTATTCTTTCTTTCTTTCTTTCTTTCTTTCAGAACATAGGATACTTTTTATCCGGGTACATGAACAGCTAGTAAATTATAAGATGTAATCTAATCACAATACAGTCACGAATCAACTTGAGAACGATGCTACCTTACTTATGCAAATATAGGAAGATTCATAATAATCAGCTAAATTAGCATCTTGCGTTTTACTAAGCATACTTAAAAATAAAACAGTTACATTCAACACATGTTAAAATAATTACTATATTAATTACAGTTGTATAATTGAGCACAAAAATTAACACGTTTATAAGAATATTGTTCCACATTGGTGTAATTTCTAACATGTGCGTGTTACTGGGTATGGCACGCGAATGAGCAATTATTTGTCTAATTTTAAGGAATCTTTAGCGAAATGGTAAAATAATTATTTTCCTACGGTCGTCTGTCTATCCGTCTGGGTGTCAGAAATCAGAATACAGGCCCGGACCTCGCATGTATTAAAAATCAGTTTTTATTGTGCTACGCTAAATAGACCAGGGGGCCTAAAAAGGCCACATTGAGCAATTCATTTACTGATCTGCATAGAAACCGCCAAACAGATGATTACTGAATATGAACCTTATGCGGATGACATCAAGAGTTGTCAATTACGCAGACATTTTGACATTTGTATTAAGAATCATATTGTGTTATGATTCATCTAAAGCGGCCTTTTTAGCCCCCCTGTTCAGCAAAAATGCCAGACCACATACACCTAGTTTTCAACTGGATTTGTATAACACCATCGACTACGCGTATGAAGTGAAAGTTTTACTTATACCGTGAGGGTCACTAGCTACGGAACCCTTAGTGCCACTTAGCGGGATTTTTTAAAACAACACGCTTGTGTTCTTCTATAGGAGCGGCAGAGGTACATTGTTGTACATACACCCAATGACGGTAGTCCCATGAAATACCGTATTTCTTTAGGCAGGTTTCTGTAGGTACCTTTGCTTGACCTACAAATCTTGCTCAATACTAACACTCGGAAACCAAGCGTGCTACTCCTAGAACATTAGGAGGCAATTCATTATTTGTTATGGCTCTTCGAAAATGGGTCGTAAATCATAGGTAATATTACGGCAATCGAGAAGTTTCAGCTCCAACAAATAGTTTGGCCTCAATTCCCTCGTTCTATGGCCATACTTGATCGCAAACTCAAGTGGTAAGAAGAAGAAGTCAAAGATTTTATTTTAACTGGGCCTTTGCAAGCACTTTCAAAACGTGATGATTCTAGGTGCAAGGTTCCACTTGGGTTAGTCCTGGAGAAAATCACCAGACAACCATGAAAACAAACTAGCTGAAAACCATTGAGTGATCAGTTTGAATAAAAATATTCTCCAAATAAATTGGTACAAGTACCTTTAGCGTGCAGAGTTTCACATTTATCATTCCGTCAGTCTCTAGTTCGCTAATTCACAAAATTGAAAACCATTTATAATTTAATTAGTGTTAAAACGTTTAAGATAAAGTGTACATGAAATTATTTCAGACGAAGTATAAGGTCGGTCTAAAACGCAATGTTTATAATCGAAGCATTATAATTCTCATTATAAAATCAACATTACAAGGCCAACAAAGAAATCTAAACCATATAAGTACAAACATTTATATACTTAGACTTTTGAGTGGTCTTAGAAACGATATACGTGAGTACTCTGCACGAGTAATCGAATAAATAGAGTATTAAAAAATATATTGGGAAAATACTTAAAATATCTCATGTGATCTTTTGGAAATTGATTCATCGTATTAAGAAATACCTGAAATTCCAACCATGGATTGGAAGTTATATGTTTTGTTTGTTATATTCGGGTGTATGAAGGCACAAGATATCCCTATTTCCACAAAAGGGTCGTCTGGTATGGCACAAGGACCCCCTGGAGTGATACAAGGGGTGCCTGGAATGTCACAAGGGATACCTGGGATGTCACAAGGGTTACCTGACATGGCACAAGAGATGCCTAGGCTACCACAAGAGGGCCCTGGATTGCCACAAGGGCCGCCTGGGATCCCAATAGAGGAGCCAGGGATGGCGCAAGTGGTGCCCGGATTGGTTCTAGGGGTGCCTGGGATGGTACAAGGAGCGCCTTTGATGGCACAACAGACACCCGTGGTGTATGATGCATACTTCGGGAAGCCTATTACTGAAAAACGAAGAAACTATTTACTGAACGTCGTTAATGGATCAAGGTGAGTGATAATTGCACGTATAATGCCATGTGTAAGGGCGCATAAGGTGACGTCTGACCGCCTAAAACGTCAACCTCACCTGCATGAAGTAGGCTCTGCTACTACCCGTGCGAATCTGACAGCGCGGCGGCAGATGGCTGAAGAATAAATCAATTCAAAATAGGTAGTCCTAAATCAAACCTACAGTGAATTGTTAAAAACTAAAAACTCCGCTTGCGCTTGCGCCACCGCTCACAGAAAGAGCCTCCTTGAGAGTCCCGATCTTAACGTAATAATAGTCAGCCATATTACGAACATTGTCAACTGGCTTATCTTTCTCGGCATGAGCAGTTTTCATGGTAGATCTCATGCCGAAGGTCAATGGTTGGTTAAATCTATGTCCAAGAATGAACATCATCCATCTGATATCAAATAAGCAAGTTGGTGGCTTGATGGACTAATAGATGCCAATAACTTTTTTGCCTAGCTTGTGCACCATAGATGTGCTGCCGTGTCGGAAGGACGAGGGTCGTCGTGTGGATGGGACCTGCACCAACCCGAGGTACCCTTCCCGGGGAGCTGGCAAGTCGCCGCTTCCCAGACTCCTGCCGCCACAGTTTGGACAAGGTATGAGGCAATTTGGATACAGATCTGGATGCAATCAGTACACTGAACGATAAATGGCACAGAATTAAGAAACCCAATGCCTGCTCTCAGAGAGTACACCTGACTCCTAGCAGTTGGAATATTAATAGGCTGATCATATAAAAAAAAAATCTTTCATAATCGTACGTAGTATGAATCTCTTCGTGATCAACTCATCCAGTAATTTTGATGCCGTTTTCATTGCTATTGAGAACATTCTCCATAGATAAAGAGAAATAGGGAAAAGTAGGAGTTTCCGCTCAAACTTGGAGTCCCTCCACCTTGCAAAATATCATAGCCAAATAACACTGCTTTTTTGCAGTGATGTGTTCCTAACGATGAGAAAAGTTACCAGTGCTCCTTGGGGAAAGATCGTCGACGCTAGTAGTAGGGTCGGCAACATGCTAGTGATGCCTCTGGTGTTGCAAGCGTCCATAGATTACGGTAACCGCTTACCACCAGGCGAGCCGTATCCTTGTTTGCCACATTAGTGGTAAAATAATTTTTTACATCAAACCTAGGTATCCAAATCCACTGATGCCTTTATTCACCAGTTAACTAATCCTCACAGTATAAGGTTCTACTCTTAGTTCTTACTGATATTATAAATGTGGGTTTGTTATGATGTTTGTTACTCAATCACGCAGAAATGGTTGAACGGATTTGGATGAAATTGGGAACACAGATAGACCATGTCCTAGATTTAAATATTACAATTTTTTTAGCCGAGTGTATGAAGTAGTTTCCCAAGGATGCAAGTGAAACCAAGAACAACGACTAGTACAGTATGTTTCTGAAACAGGCAACACCTTGAGACCAGCGAAGGACGGCTCGGAATTGCCATCAACCCGATTCCTGCGCACCGAGCTGATCGGAGACGGATCCTTCAGAGACCACCACTTCTCCACATTAGCTACCCACGTCTACGTTACCACTGTTGGTGATAGCGTTGATCTGTTTTACGTATGTGAGTACCTTGCTAAAACCTATCAACTCAACCTATCGAATTCGATACGTCTTATTTCTCTTGATAAAATTGACCGTTTCCTTTTCGTCAGATTCTAAGACATCATGAGACTATGCTCGTGATAATTTCCCGCAAATTTAATTATCCGCAGGCCCGTTTGGCCCATAGGCTATAAAAAATAAAATATTGACTATGTTACATAAAAACTATTGCCTAACTTAATCGTGACAAATTGCGGACATATAATTAGATTGTTTGAAGTGGTCTACGTATACTAATAAAAATCACGACACGGTTGGCTTGCTGAGCTACAAGTTATATTCCTGCATGGTCAAATATTTGTATGACCTACAGGTTCCAAGTCTGGGTATTTGAAATGAGATTTATGTCTGATAACTGTAACACAGGAGAAGAATAATAGGAGAGTAATACAGGAGAATTCATCGTGTGGGCAAGGCTTAAAATATTAAACTAAGGATTAAGTATTTGGATTTCTAAAATAATTTCTTTAGAAATAAGTAGTTCCATTGTGCTCATTTGTCTGTAACATTTTTATTACCATGTTTTCTTGTGTGTACATAAATAAATAAAATAAATAAATAATTATTTATTGCTAAATTCGATAATCATATCAGACTGTTTGAGATAGTCACATATTGATAAAAAATCAAATCAAATAAAAAATGTGCAAATGTATTCACAATAGCGATGTTAATTAATCTAACTTACAAATTACAGATTCTATTGATTTGTCTTCTAAATAGTCCTTAATGGTATAATATCTTGTAAATAGTAATAGTTTGAAAAGTATTTTTATAAACATTGTCAGCAGTAAAACAACATTTTGTTAAAACAACACAATTAATTTGATTATGTTCAAAATTAAAGACATCTAGGCAAAAATACTACACAAGATAAAAAATCGAATCTAAATTCTGCTACAGTACGCTACGTGCTGGTCAGCGACTGCTGTGTTGGGAACACTCCCAACCGTGTGAACCCCCTGTGCATCCCCATCCCTGTGCCGGCCGACGACCCTTACCTCCGGGAGTCGGGCGTCAGGTGCCTTAACCTCACCAGGGTAGTCAACTATCAAGACTACGGTTGTCTACCTAACACTTTGCCTGCTGAAAGAGTAAGTATTCTAACTTCTTAATAATCTATCGTAAAAGCTATTTTATCAATTAAATAAACATTGCTTTCAGAAGTTTTTTTTTATATACCACGAAGGTGGCTAGCAAGCGTACGGCCCGCCTGATGGTAAGCAGTTACAGTATCTATTTATCGTGAAGAGAAAACTTTGTACCCCTTTTTAAGCATATTGCGCGGACAGCGGAGTGTGAGATTTGGGATAGTTAAAGTTTATATGGAGAAGGAATGCAGAAAGCTAAAATTACGGTCGATTATCGACCATAGGGTGAACACTAGTTCATAGAATTTTATATCAACATAGATTTTCTATCTGCCAGTGAAAGTATCGTAAAACTTTCAATTGGTCCAGCCATTTCGGAGATTTAGCTACAGCTGTTTATATTATAAGTTGATGTCATGCTCATTATACGTGGTGATTTTTTATGCGCGAGATGCTAATTCTTTTTTCTAAAATAATGCAAATAAAGTAACCTTAATTACTCTTTATAAAATCAGCTATCTGCCAGTGAAAGTCCTGTCAAAATCGGTCTATCCGTTTTGGAGATTAACCGGAATAAACAGACACTAGATGAACGGACAAAAAATTTAATTGTTTTATTTTTATTGGTACCGTATACATACCGTATACTTTCATATGCATTTATTAGAAAGCTTTTATTTTGACATTACAAACAGACACATCAATTTTATTTGTTTGTATAGATTATTATCAAAGACACCAATTTCTGCTGCCTTTACAGTATTCCTTAGTAACGCCTCTGCTAGACCTATCGCTAGTTTACGGCTATTCGGAGGAGAGAAGCCGAGCGATCCGCGCGAACCAGGGAGGCTTGTTGAGCTTCAGGATGGAAGGCAACCGGGAAGTGCCTGATGGGATCAGTGTGGTCTGCATCAATAACCGGCCGCCTGAAGTCAGCTGCTATAACTTTGGTATGCTACCATTAAAATGTTCAAACAGCGCGTATAGAATAGATCATTATTGCATGTAAACCAAATAACAAGCATTTATGAAATTTCGAGACTTTAGGTACGCGGTTCCAAACAGTTAGGTTCTATAAAGAAGAATTGGCAAGAAAATCCATGGAAACTATTTTAGAATTATAATCTTGATTAGTACAATGTTGTGGTAAGAGCTGCGAGAATAAGGTAATCAAAAAATACGAATAGGAAAATAATGATTTGCCTCTGTGTTTGAAATTGAATTTATTTATCTCATTTAAAATTGAAATACTCACAGCGCCATTTTAGCTATTTGGTCCTCCGATACACATTACGATATAAAAATACAAAACAATCCTACGAGAGTCACGCGTAGGCGGCACCTAACTTATTACATGAAGAAAATTATTACTAAACACAGATTGGGTATATACTATATAACGCGGAACAATATTAAGCGGTGTATTCACAACATTATATTTTTCTACGATTCGGCCGAAATGCACCGGCCGTGGTCGCGGGCAGACTGCGGTGATGACGGGGCGAAAGTTTCGTCAAGCGAGGAATTCATGAACTACCCTAACTTTTCCAAAAAACAATCTCCGTACAGTAAACATAATTATATACTTTTTTACAGTAAAAACAGTCTTCACACTAGCATATTATGACAATATGATATAGTTCCAATTCTCAGTGACTTATAAATCATTATAAGTACACACGTATACAGGATGTAACGAAAAATTGTGTAAATCCCTTAAACCACGCCTTCTACTGCTTATTATGAACAGTTTTTACTATGGGATCAAACCTGCAATTCGAAATAAAATCTACTGTTAGTCGAGTCATATTAAATTATTTGTATGGAACCATGGAACAGCAGATATTTTTTTGCGATTTCACGTTTGGTCTCATAATGAAAGTTGTTCATAATAAGCAGTACAGCACGTAGTTATTTTTGTTACAACCAGACAGGCAATTCTCGTTTCCTGCGAGATCATCTTGGAATCGAATTTGTACTTCGAGCGCTGTTTGATGTTTATTACGGTTTGAATTCGAAATGTACGTCTCGAACGGTACCGACCAGTCGAAGCAATTCTAGCATCATCCATTAGAGAAATATCAGTCTGGAGTTTTTCAGAATCAACTTATTTACCAATCAAGAAAAGTTCGAATTCGAACTTTTCTTCGTATTCGAGACTACTTTGATCGTTCGAAAATTGCCCCCTGTATATAAAATTTAAAACCAGTGAATAAAATTATGATTTTTATTTGTCAGGTGACGACTACCAATCCAACCTTCTTTCTGGGGGCTATTTGACAACGATGTGGTTCTTCAGAGAGCACAACCGGATCGCTCGTCGACTGGCCAAGATTAACCCTTGTTGGGGGGATGAGAAGCTGTTCCAGACGGCTCGGCAGATCAACATAGCTCAGTACCAGTTCATCATCATGTATGAGCTGGTGCCGGAGTTTATGGGTGAGATCAAGATCTTTCTATGAAAGTAAAAGCGTCAATTTCTCCCGTAAAATCCCCTTCTACCAACACGACGCTAGTAGTAAGGTCGGCAACCCGCGAATGATGCCCTTGGTGTTGCAAGCGTATAATTTATAAAACTACGTAAAAATTATCATGATCAACATCCTGATGACGTTAATACTGTTGGTACTTAGAACAAAAAAACGAATCATCTGTTGGACTGGAGCTTAGCACGCGGGACGCGCGTTGAGGTAGACCTCATAAGTTTTCGAATTTCTGTTTCTAGGATAATTACGTCAGTTATTATGTTTTCCTTGACTCTATGATCTAACGTATCAGTAGTGGGGGTGATGGAAAGTTTGAGTTTATTCCTAATTTATATGCTCACGGTATCTTACGGTAAAGACATGCCAAAAAAGAACCAAAAATTCTAAATATTATAACGTCTACCTCACCGCCCAGGGAAGCCCCCTGGCCAGGAAACTGACCTTTCATTGTACGAAAAGCCTATACAGTGCGAGGTCAGCTCATACTGGAAATTTCTGGGCATTTCAATTTCTGCCCTGCTATAAGACTCCGTAGTAAGCCCCCAGGACACATGTAGTGTTAGGGTCCAGCCAGTCTAACAGACGATTCGTTTTTAGTTTTTTTTTCTCTTGAGCCCGAGCCCACGACCTAGTGCTCGATAAGTCGGGACCAAAATAACAACCACTTATTAATTACCTTCCAAAGACCATCTTGTGATACCATTTACTTCTAATAATGCTTCTCCCAGGTCGCAAGAATGCCATGGCGGAAGGTATCATCTATGATACGGATGGCTATGTCAACGACTTCGACCCTCGCTACGAGCCTGGCGTCATCCGCGAGTATATCATAGGCCTCCGATGGTTCCACACTTTCCAACCAGGACCAACTGAGTAAGTTCTATCAAAATATCTATAATAAGTTCCTGTCAAAGTAAACCCTCTCCGTAGCTATCGTAAAGGACGAGGAGTTCTGACAAGAGAATGGACAGCAGCATTGTACTGCAGTTGTGCCAGTTCACAAGTGCGCGTGAATCAATCCAGTTTCAACATTATTGTTAAAAACGATACGCGCTTGTTAATTCGTGTTCTACAGTTTGTACAGGAATGGCAAGTACATAGGTAGGAGACCTACTCCAGACGACGAACTGAGGAGTGGGATCCTCGCCATCAACAACACCGAGGCGGACCTCACTGAAGGCGCCCTCATCCAGCCCGCGGATAAGTTCGACTACATTGTAGCACCTGATGTAAGCAGCTTGCCCAAACTATTTGAATTGGGATTATTTTGAGGACCAATTTCTTGGTACTTTAGAAACTGTTAATTAACTTCTTTACCACGGCTCTAAATATGAAAGCATCGTGAAGGAACCAGCATGTCCTAAAACAGGTATTGCCCCATGTTATGCATTACAGCCCAATCAATGCCTCTTCCAGAGAAGAAGCCTTGAGGAATTGGGTCTATTCTCAACAAATTGGTTGGACTGCAAGGAATATGACGCGTGACGAAGCTTGAAATTGTCTGGCGTATCCTGGGCAGTCAGCTTCGATATCACCATTGCTGACTGGCTAGTCTTTCGACTACGGCATGACCGAGTACCATGTGATAACTCTCGTCGACAGAAGAAGAATAATGTTGCGAGCGCCTATATTTTCCACTTACACTTCAACAAAGTGTGTACGGCTTTATAAGACCAACCCACTCACACTCATGCTTCTGGTATTTTATGATAGCTAACACAACGTTACGCTGGCACCCGGCAGCGGGCAGCAGACCTTCCAGCCGCCGACATGATGAGGGGCCGCGACGCTGGTCTGCCGCCCTACAACCACTACAGAAAGTTCTGCGGATTGAAACCCGCTAAACACTGGGAGGACTTCTATGACACCATTGATAAAGATGTAAGTTTTGCTGTTGAGGATCAACAGATAATTATAATCAATGTCTATAATAACGCCGTTATTATTTCTTACTTCCAGAAAGTAGAAAAGCTCCGTCGTATCTACGATGACATAGAAGAGGTTGAGTTGATAGTAGCTATCTACATTGAGCGGTTCATGCCGGGCGCGTTCATGGGCCCGACGCTGTACTGCATCATGACACACAACTACCTGCTGTGGAGGCGGTCTGACAAGTTCTTCTTTGAGCATGGAGACTTTCCTGCTGCTTTGACGATTCGTAAGTATTTAGTGTTCCCAGGATCAGACAAGTCACTGCTGGGAATGCTCCTATTCAAAAAAAACTTCTCAATCCAAGACCTACAAATTGTGGTAGCCGTCACTATTCTATGCAAATATTTTGGTCTAACAAGTTGAAAGGTTTTCGTGATCGTCACAGCTCCGTTGGTAAGTGGTAACGCTGCGTCCAAGTATCTGCGATCTTTTGAACCTTAGTCTTTGTCTTGTCGTCACCATGTTTATGTCTAAATGAAAGAGGGAGAGTTGAAAATGGAGAATTGAAATCTCCACGTTATTACATGCTTGAAGTAAGATATTTCGATAAGCAGTGTACGCCTAATGGCCATGTTTATGGACAAATAAACGGACGGATTTCAATAAAACGAGTGTTTACCATATAAAACATCGGATTTATTTTTCGGTACCTAATCTATCATCGGCCTTGGGTATTATTACTTCAGATTCGTTCTATTTTAGCTCAACTAAACGAAGTGAGACAGACGAGCATAGCGCGCGTGCTGTGCGACAGTGGAGATGATGTCAACTACATACAACCAGCAGCCTTCTTCAGGAGAGGACCGTGGTAAGCGCTCATTTTAGACCTTAGGGCTCAATTATGGAGAAGCGGAAAGCCGCGCGGAGCGCAAAGCGGCGCGCAACGCGGACAAAAGCGCGTATCTCAGTTCATGGAGAACGGGCGAGAGAGCGATACGCCGCTTTGCGTGCCGACCGACTTTCCACCTCTTCATAATTAAGCCCTCAGATAACATCGATATGATAAACCTCCGATATGATTTATCTTCGTAGAAAGGTATGGCACAGCGGGACTTCCCGCTCAAAATTGGAGCTCCCCGACTGGAGAAGTACCTGCACCTTGTAGAATATCGTAGCCAAATAACACTGCTTTTCAGCAGTGTTGTATTCCTAACGGTGAGCAAGGTTGCCAGTGCTCCTTGGGGAAGCGTTGGCAGTAGTCCCCCTGTCAACTCGACACTAGTAGTAGGATTGGCAATGCGCGAGTGATGCAAGATGGTGCAAGTGTTCAGAAGTTACGGTAACCGCTTACCATTAACCGGGCCGTATGATTTCCTTACCAGGTATGGTATAAAAATGAAAAAAAAAAAAAAACATTGGCTACAACAAATTATATTGGGCGGGTCACAACGCTTGACCAGTGGTTTGATGAATGTATCTGTCAGTTGCATGATATACCTGTCAGTACCACACACATTTTCTCGATTTTCTGGCAAAAGTGGGTCTTTTTAGGACCTCTCAAGTTTCGATTCACGATAAATCATGCAACATGTAGAGATTTTTATTTCAAGCTGTCCTGCCGGGCTAGCGGTGGATAGACAAACCTGTGTATCTGTGGATATGTATATCTGTGTGTCTATCTGTCGCATCGTAGCTCCAAAACAGATGGACCGATTTCAATGCAGATTTTTAATTGAAAGCTAGTTTAATCGGGAATCATCTTAGCTATGTTTCATGAAAATCTGTTCAGTCGTTCAAAACTTACATCTCTTTTTCTAATTGGAGTCGAGGGATTTTTGACCGTTAGGTTATCTCAACTTTTTGTCTCCTTGTGAAGACAAAAAAAAAAGGGAAGAGATAATGATAAATAAATGGTTCTGTCTCTTTTTCTTCTCCCCTTTTGGCTGGGCTAGCCCTCCAGTGGGTTTAGTATTTTTTTTTTTTTTAACACATCTTTGGATACTCCTATACCAAAACATTCGAAGGAAACTAGAATAAATAAATAAAAAGAAACCGTCTCCTAACATTTGTGGAGGATCTAATATACAGCCCATCGGATGTAAAATATTTGCTATTCGGTACGTGCGGTAGATACCGATACCGATACCAGCCGACCTTTTAAACGTATTGCTTTAACCTATACCATTTTTTCAGCCAAGATAAGCTTATTCATCTATCACAATGTTTAAAGTATTGAAAGTCATGAAATACGAATTCGTTATATAATAAATACATACATACATACCGGTCAAACATATAAGCCTCTCCGTAGTCGGGTAAAAAAAGATGGCGTCCTGATAAATACACCATAGAATGAGTTATGTTGTTTTTTTGTTCACTTTGTATATTAACCGAATCATTCGGTTAATATACAAAGTGAACAAAAAAAACATATTTTTTTAATGAATACAGATCAAAATCCATCCACCTACCATATTTTTTCTCTGCATCACCTAAGGTTGACTGGTAGAAAATGCCTAAGGCATTAAGTCCGCCTCTGTACATAGTGCATAAAGTATAAATATATAAATCAATAAAAATCAGAAGGTCACAAAGTTTAAAACAGATTGAATTATATTTTTTTCAAAAGTACCTAGGTATGCACGTCTACTACATATCAAGCTAGAGAGACATTTTCAGCGTAAACTGATTGATTTATAATTATCATTTCCTTTCAGGAATTATCCAGTGCCATGCGAAGAGATCCCAGGGCCCAATCTTAACAAATGGAAGGATCACTGGTGTCCCAAGGACCAGAGAAAGTGAAAGTTGACAACTTTTTTACCATTTTTGTATGTACAGATTATACAAAAGAATCGAAAGAAACGCCCGACCTTATGTGAGACATATCAAAATGACGATAATTTAAGATTAATAATATATACATATCCAGCGTGGTGGATTAAGGCCTAACCCTTCTCATTCTGAGAAGAGGCCCGTGCCCAGCAGTGGGACAGAAATGGGCTGGATTTATTTATTTTAATATATACATAATAGTATATACATAATAGAGTAACAAAAACTTGACTAATTGTGGATAAGTTATTTCTACTGGGCCATAATTGATCCATAGATTAAGCCTACCATCTGTTGTAACTTTCCATTAAGGAATGCAATAAAGTTTTAATTTGAGCAATTTCTATCAATAACAATCAAAACATAACAACCCGTACACACGCCCAGTGTCAAGACCTTGACCTCTTCAAAATTCTTAAGTTTAAAATATTCATCGTAGATACATTCGTATATATCATACTAGGTATGCCCCCGACTCCGTCCGCGTAAGAACATTTGGACCTCCGTTTCATCCCTTTAATATGTGAATTTTGGAAAATTATGAATTTTATAAGCGAATGCTCCAGTCTTCCAAAGCACCTATAAAAAAATTTAGCTTATGAGCTTATACTGCCTTAGGTTTTATTATGAGTGAGTGTGTTAATATGGTAAATAAACAATATTCGTGGTCTATAAAATTATAGAGAGAATCATAGAACAGAATATATCTTTATTTCATTTAAACCAGATACAGGCACATAAGAATTGACGAGACGAGATTTCGAATAGTAGGTAGCTCATATGAAGAAGAACCGGCAAGAAACTCCATGGGAACTCTTTTAAAATAGTTCTATACTATAATGTGAATAAAAAATAAGAAAGGAGAACAGTGTAATAATAATTTACCTCTGAATAAGATTGCCACGACAGATACAAGCTGACCAGTTGCGACAGACGGCACCCGTTCCCGTTCGTATAGGTATTTAATTGCTATACTATACCGGTTTTTTATGACATCATAAAATTTGCAAACAAACAAACTGCATAAAACAAAACCAGGATTATTTAAAATATACGGACAATCATTTAAAGCTTTTATTTTGTTCCTATTTTAAGGACGCTTGGCTTGAATCTAGTTATTTACCTATTTTAAAAACTTGATTGATCGAAATTAAACCTATAAAATGAAGCATCAGTCATTCACGAATCATTTTGTGGTTACCTTAAACGTACAGCACACGTGAACATGAAATATTTGGCTTTATTAATAGTTTGTGTTTTAATGTTCAATGCGATGCATTGTTACCACGCGGTGTACCCGAGTGAGGACAAAGATTGGGCCGAGAATTTCGGGGGAACAGTAGTCGCCAGGCTTCAATAGTCAAGGTAGGTACTAATTGTTCACGTAAAGATTAAATCGACGGTTGGAAGGCTATTTGATCTATGCGACATTTTATTTTTTGTTTCTTTTTTTTAAAAAAACCAAAAACAAAAAATTTAAAAAAAATACCATAAAAATGTCGCTTAGATCAAAATATAGCCTTATGACCGTCGAAATTATTATAAAAAAAATTACCCTTTAAAATCAAAAACTTGGCGCTAGGCACTTTTCTATGAAACTTGGCCGGAACACCAACAGGTCACATTAAATTATTATGAATCGATGCTCTTGTGTATAAAAAATCCTATCATAATCATTTAATTATGCAAAATTAAATTAATATTCTTATCTTATGTCGGGTCGGCACGGGCAATTACTTGAGAATCGCCCACTATTGGGAGAATTTGTCAGTCAACGATGGTGGTGTCGAGGCTGACTGCCCAGAGTGCGCCAGACGACATCAGGTCTCGTTACTCGTGAACGCTCTTTGCACTCCAAAATAATTAATAAGATATTTATAAAATCAATATAAAAAAATGTACCTTACGCACAGCTTTTACGAATTCTATTGGTTCTTAACCTCGTTTTCCGTAGCCTGGGCCAAGACTAAAAGGGTGGAGGGTTCACCTTTCAGTAGGTATTTCGTCACTCACAAACAAAACGCAACAACACAACGTTACTTCTTTACACTAGCTTTATGTGAGGACGCGGTACTTTAGCGGTCAAGTCAGCCCTATAAGCGATTCCCATGTGATAGCAGCTGCCCACACCATAGATAACGAATAATGTTGTGAGCGCCTATATCTTGAACTTACACTTCAACAAAGTGTATGCATGAGGCCACCCCACTCACACTCAGCCTACCGGTATTTTTTGACAGCAAGCAGCACGTTACCTTGGCACCCGGCAGCAGGCAGCAGACCTTCCAGCCACCGACATGATGAGAGGCCGCGACCCTGGTCTGTCGCCCTACACCCACTATAGAAAGTTCTGCGGATTGAAGGCTGCTGAATGAAGACTGGGAGGACTTCTATGACACCATTGATAAATATGGAAGTTTTGCTGTTGAGGTTCAGCAGCTACTTTTAGCTAACGTGGACTAATTGACCATATGATGCCAAAAAAGGTGCTTGACACATCAGTGATCCTTCTGGTGTCCCGAATGTCAATGAGCAGTGGTGATCACTTACGGTAACGTGCATGCTCGTTTACTTCATAAAAAAACCATTTTGTCTACGCAAACGCCTATCAAATTGTGCACATCAATGTACTATTGTGACTAATTACTTTTATGCTTTATCTTTTTTGTACGGAGTTTACCCTACACCTTTTGTTTTTATATGTATATTAAATTAATTTGATCGTAGCAGCAACACGTATTTTATTAAAACTTATAAATATAGCAGGACAAATCCCGAACACATTTTGATGACTTGTTCCTTAATAATTATTTTTATCTCAATATAATTAAGTAGGATTGCATAATTTGATTTCAATTTCACCGCATTCTATATTTTTCCTAAAAAAGGATAAGACCGATCTATAACAAGATACGTAATCTTTTATTTATTATAATCGTTATCTGTCCGCAGAAATGATGTATTGAGATTGAACCAAATATATGCATGACTCAACTTTGAAAAATCATAAAATGGATATTATTATATAACCTACCCAGTCTCACCTACAATAATAATTACAATTTTTTTAAATGTTATATTAGTCTATTAGTCAAAATATGCATGAGGCTCTTATGAACCGGATTATAAATAAATTAATAAATATTTCCTATGACATCAACTTTAGCAAATATAGTTTCCTATGAGAATTTAAAAACGAGTTATAGTGTGCATAAAATCAAGCATTTGTTTTATCCAAAAGTCGCTGCTAAACACGGAAAACGGTCAACAATAAGTCAACATGAAATGGGTAATCAGCTTTTTTATTAATTACTGATTCAATTCATAACCTATCGAATTGCCGTGATGCAAAAGTGTGGGACAGAAGTTGGAGTTATAAGCTACAGCAGGTCGAGAAGCATTTCCAGCTGCTGATAATAGGGGATATTATGAAGACCCGTGCCCTTTGAGTTCTGGTTAACGAACGACAGTGCTAACGATCTGCTACTCATGTGGTGTACAAATATGGACAAAGAAACATGTGACAGAAGTGACTAATGAAACAACGAATGACCAAAAGGATCAATCGTCGTCATATACAGGTTTGCGCAAAATTTTGGGGCATTCAAGGTGGCTACCCTTTCTGTTAGAATTAGAGAGTTCGATTCTTAGGAAACTTTAGGTGAATTTTGAAGATATTAAATACCTATTATTAGTCTTTTGAAAAAAGGTACAGTCAGCGAGAAAATTGACATTTCTCAAAGAACCCAAGTGAGGCTCAATCGGCTCTATTTATTTATTTAAAATTCTTCATGTACAATGTACAAAGGCGGTTTTAATGCCCAAGGCATTCTCTAACAGACAACCTAAGGGTGATGCAGAGACAACTAATATAAATAATATAAATTAAATAATAATATTTTTGGTGTTAAATTTAGTTTATTTTAATAATAAATTATATTTTAAAGATAGTAATTAATATTAAATATGTCCCAAATGAAATGTTTCTTCCAAAGGTACGGTCAAGACCTTGATGCTTACGTCGTCTAAAGAACCTACCTATAAATAATTTCAAGCTTATGAGCTTTATTATTCCTAAGATTTTATTATGAGTTAGCAAACAAACAATATTCGTGATCTATGTATAAAATTATAGAGATAATCATAGAACTCCTATCTTTATCTCATGTAATCCAGATTCAGGCACTTATAAATTGTCCAAACTCTAGTAAACTCTAGATGCGCGGTTCCAAATAGTAACTCTATGGACAAGCCTCGGCAAGAAACTCCATAATTATAAATGTCATTATTTAATGTGAAGAAAAATTAAAGGAGAATAGTGTAATACTGATTTGCCCCTGAATAAGATTGCCACGGCAGATACGAGGTGACCAGTCCCAACAGACGGCACCCGTTCACGTTCATATAGGTATGGCTATTTTTTTTATGACATCATAAAGCAAACTTATACACAAAGCAAACTGCGTTCAATAAAACGAATTTAACATTTAAAACATTCGGACAATAAATTAAAGATTTTATTGTGTTCCTAATTTCAAGGAAGGGGCTTGGCCAGAATCTAGTTTCCTATTTCAAAAACTTTATTGATCGAATATAAAACTATAAAATGCGGCATTATTCATTCAAGAATCATTTTGTGGTTGACTAAAACGTACAGCAAACGTAAACATGAAATATTTGGCTTTATTATTAGTTTGTGTTTTAATATTCAATGCAACGCAATGTTACTACGTAGTGTACCCGAGTGGAGTAGAAGTGTGGGTCGAGAAGGTGGAGGTGATAGAAGTGCCGGAAGCTGTATATGATGGCTATAATCAACCATTTTCTTCTGGGGGAATTGGGGGGAACGGGTGTTCTCCAGGTTCTGGTAGACAAGGTACTAAATGTGTAAAAGGTGATTAAATTATTACTCAAAAAATATCCGTTGTTTACTTTTTTTTAATACCCTTAAAATCCTAAAAACTTTGCGCTGGACACTTTTCTATAAAACTTGGCCGGACCACCAACAGACTTTAAATTACTGTGAATCGCTGCTCTCGTGTATATAAAAATGCTATCATAATCATTTCACTATGCAAAATTAAATAAATATTCTTATTAACAACAAGTATAACGAAAACAATCGTAAAACTTTCATATTCTTTCTATTTTGTTGAAATTCGATTAGTTTATGTTGAGAAAAACAATGTTTTTCGACATCAGAAGTTACAAGCCATAAAGATTTAAACTAAGCGCTTAAACAAGCGCACCATAATCTTTTAAAGGTATCTAGTTACTTTAGAGTCGCAATGCAATTTATAGTGCAATCTGTGCGGCTGCTCCTAGCGTACTAACTACTAACGCGCGGCCAACGTGTGGAGGCGTCGACTAAAGTTGGGCTAACGCCCTGAGATGTGTGTTAAAAAACCAGCAACAAGACACTTGAACAAGACAACCCCCAAAGCGACCAATACCGACCTCAAAGTGACCAATAGATCCCTTCTACTCATCGGACAGCATCATTGGCTACCCTTTCTGTTATAGTTAGAGAGTTCTGTTTTAAAGATTAATAAATACTCCATTATCAGTTATTGAAAAACCATAGTCAGCGAGAAAATTAACATTTCTCGAAAAACGTTAGTCTCAATTGACTCTATTTCTCAACAGGAATGTTTCTGCCAAACAATCGAGGAAAACGTACTTACCAAATTTGAGAAACATACAATAAACTATTTCCCATACATTTTCTATTAAAGCATACCTTCGTAAAATATCACTGTATGGACTCCACAGAATTATGAATAAACAAGGCTCTTATTAGTAGAATCTCGAACAATAACAATCAAAACATGCATAAAAACCTGCACACACGCCCAGTGTCAAGACCTTGACCTCTTCAAAATTGTTAACTTTAAAATCTTCATCGTTGATACATTCGTATATATCATACTAGGTATGACCCCGACTCCATCCGCGTAAAAACATATGTTACAAAATCTTTAAACCTGTTTCATCCCTTTAATAGTTGAATTTTGGAAAATCCTTTACAAGCAAATGGTCACGTCGCCTAAAGAACCTACCTATAAAAAATTTCAAGCTTTATTGTTCCGAAGATTTTATTATGAGTTAGTATGATAAACATCACATCATCAACATATTTGTGATCTATAAAATTATAGAGTTAAAATTATGAGTAGTTCCAAATGGTCCTATGGAGAAAAACCGGCACGTAACACTTTTCAAATAGCTATGTAATTTAATGTGAATAAAAAATAAGCAAAGGAGAATAGTGTAATAATGATCTGCCTCTGAATAAGATTGCCACGACAGATACGAGCTGACCAGTCGCGACAGACGGCACCCGTTCACGTTCATATAGGTATTGCTATACTGGTTTTTTATGACATCATAAAGCAAACTCATACACAAAATAAACAGTGTGCAACAAAACCAGGGTCATTTAAAAGATGCAGACAATAAATTAAAGTTTTTATTAAGTTCCTAATTTCAAGGAATTGGCTAGAATCTAGTTTCCTAATTTAAAAACTTGATTGATCGCAAAAAAACCTATAAAATGCAGCATTTTTCATTCCAGAATCATTTTGTGGTTGACTAAAACGTACAGCAAACGTGAACATGAAATATTTGGCTTTATTATTAGTTTGTGTTTTAATATTCAATGCAACGCAATGTTACCACGTGGTGTACCCGAGTGGAGTAGAAGTGTGGGTCGAGAAGGTGGAGGTGATAGAAGTGCCGGAAGCTGTATATGGTGGATTTTATTCTGGACTTGGAGGGAACGGCTGTTCTCCAGGTTATGCTAGACAAGGTACTAAATGTGTAAAAGGTGATTAAATTATTATTTTTAAAAAAATCCGTTGTTTTCTTTTTCAAATAACAATAAATAATTGATATTTTTTTTATAATACCTACATTTTAAGCAAATAAATCTATTCTATTCTATTCTAAAATACCCTTAAAAACCCAAAAACTTGGCGCTGGGCCACAGACATAGATATAAATATATTTATATCCATGTCTGTGCGCTGGGCACTATTTTATGAAACTTGGCCGGATCACCAACCGACTTTAAATTACTGTGAATCGCTGCTCTCGAATGAAAAAAACCCAATCGTAATTATTTCATTTCAATAAGCAAAATTAAATAATATTCTTATTATCAACATGTATTTACGAAAACAGTTGTTTAACTTTTACGTTCTTTCTTTTTTGAGGAATCACATTTAGTTTGAGAAGGAAAAACAAAAAAAAAAAAAAATCGTCCTCAGATAAGTTAATACGCAGAAAGAATTTAACCATCCGATTAAAAGAGCACAGTAAGTAGTTATTTTAGAGACGCAATGCAATGTATAGTGCAATCTGTGCGGCTGCTTCTAGCGTACTAACTACTTACGCGCGGCCAACGTGTGGCCGCGTCGACAGACGTTGGGCCAGCGCCCTGTGATGCGTGTTAAAAAAGTAGCAACAAGACAACCCAAAGCGACCAGTAGCGTCCTCAAAGCAACCAATAGATCCCTTCTACACATCGGACCGCACTATTGGCGAGAGTGAAGACTGATTTAACTAAAATAAATTAATAAAAACAATGACGCAGCAGCTACTCTTTTTTTAAATATGATCACCAGTATTTACTTAGTAATCGATAGCGAATTGCCACCCAATTGGTCAACTGCAGACAAAACTGCGTTGTCTGCAGTTGGCCAATTGGGTGGCAATTCGCTATCGATATTAAGTCAGTAGAGGCAGAATTATGTTAATTTGGTATTTGTTATGAACCCATGACTATCTTCTTTTGCACGATAGTTAAAAATATTGATAGGTATTTAGTACGTCCATATGATTTGGTTTCTTGTTTATTTATTTATCATGAGATTATTTCGGTTTTATTCGTGGATTCTTTATTAATTTTATTCCGTCTACAATATGATTCATCTTTCACAGCTCTACTGCTAGTAATCATCTACATTATAATCATTATTATTAAACTTAGTAATTTTATTAATTTCTTATAAGTACTCTACCAACTACGTCGTACCATGCTATGAAATTATTAATAGCGTATCAAATACAAAAGAAACGGTCTGAATCCAATACCCACTACAACCGATTACCAATGTTATTTTCCCGTATACAATAAGTTCACTAACCGTACGATGGCCGTCTGTGCATCTATCAGGTTGTTTTTTATGATATATAGAGAAAACGAGTAGGTTATCTGATGGTTGTCACCTATGAAAATCCATAACACCGGAGGCCCAGTTAATGGAGGAGGCGCTGATGAGATACCGACCCTTTGTGCCCTCCCTAGATAGAAAAGGTGAAGGGTTGACAGTTCAGTACTTCGCCACTCACACAGAGTCATAAACTAACCGTCAAAAACCCCCGACTCCAACTAGAAAAAGAGCTGTAACTTTTGAATGACTGAACAAGTTTTCATGAAACATAGCTAACTTGATTCCCGATTAAATTAGCTTTCAATTACAAAAAACCGCATTGTAATCGGTCCATCCGTTTTGGAGCTACGATGCCACAGACAGATACACACTACAAACTTATAACAACCCCCTTTTTGTCGGGGGTTAAAAACACAACGTTACTACTTTACACTGGTATTATGTGGGGACGTGGTACTTCAGCGGTTGAGGCAGCCTTTATAAGTGCTACAGTCCATACATGCATACAATGGGTACTTTTTAAATGTGTTAACACTGTCACTGGCAATTTATGGTACGGTGTAGTGAAAAGAAACCTTTAAGCATAATTATCAACAAACAGTTTAGTGCATAATTGTACTGAATGTAACAATGTTTGCTTAAGAACTAAAATTATGGCAGCAGTCACAATGTAACAACTACATTGTAATATAATGCATTCATAATCCTGGAACCTTCATGTGGACAGTCATCATGAAGTTTTTTTTTTTAAATCTTTCTTTATTAATGTAGGTTTGTTCATATTTGAACATGTCATCCCCGTAAGGAAAATCATGAAGTATTCATTAGTATCACGGTACATTGCTGCAATACTGGTTGTTATTGTAACTTTCAATTTCACACATTGCCAACCAAGTGTTGGAGAGCAGATGGACAACTTACATGTGATAGAAGAGTCAGAAGAACCCTCTCAAGTCACAAAAAGCCTCTTGGTGCAGTAATATCTGTGGACTCCTGTCCATTTAATTTTGTTAGAATGAAAAATATATGTGTTCTTCCCGATTGATTCGATATTTTTCTTTTTACTTCACTGTATGTTACGAATGTTTTTATTATGCACGTTATTTTATTCCAATTTATCACTAATCACAGTTTTTAAACACAAGCTCCGTATCATTAAAGCCATTATCTAATAAATAAAGAAGAAAGAAAGAAAGAAAGAAAAGAACATTTATTCGGCACAGACACATTGACAACTTATGAGAGAGAAGATAAAAAATAAAAAAAATAAAGTTGTTTTATTCGTTTCATGAGGAAGGTCTGAGGTCGAATGCGGCCCGCAATTCTGACTTTTCTAATTCATGTGCAGATCAGAATTTGAATATCACTTGCGTTAACGGTGAAGGAAAACATCGTGAGGAAACCTGCACACCTGAGGGGGCCTCATAAAGTTTTCGATGGTGTGTGTAATGCGCAAACCCGCACCAGGCCAGCGTAGTGGACTAAAGCCCAACCCTTCTCATTCTGAGAAGAGGCCAATGCCCAACAGTGGGACAGTAATGGGCTGGATTTATTTTTTATTGATTATTCGTTTTATGAAATCAGTTATAGCCGAGCGATTGATCCCAGCCCCAAATTGTAGATTTCAATTTCAATTTCATTTATTGTCACAGAAAAGATAAATACATTGTTTTAATCCCTAGACCCCACACTAGGATTCCCTGTGTCGTGGGATCTAGTCTAGATATTTTTGGCGTCAAACAAATTAGCATACACACATATAGTTTACTCCAAACTTTTGGTCCTATACAATTTCTGTTGATGACGCCACGCAATTAGAAAGAAGAAAGAAAGAAAGAAAATATTTATATTCTGGACTCGCCAGGAACGAATAAAAGTAAAAGGTACAAAAATAAAACAACAAATAAAACATAAAAAATAACAATAGTAAAACAATAGTCAAAGCCACCTGAACGAGACCAAAAATGGCTCCCATCTCAGCATAATACTCTCCCAGCAATTCGTATATTAAAGCGAGTGTCGCGGTCGTACAACAAAACCACAGTAAGGCTTTTCGTCCACAAGGCGACGCAAGTTTCCGAGACTCACGTATTTTGGCGACCACTGCATTTGTTCACAACATCGCGTTGCTGGCGTTTTGTCAACTCGTCGCCATCGCCGATGCGCGTCTTTTGCAACCAGCTGGTCGAGTTCGCTGCTCAACGTGCCCTCGATATATATATATACTAAATGTGGTGGAGAAGACCGAGACAAGCTACCATTTTATGCTTTCACCATGAACGAACTATAATATGTTGTATGGATATCGCTTACGACGTAAGTAGCTACTGGCGTCGCCTTGTGGACAATGTGCCTTAATATTTAAAAACCATTGTGGAATAAATCATTTATTTATGATATTCTAATAGGTAACACAGAAGAGGTTAGTCACAAGTTTCCTTTATTAACAAACTTGTTGATATTGATGTAAAAAAACTATAAAATGCAGTATTTTTCATTCAAGATTCATTTTGTCGTTGACTAAAACGCAAAGCAGTGAACATGAAATATTTGGCTATATTATTAGTTTGTGTTTTAATATTCAATGCAACGCATTGTTACCACGCGGTGTACCCGAGTGGAGTAGAAGTGTGGGTCGAGAAGGTGGAGGTGATAGAAGTGCCGGAAGTAACACATGGTTCCTCAAGATCTTCTTCCGCTAAAGGTTTTAAGTCATTTTTAAAGGGGGACGCATGCACTGATGGTACTGTTAGAGCTGGTACCAACTGTGTTCGTGAAGATTAAATAATAAATATTATTTAAAAAAAAAAATTATTTTCCGGAAAAGGTAAATATCCCTTTCTACTTAGCTTATGTAAACAGGAAAGTAATATCATAGTCACAGCTAGTTGGCAACCCCAAAATCAACGGACTCTTACTGGAAAGTAACACGCTCTTCAGCTCTGAGCGGCCTAGTGTGCATACATAACACAATACTCATCATATAAGTATATATTTCATACCCTAAACGTCCACTACAGTACCTATATTATGTGTCTACAAATCTACACTGGTTAGCGATTATTAAAATCAAATTCAATTCATTCAGAAACAATTTTACATTTTACAATTTTACATAGAATATTAAGTTAGAAAAAATATATAAAATGATAATAATTAACAAATAAAATTAATTTCCAGTAGATCCATAATTAATTATTCAATAAAGGCACAAACCAATCCAATGTCTAGTGGGTACACACACACACACACATAATAGTTGTGCAGTCATTTAGGTAGGTAATAATATAAATGTCACTAATGAAATTAATGTTTAATACAGTACACTCTCATCAATCACGTTTAGCTAGTACTCTAGAAATTACATTGTTTCGTTTTCAGCGACAAACCGGCCCCCTAATTACCGATGTAGCAGACAGTTTGCGACAGGCGTAAATCGCGCGGTATGCTGTCAAACATCACTTTGGTATTACGTAATTAGCGATAGCGACGCGACAGCCACCACTTACGGGTTCGGACAACAAACATACTAAAAAGTACATACCTACTTGCCGCTGCAAACGCATCAAGTATAGCCACAGGCCACAGGCGGATAAAAATGCCGTACATAATACGAATTTGTTTGACAATTCCTTACCAATCGCGCGCCTTCTGCTATCGCATGGCTGTCAGGTCACTATCAGGTGATTTTTACATAATTAGGGTTGGTCTCAATGGACTTTATTGCCAATTTTTCTGGCAGAAACTATAGCGTAGTAGCCGTATAGCAGCACCACGTTTGTGTATATTCAGGAGTTGACGTGTCAGAGCTGATGTAATATTAAAAGTGGAACTGCTGATGTGACTGTGCGGCGTCAACATGGAACTAATACTATAATAATATGCCTATACCTATAGCTATGTTTCACAAATAAATTATTCTATTCTATTATAAAATGCTGTACCTACTGCATGCATTCGAAAGTCATTTTGTCGTGGACTGACAAGGAGAACAGTCAACAATACATAAAATACACAATGTACCCAGTTGTATTAGTCATTGGTGTTCTGATATTAAATCAAGCGTATTGCCACCCAGTGGTAACGGAAATTATTATGTCTGAAGAAGCAGAAACACCGAATGGATTTACGAGTATGTTCTTTGTCAATGCGGTGTTAAACGTTGACCCATGTCCATCTGGATCAGTGAGAATAAACAGTATGTGTTGCTGCTGATTAAATTGTGATATGATAATAATATTTGGTGTTTTATTAAAAAATCTTTTCCTTCTTTCTCAGAAACGTAACTTACTTCAACTTTTTTTCCGACGGTTAAAATGATTGTGTACTTTATTAAGTAGGTACCTATTGGTAAAAGGGGTTTTGACTTATACTCCATTCAGCGGGTCTACCGCGTAACTAAAATGGTAATGAACATCGACTCTGGTAATAATTATATCAATATGATACTGAGAGACTAAACTTCGAGCTACCTTGTAAAAAAATTACCTATCATGAAGTTTGGACTCTAGGAATCCCATCTTCACTATCCGTAAAAAAATTACAAGATACCTCAATAGACTCTAGTAGATTTTTTGGTTTAAAAAAATATATATACTCGTCAAAACAAAATAAGGGCCACCTTATATTTTTGATCTTCTGGACAAATTATGAGGTTCCTAGGTTTCTAAGTTGTAAAATTCATTGCAATGATTTGTTTTTAATGAAATGGGCTTAAATTTTACACAATCCACAGGAAAGAAAAACAATTTTACAATTTTTTTTAGAAAAAGTGCAATTTCAGCAAAAAGTACACTTGGACTAAAAATGCAATTAAAAATGAAATTCCACTGCGTTTATTCTTCTTCCTTTTTGAATCAATATCTGGTGTATCCTCCTCTTTTCTGAACATATTCTTGAAGCCTAGAGGGCATTTTCTATCAGATGGCGCATTGTTTCTTGAGAGATTTGTTCCTAGCTCGATTTTAGGACGTTTAAGAGCTGTCTTTCATTGTCCACTGATCAATTTGTGTCTTATACTCTTCTTTTCAACAAATCCCACTTGTGTTCAATTGTGTTCAAGCCCGAACTGTTCGCTGGTCTCGGCAACACTTGTATACAAGCCTTTTCTAGTGTCTCTCTGGTGGCTCTAACAGTATAAGCGCGTGCATTGCAGTGCAACAGCTTGAAACCTGTACCCACTTGCTATGCAAATGGCACCACATAGAGTCTTATGACCTCCTGGATGTATCGTTGAGTTGTTACTGTACCCTGGTTCTGAATTATAAGCTCAGTTCTTCCAGTTTGGCTTATGCCTCCCCACACCATAACATTGGACCCCCCAAATCGATCACTGTTGTGGATGCAGGCATCTGCAAATTGCTCACCTTTTCATCTCCACACCCTTATGCAACGGTCAGCACTAAAAACTTTTACTTTGCTCTCATCTGTAAAAACCAATGTGTTTCAGTCACTTACGCTACAGTCCAATTGTTGCCTTGCGGATGTTTATTGATTCGCATGATGAATACTGGTCTATGGAATTCACACCACTTGACTCCTGGACAATTGCTGGTCTTCATAAAACTGGTTTCTAATTGTTTGGTCACTAAGTCACGTGCCTGTGGTCAGGCACAAGCGGGTTTGCAAAGAGCGGGAAGTGACGGTGCCCTCTCTGCGTCCATGTAAGTCTATGTAGCGGTCTTCCTGAGCGGTGGTTACTCTGGCTCTGCCTAATTCCTGACTTCTGACAAAATTTTGGATCTCATAAAAGCAATTCCAGGCATTCTCAATCGCTCGCTGCGAAAATCTCGGCTGTAAAACTACAGATCGCTACGAATAGCCTTCTTGGATGAGTGTTATGGTCCTGGTCGTTGTAGTCGAGTCTATTTGAAGTCGAACCTGTGGAATTACGTTCTTAAAATGCTGATGTAGGCACTAACTCGACACACTTAACTGTTCTCAGTACAATACAAATGTTAAATGAGCCTAAAGTTCACGTTAAAAACAGGGTAAAATTAATTGGTTTCAAAAAAATTGATAAAATCTACCCATTTTAACGGTTTTTCAAGCGGAATGCTGTTAAAATGTTCGCAAACACTTAAGATAATACAACGCTGTACAATTTACCACATGGATATAGTTAATGGTCATTAAATCACCCATAATGTCGAAATTTGCAAGTGGCCCTTATTTTGTTTTGACGAGTATATATTGTATAAATATTATAATCAATATTTAACCAATTAAATTAATTAAGCAGAATGAAATTAATTAATTATGTAAATCCCTCTGTTCTCAGTAGCCTATGGTGCAATAAAATTCATATTCAATGATAATTATTATCATGATAATATATTGATCGAAGGTTCTGATGTTAAATATAAAGAATTGCTGCTCAATTGGCCAATGGGAGATATCACAATTTCATGTGTCAGAAAAGGCAGAATATTTGCATGCCAGAAGGTTCCCGCACACCCTGCACCATAGGTAGTTATTCTTTGCCATAGGTAAAGCCAGCACTGCGTGCAAAAAATAGATTGATGACGAATCTCGCACCAAACAATTACTCAACGGAAGTCTCTGCCAGCCGTGTGATTAAGGAAATACCTATTGCATAATTTATTATAATAGATTATTCAGTCAGTAAAATGATGCAATCATATGGATTTAATTCCACTAGAATAACGGAAGACAACGATTATTGGTTTATTGTAGGATTGTTTGTACATGCAACGTTTTTACGCCTTTATGGTTCAATGGGCTTGAGGTATCTGCTGATCCTGGGCATCTAAATACACAGAGAAACCTCAATAGCTACTGCAAGGCAAACACGGCGGGTGAATAAACCTTGAAGAAATCCTTTCACCAGTAGAATGCTATATTATCATGAGAAAAATAGGCTACAATTTATTTTCAAAAAAAATTGAGATCTCTACAAAAACTCCAATGACCCGTGCGAAGTCGGGAAGGGCCACTAGTGAAGTACAAAGTACGTTTGTCCGAAAAAACGTACGGGTGGCAACCGTAAATGTAATTTTTAAACAAAGTAAACACAGAATTATAATACGCACCCTACCAAACGGATTTCGTGCTAAGAACTAATCATTCTTACAGATATAAAACATTACCCTTTTCGAGTTATAATCAATTACAACTAATTAAAGGTATTTATACGAACAGCATAAATAAGTGCATCGCCTATACACTCATACCTAGCTTCGTCTAGAAATCGCGGCCCTTGTCCGCGATGATCTTCAAGTGCGCAGTGTGTCTCCTACTGGTCCATTATGTGGTGTCCCAAGTGATTTACGACGCTTATTTTGGTAAACCAGTGAATGATGACCGCGGTAAACAGCTGGAAACTTTGAATTTGACCACGTAAGTACTATAGAAATCTGTGTATTTTCGCAAACTTCCAAACTGGATGAAACATTTTTTGTACCCTGTGGCGTCACTAGGGGCTGGGAATGAACTGCCCATCACCACCTTCAAGGGGACACTCGCGCAAAGGTACACTTAAAACTATTTTCATACGAATTCAAATTATAACACAGAAACCGAGCAAAAGCGTTTGGCAAAACATCAGCCACTTTTGTAAAGAAAGAAAGAAAAATAGATTTATTTCGGACTCGCATACAGAGAGAAAACAATAAAAACATAAAACTAAATATAAAATCCTGCACGACCCCAACAACCATAATAATAAAATATATAATTGTAGTGTACTATGCCCCCCGCAGTGGTGCGCTAGAAGAGGTTTTTTATTTATAGATTATATCTAATATTTAATTATATATTATTCTTTTATTCATTTTTTATACATATTATTTATATTTTTAAATATTTTTACAAAACTATATTAAAAAAACATTTAAAAATATGAAAAAATAGTAGCCCACCGGTATCTAGAATAGGGTCCAAGCTACCGGCGGTCAGGGCTCCAGAGAAAGGAATCTCCTGACAATGCGTGCCGTGTCAAGAAGTACTGCTCTCTGAATCAGGCCCTTGATCCAACTGCCTAACGAGAGCGTCCTAAGGTGTCGGTCGAGACTCTCGGTAATTAAGCCATTGGCCGAAACGACTATCGGCACAATGATCGCTGAATCCACATCCCACATGTCGACAACCTCGCGAGCCAAATCAAGATATTTGATCTGTTTATCTTTCTCGGCTTTCACGAGGTTCTCGTCATGCGGGACCGTTATGTCGACAATCATTGCGCGCCGCTCTGATCGATCCACCACCACTATATCAGGTCTATTGGCTACAATAGTCCTGTCAGTGATGATAGATTGATCCCAGTATAGTGTGATATGGCCTTTTTCAAGAACTGGGTCGGGCACATACCTGTAGTACGGCACTTCCGATTCCACAAGGTTGTATTTTAGAGCAATTTGCTGATGGATAATCCTGGCTACAAGGTTGTGTCTATGCAAATACTCTCCGTTAGCTAGACGAGAACACCCGGAGATAATGTGACGGATTGATTCGCCTGGACGGTGGCATGCCCGACAAATGTCAACCGTGTCGTCCTTCACAATAAATCTCCGGTAGTTATTTGTCATCATAACTTCATCCATAATTGCACAAACAAAACCTTCGGTTTCTCCAAAGAGGTCCCCGGAACGTAGCCAGGCTACGGACGCTGAAAAGTCTACATCGGGCCCATGGAGGGCCCGGAAGAAGCGTCCGTGGAGCTCCTTGCTCTGCCATACCTCCCTGCGATCGTTAGTGTCAAGCACTACAGGTTTGCGCCAGTTCTCTTTAGCCAAGGAGAGCGGGGTGAGGCCCTTGTCCACCGCTACTACATCTCGATGCATCCCCACGTTGGCTTCTAGGAAATATTCCCTGAGATTGCATATCTCGCGATTGTGGATAGTCTTAGCGTTTAGAAAGCCTCGACCTCCACATCTCCGCGGGATATACAATCTCATAACCGAAGACCGTGGGTGATGCATTCGATATGCCGTCAGCAATGTACGGACCTTCCTATCCAGGGCGTCAAGTTCTGTTTGAGTCCATTTGAGTATGCCAAAAGAGTACATCAAAACTGGCATGACCCAGCCGTTGAAGGCGCGCACCTTATTACCACCTGATAAAAGACTATTAAATACTTTTTTCAGTCGGCCAAAGAAGCGTTCCCTCAACGACTGCTTCATGTCAACAACATTGATGCCCAACGCTTCGGACATACCCAAATACTTATAGGTTTCGGTTGCTGAGAGGGATCTAAGGTTTATGGAATCCGAGAGTTGGGTGCTCACAGATTCCACAATCTCCCCTCGCTTTACATGCATGACCGCACATTTGTCCACAGCAAATTCCATCCTGATGGCGCTACTGAAGGTTTCAGTTACCTGAAATTATATATTATATATTATTATTATTATTATTTTTGTAATAGATTTAAGTTTCTATATAGTTTTAATATTTTGATACCTCGCATTATTAGTGTACATATTTAAGTTTATATTTTATGGTTGTATATATTTAAATCTTAATTTCAGTAACATAAAACTATTAAAATTAAAATACATGATACTTAAAATAAAATAAAATACATTGTAGTGTTGGGGATGTTCATGGGTGACGATGATCACCACCATACAGGATAATTGCATCTCGCATGCTCATTAGCGCCGTCGTTACCTAAGTGAATGTGGTGACCATCAGGCAATGCACGGTGAAGGTGGACCCGTGCACGCCTCACGAGGGAAGACGTGTGGACGGGACGTGCGTCAACCCGAAGTACCCCTCCCGCGGAGCCTCCCCTACGCCCCTGCTGAGGATGCGGCCCGCCAAGTTCGGACTTGGTAAGATGACGTGACTCATTTGTTACTTATTTATTTGCTTTTCGTACAAATATGTACAAAGGCGTTCTCTGCCAGACCACCTTAGGGTGATGCAGAGACAAAATCAGAACAGAACTTACTTACTTACATTAAAATATATCGTACCCTACAATAAAAGATACATCACATACCTACATACTATACAAATAATATATATACATACATATTATTAATATCAAGATAAATTTGTTATGATAAAACCATGGTGCGACAATTTTAAATTGATGCATTATCTCTTCTCTACGGCTACAAAATACGATTTCTAAGTGTAGCTAAATGACTAGGCTTATGTAACTTTGAAACCTGATATCAATGCGGTTTCCATCTACTTACCTTAAGAATTTTTTCGAAGAAGGATATAAAGTACATATCAGTACAATGTACTACCTGGTGGATAAGAAATGATACGGGTAGGTACTGCAGCTTGTAATACCAATCATGGAAATCTTTACGCACGTCGACGTTCCAGGTAACTCCTTACGACCGGCCATGAACGGCTCTGAGCTGCCGTCAGCTCGTCTGCTTCGCACCAAGATCCTGAGCGACGGCTACCCAGAAGACCACCAGTTCAACACGCTGGCGACGCACTTCTTCGTCTTCTCTACCGTGGATGTCGCTGACTTGACTGTTCTGCGTAAGTTTAGTATATTAACACCCATTTAACCTCGTCTGTTTACGTTCTTCAACTATATTTAGAAGGGCAGTGAACTTCACTTGAGTAATGCTTTCAGACGTCCCTTATGTCCTTAAGCACAAACTGCATAAGCACAAACTATCAGGGTAGCCCACAGAACACAGAAAAGAGGTAAAGAGAAACCTCTTTCTGTATTCTGTGGGGTAGCCCGATACCGTCGATTATTGTTGTTGTACTTCTTTGTTGTTTATTTCTTATCGTTTATGTGTGCGTAATTTTTATTGTTTTTTTATTTTATTTTAGTGTATTTGTTTTTGTGATGTCTAAGAAATGTATTTTCTTTCTTTATTTCTTATGATGTGCAGCGTAAGATAACAATGACTCCATAATTTAACGGAGGCTATACTTGTTTGTGCTTGTCTATGTGTGTGTGTATGTGGTACAATAGTAAATAAATTCACGCTGTTCCCTGCTACCATCTAGGAGTTCGTAAGTCTGTGGCAGTCTATCTTCATATTTAATTATAATATTATCGGAATATTATACTTATTAGCATATTTTAATTAAGTATCTGATCTGTTTTTACCCGAATGCGCTATGCAAAGGAGGGTATTGGGTTTATTATTTATTAAAATCAATATTTTTAAAGTGGCAAATAAGTAATTCACATCCGTGAGTCACCCGAGCAAGTCCAGTTGGAAGCCAGCACCAGGCACGCTAAGAACCAAAGCAAACTAGCTACTTCTAGAAGCAGAATCGCGCGTTTTCGCGTTCGTTATTCTCTTTTCTTACGCAAAAGGCAGCCAACAAACACGAAAAATGGCGATTCTGCAACTAAAAGTATCGAGTGTGCTATGGCCCTAATGTGGCTGTCTGGCAATATTATGCTGAACTGAACCTAATCGCCGCAGCCGCAGCACAGAAGTAGTAGAGTTCCGTGCTACGAGCTCGAGTGAGGCAGTACTAAAGTCCTACCTGGACTGACTGACTGGACCTGGCTGGGCCTACTGTACTGGAACAACACTACCCCTAGAACTGATTGATTCACAGTTCGCTACGCCATCGCCAGTGACTGCTGCCTTGGCAATACGCCTAACCGCATCAATCCACTCTGTATCCCGATCCCAGTGCCACAGGACGACCCCTATCTCCGGCGAACAGGCATTAGGTGCATGAACCTCACCAGGTTCTCCACGTACCAAGAGATGGGGTGCATACCCAACACCTTGCCGGCTGAAAGAGTGAGTATTCACTTGTACCTTTATCAGTGTGTGACTTAAAAAGTAGTGCTCTTTCTTAGAGAAACAGCTCTTTGGAATTGTTCAATTCTGATTCTTTGGTAGTTATCAATACCCCTATACCGAGATTTTTACAACCTCAACTATAGTTATAAGCCAAAAATGCATAAAAACATTTGAGTAAACTTGCATCGAAAACGCGGGCCACATTCCGTTTTGATACAGGAAATTTGGATATCCACGAATTTCTACATGATTGTAGGTACACCCATAAAAACTATTTGAAGGCATCAGTCCATGCATGCCAGATCATCATTCATTCAAACAACCACTTCTTCATGTAGCCATTTTTCTTTCCCAGTACTCCTT
This sequence comes from Allophyes oxyacanthae, assembly GCA_932294325.1. Classification (NCBI taxonomy): domain Eukaryota; kingdom Metazoa; phylum Arthropoda; class Insecta; order Lepidoptera; family Noctuidae; genus Allophyes; species Allophyes oxyacanthae. Next base: position 18,763,120 of record OW028610.1, on the reverse strand, counting down.
ACCCACCCCGCTAGAGGACCTATCAATAGTCTACGGCTTCTCAGACGTCCGAGAGGCGCAGATCAGGACGTACCAGGGAGGACTGTTGAAGTCGGATAGGAGAGACGGTGTGGAGCGACCCCCAGGCACCTCGCTGATTTGCATCAACAACAGGAGGCCTGTGGAGAATGCCTGCTATGAGTTTGGTAAGGGAACTTGAAAAAAAATTGAAAAAATAATTCGGAAGTATTCGAATTATCCTTTGTAGGTAGTCGCCCCTTTCTTTTCCATGTATAAATTGATTGTGGACAATCAAACTTTTGTCTGACTAGCAATTGAAGCTAAGATCTCATTGAGTGGGGAAGGAGCTTCTTCTATCTATAAATAAAAACGAAATCCCACTCACTAACTTATAACGAAATCTCAGGAACTATAAAACCTATTGCAATCACGAAAATTGGCAGGTAGGTTTCTTGGTGAAGGCATCCTCTAAAGAACGATTTTAGAAAAATAAAGCGAACTCATGTGGGTTGAAAGGTTGTATGAAAAATATTTCTACGTGAACAGAGTCGCGGAAACAGCTACATAGTATAAAATAAAGTCGCTTTCCACGTCTGTCAAGCGGTATATCCGCTAACGCCTCCTAAACCACGCAACGGATTTTGATGCGGTTTTCCAAAATGTTTATAATTTATGTATAATACTTTCTTATATCGTAGAGAAATTGCACCGCCGTATGAAGCCGGGCACGAGTCGCTAGATTCATATAATTACTGACAGACACATCAAATCCAACGGGCACATTTCAATTCCAGGTGACTTCTATGACGGTAACGTGCTATCAGGCATATATCTCACCGCGATGTGGTTCTACCGGGAGCACAACCGGCTGGCTCGTAAGCTAGCACTCATCAACCCTTGCTGGGACGATCAGAAACTGTTCGAGACTGCCCGCCAGATCAACATCGCGCAATGGCAGTATATGCTGTATTATGAACTGATGGCGGAGGTTTTAGGTAAGAGATTTTTAATAATAACTATGATAAACTGAAAATACAACCGTCAAGTGACGACTTCTCATGAGGACAGGTTTCTTTGAAGAAGTTCTAGACCGCAGAAGATGTTTGTAAATGATACGTTCTTCATACCTTCCATAATACGAGCTAACCGTCAAAAACCCCCGACTCAAACTAGAAAAAGAGCTGTAACTTTTGAGCGGCTAAATAGATTTTCATGAAACATATCTAAGGTGATACCCGATTAAAATAGCATTGAAATAAAAAAATTGAATTGAAACCGGTCTATCCGTTTTGGAGCTACGATGCCACAGATAGATACACACTAAAAACTTATAGGTAAAACCTCTCTTTTTTGTCGGGGGTTATTTCTATGATCCTCAGGATGGAAGAACGCGCTTGAAACGGGCGTGATTTACGACACGAATGGCTATGTCAATGACTTCGATGAGCGGTACAAGCCTGGCGTCTACCACGAGTATCTTGTCGGCACGCGCTGGTTCCACACCTTCCAGGACGGGAGGACCGAGTGAGTTCACATGGAGCTTCCACTTTAGAAAGAAAGAAACAAAACAGTTTTATTCTGGACTCGCCAGGAACAAATAAAAGTATAAAAAAAGTATAAAAATAACAAAAGAAAAACAATAAAACGACGAGACCATAAATGGCCCCCATCTCAGCATAATGCTGTGGCATTTAGAAATAGAAAATGTTACAGCGCTGGTATTCTTATAGGACCGTTGTTGTTGACTTTTGTGTTAAAACTCTATTCTTCCAATCATAGAACACAAGGGCGTCATTTCTGGATTCTTCTTCTGTTGTGTCAGCACATGGAAATCGCTCATGCCATAGTGAAAACATGAAAGCAATGCTGGTATCAAGACTGATTGCCCAGGGTGCACCAAACATTTTCAGGTTTCGTCTTTCATTTAGACTTCTTTCTTGGACCCCACCACCAATTCTGAATACTGCGTCGCAATGTGACGATCCAAGCTGCGACTTCTTCCACAGATGGAAGCTGTTTTTTTTGTTAACTAATAAATGGTTTATGCATATTAAAGTAAGATCGACGCAAAAACGGTAATAGCTTTCAACTTAAACAAAATATTTTCTTGTCGAAAGACCATAATGGCGAAATCAGCAAAAAAAATCTGTTCCTAAAACTCCATGTAGTGCGTTTTAATGTCGGGAAATTTTCGCTTATGTAACGGCACTCATGACATATTCTTCCAGCCTCTACAGTGGAAAAGGCAAGTACCTGGGCACTCGCACCACAGTGGACGATGAGTTCAGGAGTGGTATCCTGGAGGTGAACAACACTGAGGCGGACCTCACGCAGGGAGCCTTCAGGCAGAGGGCTGCCAAGTTTGACTACATCATCGAACCTGATGTATGTTTTCATTTCCATACCTTGTCGAAATTATAGTTGAAATTGGTATAAGCGAAGCGACTTCACATTTATTTATTTGTAAAGTGGCGTAAAAAAGAGAATATAATTATACAAATAAAAAAATAACTCTCCATAGATAGGTATATGATTAATACGTGAAAAGAAAACTTTGTACCCCTTTTTAAGCATATTGCGCGCACGGAGGAGTGTGAGATTTGGCATAGTTAAAGTTTATATGGAGAAGGAGTGCAGAAAGCTAAAATTACGGCCGAATTTCAATAACTGGGCAACCACTAGTTATTATTATTAATCTAAAAAGGTTACCGCCACACGATCACCTCGCTTGTCACTTTTGGTGATTGCATTATCATTAGTAGATACAAACAAGGATGCGCTTTATAACAGATAGCTGAGCGTGTCTTAGGGGAGCTACAGTCAGCTTCAGATCTGAGTGCCATCGACATCATGAGGGGTCGTGACCAGGGTCTACCTCCTTACAACGAATACAGAAAGCTTTGCGGCCTCCCCGTGGCTCACAAGTTTGAGGACTTCAAGGACACCATATGGGCTGACGTAAGCACCTTTTTGTTAAATTCAACATTGCACTGCTTCCGTTATTTACACGTAATGATCAAGGGATTACTTCAAAGATGTTTCGACACTGCGCTCTACCGAAGAGGCCCAAATTTAAAAGTCTAAAGAATACACTACTAAAAGGAGTGGCAATACACACTCACTGCAATCTGGACAAACTCCCGTAGCTTTAGATTGTAAGTTTTTCTCTGGGTAATCAGCCCCATTATGAACCTTACTGATCTACTAATATTTCCATCACAGTATGACCAATTCATAAGTAGAGTGCTTTGGTAGGTAAATTTCTAAATGTATTTTCTCCAGAAAGTGGAACAGTTACGTCGCATCTACGACGATGAAGTGGATGACATGGAGCTGATGGTGGCCATATACAGCGAGAAGTTGCTAGAGGACGCCTGGGTGGGACCGACGCTGTTCTGCATCATGGTGGAGAACCTCGTCAACTGGAGGAAGTCTGATAGGTTCTTCTTTGAGCATGGGGATACGTATGCTGCATTGACTTTGCGTAAGTAAGAACTATAAAGTTCTACCAGACTACATTGATAACAGAAGAAGATTTAGATGAAGTAAAAGATCAAGCAATGAAAATAGAAACATATCCATTAATGAGCACATAAAAAATACGCCAACATCTGGTTAGAAGGTTTAATATTACAGTCTAATTTCGACTACTGGGTAACCACTAGTTTAAATAAATGGTTAACCGAATAGTATGACATGCATTAAGAACCTTGTTAATGGTGTCAACTTGGTACAAATGATACACACCATACAAATAATTGTCCAATGTATTACATTTTATTACCTGACCTGCAATTTGCGTACTAGGTTACATAACACAACTTGGTATCTGCTTGACTATTGTTTAACAGCTCAACTGAACGAGGTAAGGAACACCAGTGTAGCGCGCCTGCTGTGTGACAACGGCGATGGTGTTGAGGAGATACAACCTCAAGCGTTGCTCAACGTCAGTAAGAGGTAAGTCTTCATCTTATTTATTTGTATTTCCAACAAAGGATACACATCCCATGACAAAAGAACAATAGCACCATTCTGAGCGTTTTAGGAAGCGTCTACAAATGTGACTTGTCCAAATTGTTCGTTTTTTATACGAAATAAATAGTAGTGGGTACGTAAGAATTGTTCTCGTTAAATTATAGGAACTACATAATTCATTTATTTATTTAATCATATAAGTACACACAAGAAAAGACACAGCAAACATTAAAAATAGGAGAACAAAGTACAAAGGCACTGCTTATTTCACAAAAGAAATCTCTTCCAGCAGACCTGCGAGAGGAGAATTTAAAACATGAAATGTAGACAGCGATGCACAAGAATAGATCAAGATACAAATTAAATTTATTAAAAAAGAAAAAACATAAGTAAAATACATACTTCAAACAAATACACATAAATATAATATAAATTCATTTATGAACTAGGTAAAGTAAATCATTATTGAGAGACTACGTAGAGATTCCATCCACGTGGTTGGTGGTTCTGACTCCCTTTACCTGGTTTACAGGTCATCGTTGAAAAACAGCGCTGGGGCGTTGGAACGCGCCAGTCGCGTTCCAATACCTCAGCAATATGCTGAACGATGACCTATTTTTTTGCACAAATGCGACGCATGATAAGTTCAAAGCGTGGACGAATGAATACAAGAATCCCTACTCATTGAGTCTACTATTATTTTTTATTTTTTATTATTAAAAATTGTTACTTTTATTTTCTTTTTGGATCGTGTTTTTAATTTTTTACTTTATATTTTTTGTCTGTTTTAATATATTTTTTTTACTTTTTATGTGTGTCGTAATTTGTGTAAAAAATAAATCGTTTTTCTTTCTTTCTTTCTTTCTTCTTACCTTATATCAAATTTCTAATAATTCTTTTACTTAGAGGTATCTCATGTTATAAAACCTATAGAACATACATCTGTACAGGCGGGAAGCCATTTTGACTAAGCCAACTACATAGAAAGTTTCGGAAATCTAACTTATCTCCACAACAAAGTCAAAGTCAAAGTTTTTTATTTCAACTGGGCCTTTGCAGGCACTTTCAAAACGTCGTGATTCTAGGTGCACGGTTCTGAGTGGGTTGGTGGGGTGGTCAACAGCATGAACGTGGCGAGAGCCGAAGTGATTCAGAAAATGAGGTCGTTTTGCTGCTGAGCGATGACCAAGTAACCTGTTTTTAACACCCTCAGTGCGAGACCCTATGTGGCCGTTCTTTCATTTTTTATAAAATTTAGTTTTTTTGGTGAATACTAAAAACAATAATAACTTTTTTCAAAAATAACCAATTCCCAGACCTAGACCATTCATATCGAAAAAAATTGTCAGGCCAGAGTTTTCATTTTTGCATAGTACACATGTAAATAAATCGTGTGCCGAAAAGATACGCAGCGCTTATATCAAGTAGAAGGATGTGTAATGTATAATATCATACTTTTGGATACACAATGCTCCAGACACTGTGACAAAAAGATACACATGGCGCCGAGGATTTTTAGGCTGCCCAGATACTAATTTGGTGCATTTAAATTTCAGAAATAAAATAATACCCTGCAAGCTAATTCCCGGGATGGATCTAACTAAATGGGCAGACTCTAAATGTTATCCACAGAAGAAAGACCGATATGAAGACACTTGGAGAACCACCAATTATAATAATCCGCTTTGGAGTGGATATGATTATAAAAAGAAATAATCAGCAAAAGAAACTAAAGCTGTCATTTCAGGATTATGATTATAATACAATACGATGTCGTGATAAAGAATAATTATAAATAACACATAGAAATTATATTCGTTTTCAGTTCTGTGTATTTATTTAGTCCCACTTAGCCGAAGCCAGGCGGCACGCACTAGTAACTCAGATTTATTCATGACTTCTATGCTCATTATACATCACCAATACTCTGACAATCCTTACTGGCAACACGACGCTAGTATTGGGTCCGGCAATGAGCGATGCTCCTGGTGTTGCAAGAGTCTATAGGTTACGGTAACCGCTTACCATCAGGCGGGCCATAAGCTTGAATCTGAACCTGAGGAAATCGGTATATCCTGAAACTAAAAAATCTAACACACGCGATTACAAGCTACGGCCCCCAGTCCTATTCTCGGAGAGGAGCCCTGGGTTCCACTGGATCCAAATAGGCTAATCCTGACTCAATCATGGGCGTACCCAGGGGTAGAGTGGGGGGGGCCTCTGCCCCCGATGGATTTCTGATCACTGACAGTTGTTGCTGTGTACATATTACTTTTATGTTTGTTTTTTTGGCTACCTATAAAGCAGAATCTACTGTGGGTGTTTCTCCTACTAACTATATACACCTAATGTTTCGTGTAGGTGTCTTCGTGTAGTGTGTAGAATACCTGGGTACGCCCATGGACTCGATGCTAATAATTGTAGGAATCCTATCTTTTTAACGAAGTAAGCTTGCTCTGGTCTCCTAAGAGAGCGGTACCGCCACTTAGCGGCTGTCATTAGTTTAAGATATAGCTGGTGTAAAAAAATACCTTTTGAATGATGACCAGAGATGTCAACCTTGGTCAATGGCCAATATAATACAATATTCAAAACCTTTGGTTACCGTTTAGAAAGCAGTCTTTTACGCCAGCCTCATCACATTTTTTTACGGCCGCTAGATAGCGTTACTGCTCGCGCGCTCTCGTAGGAAACCTAGCTTTACTAAAACTGATTTCGTAGTTCTACTTCTTGGTGTTGAGAGGGATGTGTGGTGTAACAAGATTGGACAGAATCAGGAATGAGTATATAAGAGGAAGTATGAAAGTCGCACCAGCTACAAAAAAGCTGCAAAGTAACCGATTGTCGTGGTATGGACATGTAATGCAGAGAGATGAAAATCACGTATTAAGAAGAGTTGGAAGTATGAATGTTGCTGGCTATCAGAGAAGAGGCAGACCAAAGAAAAGATGGATGGCATGTGTGAGACATCACATGAATGTGAAGGAAGTGAATCTAGAAATGACGTCTGATAGAGATGAATGGAAGAAAAAGACATATTGTGACGACTCTAAATAAAATGGGATAAAGGCAGGAGAATGATGAGTTCTTAGTATTTTACTTACACTGTGACAATAAAAGGCGTAAATAAATTAAACTGTAGACGGGATTAAACATAGTATTACAATAGTGCTGACAAACAATAACAACTCTTGCTGAAAATCTTGCGAAAATCACGTTTCTGCAAATGCAAATGAGAAATAATAAGTTTAGGATTATGGACTCCGATACTACTACCAACGTAGGGAGTTAAATGTGAACTGCTGTCGAGTTAAACTCGATTTGTTTTGCCGTACTTGCTCGCAATCGATATGAGAATTAATTTACGTCTTACTTTTTCATATCGATATTTCTGCGTTTGTGGATTTCAAATTCAATTAAGGAAATACGTAGAGTATGTCCGGTACCCTAATTATGTAAAAGTCATCTGACAGCGACCCGACAGCAAACGGGACGCGATCGATCGCCAACTGTCAAACGAATTCGTATTATGACGGCATTCGTCCGCCTGTGGCTACTGGTCGCTTTTGCAGTGCCAAGTATGCAGTTTTTAGTTCGTTTCTTGTCCGCCAGAGGGCGAACCCGTAAGCGGGGGCTGTCGCGTCGCTATCGGCAAATACGTAATACCACAGTGATGTTTGACAGCAGCTACCGCGCGATTTACGCCTGTCGCAAACTGTCTGCTACATCGGTAATTAGGGGGCTGATAATATTATTTTGGTAGCATAATTCGTCACTGACTTATGTTTTTTATATCTTATGTCAGGCTTAATAATCGAGGTCACCCACCCTGTGGTTTAATTTTTATTGTATTTCATTAAACAAAGAACAGTTTTCAACCCTACTTGTTGTAACTTGTTTAACTTCTGCAGCCTATGACAACTAAAGCATAAATACTCACTTATTTCTCACATTTAACTTCCTTCTAGAACCCAAAGTATCACTCCACAAAACCAAGCTCTCCCGCCCGCCAGAGACAAATAACGGGCATTTTTATTTTCTTATGGAAATTAAACTGGAGCCCCGGTTAATATTGTTTCTGCTTACGAAATGCGTGGCAAAGATACTGTGGCTTATTTGACAGGCGTTTGAGACCGTTTTTATAGGCATACTCCATTGACCCTTTAAATATTCACGTTTTTATGTTTGTGGGAACGTGTGACTGCGAAAAAATTAACTTATATGAGATTTAGGTTTATTTGAACTATTCCACTACTCCTCCGATTTCTGTACAGGGGCTTACCACGAAGCATTATAGCAGGGCAATAATTGAACTGCCCAGACATTTCTAGTATGAGCTGACCTCGCACTGTATAGGTTTTCGTACAATTAATGGTCAGTTTATTTTTATTTTTAACCGACTTCAAAAAAAAGGAGGAGGTTCTCAATTCGACGCGTATGTAATAAACTTTAAAAAAAAAGTAAAAACCGACTTCAAAAAAATATAACTAAAAAGTATAAAATAATTTTCTTAAAAAATTTAACAGCTTCTGAAGTCGGGGCCTAAAATTCTTCAATGCACCTAGCTTGGCAGTGGCCCCGACTTCAGAAGCTGTTAAATTTTTTAAGAAAATTATTTTATACTTTTTAGGTTTTTTTTTTGTTTTATAATCGCGAGCAAATGCTCGCACCTGATACTTGTCACCTCTTTATATCACCAAGGTGAAGTAATGAGACCAGGCGCCGATCCAGCCATCAAAAAAGGTTGTGGTCACGGCCACCCGAAAATCGCTCAAGTGCGAGTCGGACCATAGCGGTGGGTCGTTGACACATTTCTGGTTAACGAAACTAGACCGTCCATTTTCGATCATGGACGAGTCCATCAACTAGTTGAATTCGACGACTAGTTAACGTATTTCGACTGTCTAAACTTTGCGACGATGTCTATGGGTTCAAATATGAACTCTGTCTCAGTTGACTTAGAGTTCATATTTATTTAAATCAACGATGGAATTAACGTCGTAGATTGAACATCGTCGATTTAAATAAATATGAACTCTGTCTCAGTTGACTTAGAGTTCAAATTTATTTAAATCGACGATGTTAGTTCAATCAACGACGTTAATTCCATCGTTGATTTAAATAAATTTGAACTCTACATCAACTGTAACAGAGTTCATATTTGAGAGCGTGAACGATTACGTTGATGGACTGGCCGAATGTTGACGAAACGACGAACGAACGATTGAACTTGTGTTGAATTCAACTATTAACCGACTACGTTCACGCGTCGTCGTCGTTTTGCCGTCGTTAGGAACGTTGTGGACTCTCACGTTAGCCGTCTATGAAATAGACTAGTCGATTGAATGACAGTGAACCGTCCATGCGTTGATTGTACGTGGACGGACGTTTTATTTAACTAGTCCGTTCATTCAACGCTCATCGCTAGACCACGATCTCGCCCACGATCGATACATTGCATTCCTACAAAGGAGACATTTAGAAAATGTATGACGCCCCGGCCAAAACCTTGTACACTATATAGGTCCACGTGGACGAAGAGAACACTAGTAAAATAATAAACCTGTAAAATGTTAGTCTGTTTGCTGACGACAATTAAAAAAGTAAATGTATGTTTGTTAACGCATCACAATATCACATCTGGACTCCGAACTACTGATTTTGATGAAACTTTGACAGCTTAATTAAAAGCATACCTATCAGATTTTTTATTGACTTAAATGTACTTATACATTTTACTATAAGACATTATCGCCTATCTATTATAAGCCTATCGACGTTTAATTGGGGTTGTGAGCATGCCCAGGGTGGATCCGCGCCTAAATGGGACCCTATACTTAGGACACCTTAGACCACAGCACTGTAACCTCTACGTAACATTAAGTTCACCGACTCTAAAGCCATTTAACAGCAACAATAATAGTAACAGAAGTATGTTGCCTTTGTTGAGCACGACATGACAATATTGAGACAAAGCTAACAAATACCGAAGCCAATGGAATTATGTTCAGAACTAATGTGCTCAATGGCGAGAACAATGTCTAGTATTGTTTAATTCAATGTTACAAGTATTTAGAATTATTGTATTTTCTTTGTATATACGTTAACTTTCCAGATTCTTCGATGAGACTGAATATCAAAACCTATCATTGCTCCTATTTCTCCTTAATTATGAGAAAAATCCTAAGTATGTGCGCTATAGACCATTTTTAATCACCGACAAAATAGAGGGGGGTTATAAGTTTGTAGTGTGTATCTGTCTGTGGTATCGTAGCCCCTAAACGGATTGACCGATTTCAATGCAATTTTTTATAATTGAAAGCTTGTTTGATCGGGTATCATCTTAGCTATGTTTCATGAAAATCTGTTCAGCCCTTCAAAAGTTACAGCTCTTTTTAAAACGCTTTTATTAGCTTCACTTGTAACTAACTAAGTATGTAAAAAAATCTTGGAAGTTAAATTTGACCCACTTCCCGGTTTCCGATTTAGCTGAAATTTTTCATACACGTTTAGTTTGCATGACAGAAGCGTTTTCTTTAGTTTTTTTTTAAACTATAATATTAATCTAGTTTGAGTCGGGGGTTTTTGACGGTTAGATTATACACGAAACTATTAATTTATTACCTTGGCAACCACAAATTGTTTATATAGATGTTTGTGTCCCACCAGATCCCGTGCCGTTTCCATAATAATTAAAATACCTATATCAGTAGTGATGTTTCTATCATTACCTCAGTTTCAAAACAATTAATTTCAATAGATAAGGGTAAGTTAACCCTTATCAGTCAGAAGACAATACGATTATTTGATTGTAGTACACTCGGAGCTTGCGGCCAATTAACAACATGATCCTTAACACGTGTAACAATTCAAAGACTTTGAGGGCAAATGGTTTCATTAGAGTAAATGTTTTATATTATTTTTATTTATTTATTTCTTCAGAAAACTTACAGCTAGAATACATATTATAGTAACAACAGTATTAGTGAAGGAAGGCCAATTACAAGTTTTCACAGGTAGGTAATAGACTAGAAAAAAAAATACAGTAGACAGACAAGAAGATTAAAGAACAGTACTTAGAATTTCGACAGGTTTCAAATAACATCAAAGAAATTATTACATAAATATGTTTTCAATTTAGGACACTAGTGAAAAATATGTCGATATGAACACTCTCTTACACACTCGTTTACGTAAAATTTGTCTAGTCACGAGTATGGTTCAGCTCATTTAACTTTACTAAGATTTTTATATGGTCCGCCGTTGAATCAGATGAGTCCAAAGCCGGGCTTCCACTGCGAAAGGGTAATGAGCAAGGAATAGCTGGACGGAACGGACCCCAACTAGCTAAAATAGGTATTACCTTCCATTAAGAAAGAGTTTTGACAATTGCCTTCCACTGCAAAAGAGGAATGAAGAACGAGTTTCTCGTTCAGTCCTCTCCGCTAGACTCTTTGTTGGTGGAAGCACTTCTATACAGTTTACCGTTGCAAGTTAAACGGATTCCGTACGGATCCCGCTCCGCTGTCGGTGGAAGACCGCGAATCGGCAAAAGTAGAGTGGGACCCAGCCAGGTGGACCGATGACCTGAGGACGGTGGGTCAGACTGGATGCGGAAGGCGGACAACTGGGTGTTATGGCGCAATTTGGGAGAGGCCTATGTCCAGCAATGGACTGCGATAGGATGAGTTGATTGATTGAAGCTTTTTTCTTCGTTGGTATTTTATACATACCTATTAATTAATTAATGTATGTACGAATATACACATGACTTAACTCTATGTTCAAGTAGGAGGTTTTTCCTGTGAGGCTTTGGTTTTCTTGCCAGTGGACTGATAATGCTGGCTGTAAGTGTTCTGGGCAGTGGATTGATAATGCTGGAAAAATCCGTATCTGTGTTGACCCTTATTTAATAAATAATTAAGGGCTATAAGCACACTAACTACTTTTAGCAACAGAACCGCGCGTTTTACCGTTCAAAAGTGAATAACGAACGCAAAACGCGCGCTTCTGCTCCTAAAAGTAGGTAGTATGCTAAAGAAATAAAATAGATTTAAGATAATATAATTATGATAGACGCTATCAAAATCAAAACACGTTGATTTTCAATAGGTTATATTAATGCAATCAGCTAAAGTGTAAGCCTCGAAGGATGGAACACATCACACGAATAATAAGAATGTAAAAAAATTGTGACGATGTTTGAATGTTTGTAACAATCACAGATAAACGACTGAATGGATTTAGTTGAAATTTAGAGATAGGCGTGTCCTGAATTAGGCTGCCTATCCACTAAAAAGGAGATGAGAACAAATGACCTACGAATATTATCACGACATTTAGATGAGCGGGCCTCTTCTTATTACCTATATCTATCATTCTAGTGTGTCTTGTATGTGACAAATAAAGGATTTTTCTTTCTTCTAACTGCTCACGCTTCACACAAGTTTAATGTAGTTCACGTTATCACTCTATACGTTTAATACTCTAAGATTCGGGTACATAAAGTTATATTTCTCCTAGGATACAAGTGCAATCGGGGGCAACAGCTAGTTAAGTGTAAAAATTACTTGAATTCTAGTAGCAATTTGTCCGTGCAAGGTGACACGTGAGATACGTGAGACGTGCATATAATTAGCGGTGAAAAGGCGCTGATGAGCTGCGTCAAGTGCGTCTCATTAGACCGGCAGACGCCTCTCGTGCGGTGACTTAGTGCCGAGGTCTAGCGTCGTGTGAAGGTCTAGCAGTACCTATGTATGTAGGATACAATACATGTACAGTCGGCCAAAGAACAGTGTTGCCAGTGGGCTCTTGTCAAAAGTTACCTGGATGTGTCTGAAAAGTAACATTCCTTTGTTTTACTATTTTGAAATAATTTATTTGAGGTATTAAGAATACTAGTGGTAGCCCAGTGGTCGAAATTCGATCAAAATTTTAGCTTTCTGTACTCCTTCATATAAACAAACTCACACTCCTCTGTACCCACAATATGCTCAAAAAGGGGTACCTACAAAGTTTTCTCTTCACGTATTGATATATAGATAAATAGATTGGATTTGGTTGATTTGTTTGGTTGGTAAATAGATTACGAAAATTTACGTAAAAATTTACGTAATCTATTTACGTAATTTTTTAGAAAATTTACGTAATTTTGAGTAATACTCGTATAACATACTTCATCCTAAAGTTATTCAATGCTGAATAAAGGTTTCCTAATTCAAATCATACATGGCAATCTACCACAATTAATACAAAGAGATAAACGATTTTTTTTACAATATGACGCGTAGTTCCCACACGTGTCCAATATCAGTAGTAAAAATTACCATTCTCGAGCGTAAATTCGAAAAAGAAGTCACGAATTTTGTTGTATTGCATGTTGCAAACGGTGGCCTATTCGTGCAACATGAACACTTGAAAGTAATACAACCCTTAATTTTTTTATCCACCCCATTACGTAGCAACATACGATACGGAACGCGATCCTCCCGGGGGTGCAACCAGTCAATATTAATTGAGCCCCGCGGCGCCGGCCATATTTCATTATTTACACTCTACAGCGAGGATTTCCACCAGATATCGGAAATAGTTTTCAAAGATTTCCCAATGCGCCTGACTAGCTTCGAGTTTTTGCTGGGAATTATGGATTTTTCTCTTGAATAAATCTAAAATTGTGAATAGAAAAGCTCTTATTTTTAACCGACTTCAAAAAAAAGGAGGAGGTTCTCAAATAGAGGCGTGTTTTTTTTATTTTTTATGTTTGTTACCTCATAACTCCTGACTGCGTGAACCGATTTTCATGATTCTTTTTTTATTTGAAAGCTGGTGCTTCCCGAATGGTCCCATGGTATAATACTCCAATGCATCTAGCTTGGCAGTGGCCCCGACTTCAGAAGCTGTTAATTTTTTTAAGAAAATTATTTTATACTTTTTAGTTTTTTGAAGTCGGTTTTTACTTTTTTTTAAAAGTTTATTTTTTGTCTTAGGTGTTTGTCAGTTTCCATAGTGGGCAACGGGGCGCAGTCTTAAAAAAGGCGGCGGTTCGCCCCGCGACCACCCACAACTTCGTGTACACTCAACGGTCCGTGATGGCCACATAAAAAGTCTAGCAGAACCTATTAATATCTAGTATTTTATTGTATTTCTCATCATACTGAGGGTGCACTTAGTTAGAACTTTACCAGTTATTGGATCATCTCAAGATTGTTAGGTCGGGCTCCATCTAGAACATGACCAGAGCTTTGATATGAGTTTTGCGGTACAATACTTGTCATTATTATCCTATTCTTATTTTTTATACACATTAAATTACATTATTCTCGCAGCTCTGGCCGCAACATTGTACTTATCAAGATTGTAATCTATTATTGTAAAAGAGTTTCCATGGATTTTCTTGCCAGTTCTTCTCCATAGGACCTACTATTTGGAACCGCGCACCTAGAGTCTCGACATTTCATAAGTGCCTGTATCTCGTTTACATGAAATAAAGATCTATTCTATTCTATTTCATACAATACAATTAATTGCACACCAGGAAGAGAAGAAGAGATACAATACATAGAAAAATAAAGTTACGTGAGCCAGATAAAAGAAAAGGTTGCTGTCATATCGTTTATGGAGGTTAAGGAGACTGCACTGGAGAGGGAAACATGGGGAGAGCTGCATCAGCTACACCGACAAGAGCAAGGCTCTTAAAGAAGCACATATAAAAAGATGAACATATTGACGACACGGTTGGCGCAGTGGCTAAGCGATTAGCTTTCGCTACGTGCCGCGGGTTCAATCCCCGCTTGGAACAAATATTTGCATGAGCTACGTGCCGCAGGTTCGATCCCCGCTCGGAACAAATATTTCCATGATCTGCAGATAGTTGTTTCGGGTCTGGTTGTGTGTGCATGTGACATATATGTTTGTAAACTGTACCCTCGATACAGGAGAAAACCTAGTGAGAGGCAACGTTTATTTTAAAAACATCAACCATATTTCCTGCTACCATATCCCAAATGAATTAAACACGTACAATGTACCATGCATTCACCAGTAAATATAAAACTGTGAGCTAACTCCGAAGTTGTATGCAACAAGTTTATAAATATTAACCAATCAAATTACACTGCAAAAACCAACCTTAATCCAAGGGTATAAGATTAAGAGTAACCGCACGTCTAACTCTGTTTCTATAAGTCACGCGTTGCGCAAAAAGCAACCTTGTTACCAGGGTTTAAGGTATACGTGAACTGCAAGTTTAAGTTAGTTCTCTGTAATGGGCTTAGTTGGAAATCGCAGATGCACGCTAGGATAAAGCAAGCTATAATATTTTAAAGCTCCTGGTAAAGTTGGTTGTGCCGTGTTTTTATTAAAAATATTATAGCTTTACATATTTTTGGGTTGAAAATGGAAGACTTTATTCGCGGACTATTTCAAATTCTCGTAGTCCATTATTTTCACGATATTTTAATACGTTGGCTTTTCTGTTACGTCATATACTTCGTATTGAAGAAGTGTTTATGTATCTATGCATAATTATGCATAAAAATCCGATCCTGAATAAACTAAATAATTATTTTATCTTTAAATAAAGTATACGACTTTAATACTTAGCTACGTTACTTACGTTTGTATTTATTATAAAATATTTATTAATTTGTGTTTAATTGTATTTATAATTAATAAAGCTATTAGTTTTAAACTTATTGTTACACTGCGGACCTTATTTTTTACATGCAATACTGTCCATCAAATCGTCCGAGATTTCTTACAGATGGATAAGAAATCAAGATTTTTTTCTTTTTCTTTTAAAACGCTTTTATTAGCTTCACTTGTAACTATGTAAAAAAAACTTGGAAGTTAAATTTGACCCACTTCCCGGATTCCGATTCAGCTGAAATTTTGCATACACGTTTAGTTTGGATGACAAAAGCGTTTTCTTTAGTTTTTTTTTTAACTATAATATTTTTTTTATTACATAAATATGCTTTTAACTAGATACTCAAATTGGAGTGTGTATGGTTTTGCTATAATAAATTACACGTGTTAAAATCATTCATAAATAACATCCAGCTAGAGCTTCTTTTCACTTCGGCACAAACATTAATGTCAGTCCAACGCTTCGCCAGAATGTGGCGGTGACCGCTGGAAATTTCAGAGTTATTGCACTTTTAAATTAAACATGTCGCCGCGAGCGCAGTAAGCGACAAACACAAACAGTCTAATAAAACATTATTTGTACACTTTACTGGTCGCAGAACACGGACTATTACTATGTAGCAACGTATAAACATTATTATGTACCGAACTTTAATGAACTCGCAGACATTCCATGGAAAAATGTCAACAAAGTATAGGCATTTTTTTTTTTAAATAACGGATTTATCTGCAACTACTACGGTCTATTCAGTTTGGCCACCCCTGGTACCTATATTGTATAGTGACCGTTTATGTCATCCATTACATAATACATGTACTACACAAAATACATATACGATTTCAAATCTAAAAGCTCACCAACAAAGGCATCTCAATTCAAAAACACGAGTTACTCAATAATTCATATTGTTTTCAGAGAAAACCATTAGAAGGCCGTTGTTTTTCAGTGCGGGGCATTTTCTTAAGCTGTTGCGGACAATAAAAATATGAGAGGGACGGTACGTGACGCGAATAAAACGTTTGGGGATAGGCTATAGAGATGGCGGGTCATTAAGTAATACTTAACTCCATGATTTTAAGTTAAGTAGAATCTATATTGACGCAGTGGGTAAGCGATTAGCTATCTATAGCGGGACTTTCCCCTCAAAATGGAAGCTGCCCGACTGGGGAAGTACCTCCACCTTGCAGAATATCGTAGCCAAATAACACTGCTCTTTTGCAGTGTTGTGTTTCTAATGGTGAGCAAGGTCGCCAGTGCTCCTTGGGGAATCGTCGTGTTGACTACCCTTACTGCAACACGACGATAGCAGAAAGGTCGGCAACGCGCCACTGGTGGTACAAGCGTCTATAGGTTACAATACCCGCTTACCATCAGGCGAGCCGTATGCATGTTTGCCACCTTAGTAATTAGTAAAAACAAAACATGAAAATTGGTAAGAAAAGAAAAGGCAAAAAATATCTTTAAGTAAATCTAAAATTTCAGTTTTAATGGCCACAAAAAGGTCTGTCCATTAGGCACTGGGATTCGCCACGACGTAATATTTCATTTTATACCAATTCATGTTTTTGGAATTATGTTACCAACTGAAAATGTAATTTAAGAGTAAATTAAGCATTGAATTTTAATGTTTGGCTATCTCATATTGTAGTGAGTCTTGTCTTGTTGCAAATAGATAAATGTGTTTGCTTTCTTTCCTTCTTTTTTCTTTTGTATCTGTGTATCAGAGGACATGAAAAAAATAATTGATATCTGTGTACCTGTCTGTGGCATCGTAGCTGCAAAACGGATGAACCGATTTCAATGCAGTTTTTTTTTGTTGAAAGCAAGTTTAGTCGGGAATCATCTTAGCGATGTTTCATGAAAATCTGTTTAGCCGTTCAAAAGTTACAGCCCTTTTTCTAGTTGGAGTCGGGAATTTTTGACGGTTAGGTTATTGTTTAGTCGATGCTCCACTTGGGCTACAACACATTACGTAACTTGACCGTAATAACATCTTTGTTCGCATTATTAAAGCTAACCATCCGACGTGAACACAATGTCACCGGTTCTTAACATGATGTAGGAGGTAGGTACATAATAACCGCCCTTATAATGGTTGGAAAAATTGAGAATGTCGTCTATTGATGCGAGCGGTCGGTGTGAAATTACACATTCATGAGGTACAAGTCTAGAGGGTATGGCAGACTAGCTAACATACATACATAGAAGAGTAGGTGTCCACAGTAAAACATGAGCCTGCCAGTTGATCGCTTCAATGAACAATGAGAATGGCATTTGACGCCACACATAATTGCAACCACAAAGTTCACAGTATTGTAGAAAAATATGAAAAAATCAAAGGTTATTTGAATTCCACAAAATAAATTATTATTTAGAATAGAATACCTATATCTTTATTACATGTCAACCAGATACCTACAGGCACTCAAATAAATTAAATGTCGAGACTCTAGGTGCGCGGTTTCAAATAGTAGGTCCTAATCAGGGTTAGAAATAATAGTTATTACAATTCTATGTTGCTGAGTTGGCAACCCATTTGGTACTGGCATTCCGACAGCACGTTGTTTTTATTGTTACCTTTTGCTTTTTTATTTTTACTTTTTTATGTTTGTGCACTGTGTTGTCTTATGTCTAGTCCAAATAAATGATTTTTCTTTCTTTTCTTTCTAATTCCTCGTTGATTGAAACTTAATTACCAAAAAACTTGTATTTTACCATATTTAAGTCACATTTGTAGACGCTTCCTAAAAAACTCAGGTGGATTATACCAGAGTTTTTGCCATTGTTCTTTGATCGAACTTAAAGTCCAAATTAAATAATATTCCCTCATCCAGTATGCGATCTCTCCAAGGTCTCCTTTTTAATGTTCGTCATAGAGGAGGACCATAAAAAGGCCCGGCCCCTCATCAACGCGGCTAACGTTTTTATAGCACACTCCATGTTTTTCGATACGTGGACTCGATTGCGTAAGGCATCGCCAACGAGCAAGGCTTGAGTTTTTAAATAGTGTAAAATCTTCATAAAAGCGATGTTGAAGCTATATTTTTTATATTGTGACTGGCTGAACTAGGGAAACATTGACGGAGGGTATTGTACTCATCATTAAAAATAACTTTTACTCCCCGGAACGTAAAGGGCTATTGAAGGAACACCGTGGATTTTAGTCAGTACAAGTCTGACAGTCCCTCCCGCCCTGCCCGGGGTGGGAGGACTAATTTGATGATTTTACCACGCTAAAAAAAAAAAAAAAAAAAAAAAAATGGACCAAACATGAAATCGCGAAAAAAAATCTGTGGTTCCATAGTACATTTAGTCGAGTAATATTGAGTTATTTATATGGAACAGCAGGGTTTTTTTTCGTAATTTCTGTTGTTGTGATATTTATATACATTTACAACCGAATAACTTGGTTCGGATCGAGCCTACACGGTAGTTTTTGCCGTGTAGTGTTGCTCCAATCACATAATACAACATGAGTCGGCAAATAAAAATCAATGACATCTAGAGCAACTTTCATTCATCTTTGAACAATAACTGCCAACACGAGTAACATAATAGTTCGTCATATAAAACGTAAATGTTGTTTTACGACATGGGACATTTTCCCCGGGGGTGGAATATAAAGGGGGAAATAATAATCGCGTCACTAAAATCATAACAAGTGTGCTTACACTATAAATAGACACAGAAGTACCATAACACAATACAATATATTATAATTGCATAATAATGTTTCATTCATTATTTTTGGTATATTTGGTACAACAAATATAATATAATATTTTATCTAATGATGTCAAGTGTAAGTAAGATTGAACATTAATTAATTATTCTAAGCATATACCAATATTATTGATATCGGTTACCTTCTCCGCGATATGACATAAATTCATCAACCTTTTTCTTTTAACCATTGCGTCAAGTTTTTTAAAACAAATACTTGGTGTTTTAATAATGTGGGACGGCAATTTTTTTTTTTTTTTTTAACCTTGACCCTCTCATGGTTTCTCCTGTATCGAGGGTACAGTTTACAAAGATACATGTCACATGCACACACAACCCGACTCGAAACAACTATCTGTAGATCATACAAACATTTGTTCCCCGCGGAGATCGAACTCGCGAATTAATAGTTCTTAGGCATAAAACAATAAACAAAAAGACATATCGATAAATAATGGTAATAGATAACAACAAAAAACACATTGACGATTATTGTAGCTTGCTATATTGCTACGTAGTTTCTTTTTGTGGCGCTAGATGTCGCTAAATTAAGTTATCACGCATTATCTTTACATTTGTACATTTCTTTTTCTAATTACTGTATCTTTTCTTCTATTACTGGTGTGCAATAAAGTGTATTGTATTGTATTGTATCTTTAGTGAACCTACTGTATGTATCTGTTTTGTGAAATAAGCGTGCTGGTAATAAATTTTTGTGTTACTTTCTTATATTTTCGCACGTGTAAAATTGATTGCCTTGACCTTGCGTGTAGAGGGAAGTCAAGGGAAAATATTTATCTTCGTGGCTAGCCACCAGGGCTAGCAGCAATAAAGGGAAGAGAAAAATCGGGGACAAAACCATGTCTTTACCGTTTTCCATCTCGATTGTTCGTTTTGTCTTCTGGCAAGGAGACAAAGGGAGGAGAAAACGGGTATTACCACAAAAAATCTGAGACAAAACTATCTCTTTACCGCATTCTTTCTCGATTTTTCGTTTTGTCTTTTGTTAAGGTCACAAAGGGTGGAGAAAACGGGTATTACCACAAAAAATCAGAGACAAAACCATCTCTTTACCGCGTTCTTTCTCGATTTTTCGTTTTGTCTTTTGTCAAGGAGGCAAAGAGTGGAGAAAACGTGATTGTCCACAAAAAAATCGGAGACAAAACCATCTGTTTACCGCTTTCTTTCCCGATTATTCGATTTGTCTTCTGTCGACGAGACAAAGGGTGGAGAAAACAGGTTTGTCCACCCGCTATGCTAACCATGCTGACGTCTGAGTTTTCTTCCACCGGGTCGCTTATATGTTTTATTTATTTACTAACTTATACTAGATAACAGTAAATCTACACATACGAGTAATAGGTACCTACATATTAATTATATAGGTATTATATTCTTATAAACGAGAAGGACGACATAATTATTGAAATAGAAACAGAATATAGTAATTCAATATAAGTTATTATGTTCTCTGCCTAATTTAACACAAATTCGCCGAATCATATTAGATGTAGGCTTTTCTTCATGGGCATTCTCGACAGTTCATTTAGGTACTAGTGGTCGCCCAAGGGTCGAAATTCGACCGTAATTTTAGGTTTCTGCACTCCTTCTCCATACACACTTTAACTATGCCAAATCTCACACTCATTCGTGCGCGCAAAGGGGTCCAAAGTTTTCTCTTCACGTATTAATATATAGATTTACCCATGTAAAATTTTACTTTTGTGTTTTTATTTTCTTGTGACCGATCTATGCTTGTGACTGTTGTGTTGTTCTATGTGGAGTAAATAATATTTTTTTCATTTTTAGAAGCACATTGAGGACACAAGTTCATCGATATACGTCTACTAATATAATTTAGAAGCGAGGCTGCAGTGCAACACAATTTCCTCCGCCATTATATGAGACAAGGCCCCGGAACATCATCCATCACGTGATACGCCGCACAGCTAATAGCTTGCCTGTGTGAACTTAATATGATGTGGGAGGCTGCGCTGGAATATCATAATGAGATCAAGTTTTCCAAATTAAGTGTCATCATATTTCTTTTCGTTCGAGAAAGGCTGGTTATTCCCGGGCCTATACAGGGTATTTTTTTTATGTAGAGCGCAAAATTTGCAGAGTGATTCAGTGTCCGTTCTCAAATGCAACCGTAGTTACAAAATTCACTCCAAAACAAAATAAAGATTGTATATGGCTTGCGGATCCCCATACTAAATCTTTTCGTTTTGTTTTAAAGTGTATCCCAATACTGCGGTTGCATTTATTTATTTATTTAGGAACAGAGACTGAATCACTCTACAAATTATGCGCACTACACACAAAATTATCCTGTATGTATAGTATAAGATCCTACTTTATTAGCGAGGGTCCCTTTAAGGGGGTTTAGTACTCATAATTATGGACAACTTTTAGTATAGGATACCCTAAAATCGAGAAAAGAAAATAGCTGTTCCATACAAATAAATTAATTGAATATTGCTCGATTAAATTAATATATGGAACATCCGATTTCTTTTCGCAATATCAGTGTAGGTCCCATATTAAAAGTTGTTCATAATGATAAGTAGTATATGGAATATGGAACTACCTTTTTTTTCACGATTTAGGTAAGGGGTGGCGTCTATCTTAGTAAAAGTTGCTCATAATGATGGGTACAATAAAATGATTAAAGGGATCCGGCGGCGCCTTGATTAAAATTAAAATAAATAAATCCAGCTCATTTCTGTCCCACTGCTGGGCACGGGCCTCTTATCGGAATGAGAAGGCTTAGACCTTAGTCCACCAGCGCGGGTTGGCGGACTACATACACCATCGAGAACTTTATGAGGCCCTCTCAGATGTGCAGGTTTCCTCACGATGTTTTTCCTTCACCGTTATCGCAAATGATAAATTCTAATCCGCACATGAATCCGAAAAGTCAGAGGTGCGGGCCGGGTTCGAACTCAGACCCTTGCACCTTGATTACGTAGGAAAAATCTGACAGCCACAGCGACTAACAAACAATGCATCCCTTTCTCGCTTATAGACGTTTCCATAAGAGGTTACGGAATAGGACGTTTATTTAAGACAGTAACTGTCATATTTATCATGGGACTAGAAATGTAGAATCTTGTATACTCCCTCTAACTTCCCCGCATATCTCAGATCTTAAGCAAACACACATACGAACTTAGCCCAAGTCTCAGAACTGGTGTCCCACTCCAAGTATGCAGCGGTTAATTTCCCTAATACTACTGAACGCTTTCATTTCCAACATTCTGCGCATACTATCGATTCCAAGTTCATGCCTGAATGTAGGAAGTTATGAAGGTGGCATTGGGCAGTGTTGACTAGACGCAGAATCAGTAAAGGAAATAATGCAATGCCGTCCCCGACTGCTACGGCCTATTTATTCAGCGTGAAATATAAATAACCAGCCATATTTTAAAAGGTAATCGAGTTCATATTTTATTTTTTTAAACTTTGCCCCTCACTATGATTTCTCCTGTATCGTGGGTACAGTTTACAAACATACATCTCACATGCACACACACCTAGACCCGGAACAACTATCTGTAGATTATACAAATATTTGCTCCGTGCGGAGATCGAACTCGCGGCACGTAGCGCAGAAAGCTAATCGCTTATTCCTGCGCCGACCGTGTCGTCTTCAACTGAACAACTTTCCCTTTTGGCTTTTCATACAAAGTGACTGGTCTCGTGACTCACGTTTTTATGAGCTGAATTTTCTTTTTCGCAATAATTTTCTATAGTCAAAATTCTTTTTTGCAATATGCAAGTTTATAGGTATAGTAATCTTTTCTCGGAACATTTAATGTTTGCCGTTCTATTTCCACGTCCAGAACATTCTTGCCACATCGCACTTTAGCACTCGTGTACACCAATATCGCGGGTCTGCCTCGGAACATTCCTGTTTGCCCAGTACTATACAAGCTGGCTCTAAACATACTACAACTATCCCTGACTTCGCTTTGAAATCTAGCGTAAATATCAGTCGGGTTTGCAAGGAACGTTTGCGGTACATTTATGATTCAGATTAATGTTCATGCGTTTATTTGACGATGCTAATTAAAATGCAGGCTGTTTATACAGTATGTTTTATTTAACCGGAACGGCACGGGAAAACTGAAACCTAAGGAGCTACAGGAAAATTACTACTACGGGGAAAACTATCTTAAGAAATCGCTGTTTGCTTATTTTTTATAACTTTAGCATAGTTAAATTTTTGGTCCAGCGTGAACATTCGCGTTTCATAAAGAATATTAAAGCTGGTCAAAAATCGATCCAATTGACTCAGTTACCTACTTAAGTATTCATCAAAAAAATACCGTAATCTAAGAGATCTTAGCGGCCCATTCTTTACGGCACAACATTATAGGGTGAATAAGAACTTCATTATAACCGAAGTTTACATAATCAATATCACCTGACATCACGCCCTATCCATCATTTGGCGAATGTTATCAAATATGCGCGAGTCATCCTTCAATCCTGGTTATTATTTCGCTTGGTGGCTTTATTTTCTAATGGAAAATGTAAAAGAATGATACAGTAAAATTGATCATCATGACCTGGCAAGTTCAGGAATTTTCAGCAGTGTAAAACACTTGTTGAATTAAAACCATGTACAGTCAACATCAAGATGTATGTCTAAGCGAAATTCAAACGGTTATTCTAAGAAAAGTGGTGATTGAAATCATAAAATTAAAATACTGAATCATGTATTTTTATCTATTTGCAGATACAGTGACACAACTAAGGTGTCGCATCGGCAAACTTCGTAAAACCAATCACTTGCGAACTGAGTTCGACTGACCACGAATGTTTGTTTATTAGTACTGCAGTAAAACATGACACGCTGACGCAATAAGTTGTAAAATTATTTATTCGAGCGACAGACTGCCATTGATTTTTCGATCAGGTACATCGATGTAACTTCTTAGTTTTGTCGTACTATGTCTCATGATTTCAAACAGGATTTCTTCTAAAAATTACTTTTGAATTTCGCTAAGTGTATACATATTTTTGATGCTGAATGTAGGTAAGTACCTATGGCATTATGAAAACTTGTGCGTAAGAAGTTCACATTCTTAGGGAAGCAACCAGATCGTAAAGATTTAATAAATTTTCATACTTCGCCAAATAACTAAGGGCCCACCCACACTCGATACTTTTACTGGCACCAGAATCGGGCGTTTTCGCATTCGTTATTCACTTTTTGTAAGCAAAAGGCAGCCAACGAACGCGAAAACTCGCGATTCTGCTGCTAAAAGTATCGAGTGTGAACGAACGCTAATACAGAAATCAATACCAATCACATTTTAATTTATCATACAATATTTAATCAGTCGTTTGAAAATGTCTTACATTTCTTTTCCCGGTACTCGTGAAGGTAAAGTATCGGATTTCCCGTATTTGCGCGGCATTAATTCACGGTCAGACCTCGGCCGCGTCGCTAACTTTTTCAATAACCGTCCCCCGGGATCCTGGGTCCCGGGCAAATCGGACCTCGCGATTGGAGCGGGGTTCCACTGAATACGAGAAAATCGCCTCTGTACCTAACAAACCCGTATCGGATATCATTATGTCCGTTAACATAATGATTCAGTCCGCGAGAAATACTGGACTGAAAATACTGATCCATTTCTGGGTCACTAGAGATATACAGTACGCGTATTATAACTTTGCTTCTCTGAAGTACGCAACAAGTGGTTGCGCAGTAGTTGCTCTTTAGGTCTAAATGGTTTGCGGGGGACGCGGGGGCCGAGCACTCATGGGATCAGTGACGTTTGCGCGGCTACGGCTAACTTCAGAGAGGCAGTGTTATAATACGCGCACTTGTACCCGCTAGCACTAGAACCGCAACTAAGTGAGGCTTAATAAATAGGAGCTCGTTACGTACACTGTCTTCAATGTACACAGAAATAATTATAAACTTTTTACTAAACAAATTCATCAAGAAATACCAGTGATCGTGATTTTTTATTTGGTCCTTTGATACGATTTTTTTTTTGCTTTGTATCTGCTGACGAAAAGATCTTTCTAAATTAATAGAGGGTCTAATAACTTCTATCTTGACCTTTCTATCTGTGTTTTAATAATAATATAGGTAACTAGCTCATGGAAGACTTTAGTCCGAAAATTTTAATCATTCGCCTGTTTTGGCCTTTTGTTCCTAAGTTCAACATTGCTGTCAGCATGTAACTTGATCTTAAGCCCATCAGCTGATAGGTACTTAATTGTGTCCTGCATTGAATAATCCAACATCCGATCTTTTATTCTCAATTAACAGAATTGTTGAGGTAGATGTCATTTTTCACACCCAAACGGGCAGAATAATAGTTGAATGTAACTTACCTACCTATATTTTATGCCAGTTTGTGCTGCTTGCCCCAAGAGCAAGTACAAATCTCCATTAAGAAACAAAGATTATAACAAAAACAAAAAGCTTCTCAACTTAAACAGGAGTAGATGCAACCACTATCATATTAATAACTAACAAATTTATAGTACACAAAATGAGATAGTAAAACAAATACATTTGAGATGGTATGTATGTAGGTACACAAGCGAGCTTAACCCAAATTTGGGTTTTCTAGCAGCCAACCTTTGAGTGATAGAAAGTATGATGGTCAATGAGGGTACAGTCAAGTGCACGACTATGTATATATTGCAAATTAAAATATCTACTACAAATATTCCTTCACCTAGCTTAACAATATAAAATTACTGTGCTATTAGCTATCAGCTGTTTCACTTGTCCCTACGTTCGCATATTTAACAGTATTGAATTATATTATGACTTGACCTGCTCTCATCCTGCTCTCGTACCGAAGTTCTCGATAACCTGCCTTTTAGGACAGCCAGCGGATATTACATTTTATGGAAATGGGATATAAAACTGAGTGCAAGAGCGTGCTTTCGCTAAAATGCAGGTTACGGTTTAAGCTGAACTAAATCATAGTTTCAAAATTGCCACCCAAAACAAAGTAACTAATATTTTCTCAAATCTTAAAGGCACTTAGGCTTACATTCAGAGACGACAGAAACGAGTCTAAGCGTGAACTTACGCTTCCATCTGTCAAAAATTGTTCGTAAGTTTGACAGATGGAAGCGTAAGTTAACGCTTAGACTCGTTTCTGTCGTCTCTGAACGTAAGCCTTACTGTTCTAGAAGTTTTCATATCAATTTTCAAGATGTCGATATGAAAATATAAACGTAGAATTCTATACACAATAACTACCTGATGTGTCGTTGCTAGGTAACATAGACATAGGTATCCTAATTATTTTGATAGCTAGGTAATCTTCAGAGACAAATTGCCTGTAAAGCGGGATCTTCATCGCGTTTCTGTTTGTATATTACTTGGGTATTTAATTAGAATGTATCTACTCATTATGTACTGTGAGCACCTACTTACTCAGTACATGATATGACTATGATTGATGGATATTGATTTAAAAAATTCTTTAATTACATAACATTACAAAGGGTTAGACAAAAAGATCATCTAATTGCGTAGAATCGAAAAATTGAAATGTTTTTTGACAACATTTATGAATATCAAAAAACTGTCGTTTAGGTAAACACTTTACATGCCTATAACCAAAAAACCAGGTATTAGCACTAACTCAATAGATGATTTAACAACAAATAGTTAGTGCGCCACATAAATAAAGGCCGTATGCAATTATTTATGGCACAGAATAAATCATAACACTTACAGTTTTAAACTATGCTTGGAATCCACGCTTATGGGCGTGTAATCAATAGAAAACGAATGGTCTTTTATAAAAATTCTTACAATATCTACGAGCGTGAGTATTCACGTGGGGTCAACGAAATCTCATTACTATTAGGTAGTTGATATTTTTACGCGCGGATTTTCAAATTTCATGTGACAGACAAAAAAAATCTGTGTTGTTTATGGTGAAGCCGCGCCGCGCGCCGTCGCGGCGTATTGATGCCCTAATCAACTGCATAATTTGCTTATATTCTAATCCGGCACTGTACTTACATCTAACTGCGTTTAGCTTATAGTAACTTGCCATATCCTAGCTGTTGTAGAAGTGACTGTCATTATTTGGTGTAGAAATAAGTTGTTTCTCTTGGTTTTTTCTTGCTTTCATAAATCTTTCATGAAAATACTATGAAAGATAAAAGAGTCGACTCCAACGACTATCCGCAGCTACGACACCCAAAACTCATAAAAATATTTTATTAAAACTGAAATAATAGTTTTCTTTTCAACACGATGGGACGGTAACATAAAAATGAACGATTATTTCGTCGAAAAATCAGAAGGTAAATCCATTATGGCCGCAATGTTGGTCATAAAAAAAGAATTAGGGACCGTAAATATAATGTTGACTGAAATATTTTCTCATCACTCATGCACTGAAAGTGTTTCATTGTTTGCATAAAAAGTAGAACAAGTGCGTTTTTTCGAAAAAAATATTTTGAAAATCGAATTATGTTTTGTTCTAGGTACTGACACAGTATATATAGTACTGATCATGTACTGATGAATTCTCTGTCCTTTGGTTCTTTGTCGTTGTGGTTTGTTTGTGTTTTTTTTTGTTGTGTTATAGTTTGTTTGTGTTTATTCCAGTCATCATATTTCAATGGCAATGGAATACTATTGAATTGAATATATTGTTTGAAAAATTCCAAATTTTTTACCGAGTATAGGCGACCTTAATGTGCTCGGGCGCCAAACTATCTTGTGTAAAATGTATCACTTATTCTATCTTTGCTTATCAATCTACTATGACATATTGCAAAGGTACTCGGGGAATACTTACGAATTATTGTTCTTGTCTGTCCAGTGGACCGAACGCCACGCACCCACGTCGCATCCGCATAATTTAACCTCCACGTGTCACCGAAGACTTCACAAAAGTATTGTTCTTTTTATAAACGCGAGACAATTATCTGTGTAGTCACTAACACCGTCAAAAACTTACGTGAGACGATTATAATATACAATCTTCAATAGGCGCGGGAGCATTACACACTTGCACAGCTTGCACTTCGATTACAGAAGGTCACACCACGAATTCGCTGCGAGACCAATAGCGAACAACGGCGAAAACGTCCTTCCAACACGAACCACTACCACGACTGGCGTTGCGTCGACCGTGCCAAAAAATATCAGATGCGGGTAGATTTCAAAACATTCAAATCATGTGTACCCACATACGCAGTATATTAAAATTATAATATCTATCCAGAACAAACGGCTCTCAATTATAATATTTTTTTAGAAAATGTAATGAATATATCTACATAGTAGTTTTTTTTTTTATATCTCTAGTTTGGGAAACAGGTATACGGACACGGCCTGCCCGATGGTAAGCGGTTACCGTAACCCCCATCCCATGCAACACCAACTACAGTAGACACACCACCTACGACTCAAACAAAGATAAATCTTCGGGACTTCTCCATTAAATGGCATTAAATGACTTCTCGATTAAATGGCAAGAAAAATGTATAAATAGAAAAAAAGAAAAAGTTTTTATTTCTACGCCCAGTATGACGCACAAAACATCTTTTTGTTCTTTATAAAAAGGAGGATCTACCTATATTCGTGTTTTTTTTTTTAACATCTATCCCTTCTCGTTCCCATAGTAACATATTTTCTAAAATACTTAAGTGCAGTTTTAATACGTTTCAATAATTCTATAATTATCATATAGAATTATTATTGAAACGTATTAAAACTGCACTATTAGTTATGCTAACCGTTAGCTATAGGATTTGTTCTTAGAAATCCATATAGACTATGGATTGCTAAGAACAAATCCTCCTATAACTAACGGTTAGCATAGCTGCAATCACAAAAAAATGTCACCCTGTATACCTACGGTATCGGTATTTTTCGGTCCCGGAGGCGTTTCCACCTGCCTACACCGACAGAGAACATAAGTAAACTTTATGCCACTTGTACTCGAGTGGGTATAACTTGCAAGGATCGCAATAAAACACTGTTGTGCGCGACGGAATGTTATAAAGAAAGGATTTTATTGATAGACTAGCTAGACGTGCTATTCAATGCGAGGAACAAGAGAGCCGAGAAAAATGGATTACACTCCCTTTTTAACCCCCGACAAAAAAGAGGGGAGTTATAAGTTTGTAGTGTGTATCTGTGTATCTGCGTGTCTGTCTGTGGCATTGTAGCTCCAAAACGGATGGACCGATTTTCAATGCTTTTTTTTAATTGAAAGCTAGTTTAATCAGAAACCGTCATAGCTATGTTTCATGAAAATCTGTCCAGTCGTTCAAAAGTTATAGCTCTTTTTCTAGTTGGAGTCGGGGGTTTTAGACGGTTAGGTTTATTAGCATTTTCCGCATCCTAGAGACTTCATTACACCGTAAACATATGTGATAAACAGAATTAATATACTTCTAAGGGCCAATTCACCGGATTCCCTTATTTAAGTTCTACGTAGGTGCAGTTATTATGTGGATCGATCAGGATCGATGAATGAAGATGCAACAATCCGGGAAAACGCTAGCAGATTATGAACAGGAAACCAGGCACTTCATATCTTATCTTAACTATTCATTTTTTTTTCATGATAGTTCTCCAAGACAGCAGGTACGTCACACCTTAGCAGAAATAAGTAAGTAAGTAGGTAAGTATAACGCAACTATTTCATGTGCAAAACTAATGCATAAAGTCTTTAAAATCTCATTAGAACACGAGAAAGAAGTTAACGAGGTACAAACGTAACATTTTTTATAGTTTTCATTCTCCTTACTAACTGATCATGAATTTCATATTGCTATCATAAACAGTGATAGCCTAGCGGTTGAATGCTTACCTTCCATGCAGGAGGGTCTGAGTTCAAACCTGGCCTACACCACTGACTTTACGAATTCTTATCATCAGATTTTGATTGTGGAAAACATCGTGAGGAAACCTGCGCACTTGACAGGAGTCCATAAAGTTCCCGATGGTGTGTGTAGTCATGGCATGGCGTAGCTAGGGGGGTAAGGGTGGACCAACTACCCTCCATATAAAATGGTTCATTATATATTACGTGCATCATGCATGTCCACTGTCCATCCCTTACTTCATAATATCATACTTATGTATATCATACCTACCTCGTCCACATAGGTAAACTGAAGGTAGGTCACAGAACATAGTACCTACTCTCTAACGAGAGAGGTAGCTACAGGTAACTCTTGACGAGATAACCACTTATCGTCAAGTTGATTATACATAAGTAGGTAATACATGTATGTATATTGCCTATTCTTCTAACTTCGCATAGTAGTATTATTTTCTCGTAAATTAGTAAGGAAACATTTATGTCATCGCCATGATCATTAACGATTATCTATTAGCACAGTAAAACTACCTGACGCTCGTCGCTCATTAATCATTCTTGGTCATTATCACAAGAGGAATGTGGTCATTCCTCTATCTGATAAGCTGATTGATTAATACTTACGTTCCAGTGAACTTAAGCTATCAATCAATGAACTCTACCTACCTATTTCACTGCTGGCCGTAAAACTAGCTGGCTGTAAACTAATAAGCACACAACACAGAACCAGTGCTCTCGCAGTGGATATTATGATGCTAGCCTGCTATACTTTAGGCTGGTGTGATGATCAGTCCATCTTCAGAAACTCGTTTGTTTATATAGCCGCAGCTTAGGGTCGTAATCGAAAAGAACTTTGAATACATAGGTAATAATCTGCGCTAACATTTTTTGAGTAAAACGAAACGTATTTTTTAATTTATACAATTTTTCTTTCAATTCTCAGCTGATTTTCATGTCAGCTGTCAGCTGTGACAGTTGTCATTACGGGGAAAATATACCAAATACGCGTAGATTTCGATTTCTGTTTTCGTAATATTGCTTGTTTGATTAACGATAAATTAAATAAATGATAAAAGGTCGCCACATACGCTTCAGTATCCAAGGTCAGGAGACCGTCGTGATATAGTCGATAATAAAAGGCACTTTTACGAGATTACCATGTAAACGTCCAATCCAATGCAAATGTTCAGTGTTGTGAAGCAGTTTCACGAAAATGTCGCTTAGAAATATATTATTAAGGTAGGTCAGTGAACTATAATACATACATACGTAACATCTCATCATTTTCTATAATTTATAATAAAACACTTATTGATCCAAATTCGTACCTAATGTTAAAAATAATGGTGTTGTTTTCATTTTGATGTATTTTTATCTCCCGACACAAAAAGTGGGGTGTTATAAGTTTGTAGTGTTTATCTGTCTGTGGCATCGTAGCTCCAAAACGGATAGACCGATTTCAATGCAGTTTGTTTTAATCGGTTAATTGGGTATCATCTTAGCTATGTTACATGAAAATCTGTTCAGCCGTTCAAAAGTTATAGCTGTTTTTCTAGTTAGAGTCGGGGTTTTTACGGTTAGAATAGAATAGATCTTTATTTCATGTAAACCAGATACAGGCACTTATGAAATGTCGAGACTCTAGGTGCACGGTTCCAAATAGTAGATCCTATGGAGAAGAACCGGCAAGAAACTCCATGGAAACTCTTTTCAAATAAGTAATAGATCTTGACAATCTTTATCAGTACAATGTTGTGGTAAGATCTGCGAGAATAATGCAATTCAATGCGAATATAAATAAAACTAGGATAATAATGAATTGCCTCTGAATAAGATTGCCATGGCAGTTACGAGCTGACCAGTTCCGACAGACGGCACCCGTTCACGACGTTAGGTTATCTTTGTACAGCTTCAGTAGTTTTTATATATTTTTTGAGCTTAGTAGTCAAGAAATCAAGTGCAGAGAACATTTTTAGAATTTAGACATGTTAGGTACATTAGAATGTTAAATTCTTGGATTTCCAGAATCTCATAATTTTTATATAAATTTATTTCAGAACAATAAACCAAAAGAACAAATTTGTTAACCTCGCCGCTACTGCAGTGACACTCAGGAATCAAGAACAGTATGGCCAGAGAGAACAACAGAGGCACTATAGGAATTACAATAGAACCGTTGCAACGGTGCTGTTTAGCTCAGTGCTAGTCGGAACAGCTTTTACAGGTAATAATTATTATTTTTCTTTTGGAGTTCAAGCTGCATCTTTTTCGTATCATCTTGCATAAATTCCAAGGAATCCTCAGTCACTGCTGAAAATAGGTCTTTTATTAGCCACTACCGATATGCTTTTCATCAATCATTCTCTAATATCTATTAGAAAATATAGGTATGCATATTCTTTGGACCACAGACTACACAGTAAAAAAAGTTGCCGGTATGCTAGCGGGTAACTGAATAATGAAATGCTTTTTGGTTTTAAAGAATTACTACAAAATTTTCAGTCATTTGTCAGTTATACTGAATGTTTATTGGACCTATTGCTGGAATTTCCACAACAATACATAATGTTCATTGAATGTTTATAAAGTCTAATTTAAGAAGAAGCAGTTGCTACCAAATCAATAATAATTATGTTTAGTGTATTAATTTTTGTTTACTATAAAGAGAATAATGAAAACTGGATACCTCTATTATATTCAGGATTTACAGGAATAAAATGTATTTTATTGAAACATTTTTTTTCTATTATTATCTATTTATAAATAATATGTGAAGAGAAAACTTGGTACCCCTTTTAATTAAGCACATTTCGCGCACGGAGGAGTGTGAGATTTGGCATAATAAAAGTTTAAAGGAGGGCAGAAAGCCTAAATTTATATATATTGTGTGGCCGAATTTCGACCACTGGGCGATCACTAGTAATTATTAATAAGGTAACATTTCAGACCAATCAAGAACGAATGATAACGAAAATGACAATACCGACGGTAGTGAAAAAGGGAAATTTGAGGCGGGACAGAAGAGGCCCGATCTTCCTACCTTCAGGGCTGACGAAGTTAGCAAACATGATAATGAGTGAGTTACAATGTTATTTATCAACACCATTTAAAAAAAAAAAATGTCCTGCACTTATTTGGCCTGTGCCAACCCAGACTTGGAATAATTAATTATTATCTGTGGGCCACAGTGGCGGGCACTACGTAAAGACAAAAACACACTGCCTACATTAATAAAGAGTATCAATTTTTTTTAGTCTTATGGTGAGGTGGTTAGTCACCAACATCATTTAACTTGACAATACAACACTGCATTGGTTTTGCCTACCCTATAAGAAAAGTCTGTGCAAGTGTGCACGCCACTGGTAGGCCATACTAATATTTGTAATGAAAATCGAACCGGTGACCGCACACAGAAGGCGAACTGAGGTCCTAGATAGAGTAGGTAGGTTTCTTTTAAACATCACGATTTCACGCATTAACCGAGTTGCGCGCCCCGATTGGTGAAAAGTTCGGAGCGCGCCAATTGGCACTCAGAACGCGGTCGAAACTTCCGTTAGTGCCCCTGCATCGCCTTTTTAACCCCCGACAAAAAGAGCGGTGTTATAAGTTTGTAATGTGTATCTGTGAATCTGTGTATCTGTCTGTGGCATCGTAACTCCAAAACGGATTGACCGATTTCAATGCAGTCTTTTTAATTGAAAGCTAGTTTAATCGGGTATCATCTTAGCTATGTTTCATGAAAATCTATTTAGCCGTTCAAACGTTACAGCTCTTTTTCTAGTTGGAGTCGGGGGTTTTTGACGGTTAGGTTATTGTAATATCATTCGGCAAGCTTTGCATCGCATTTAAATATGTATTTCATGCGGGAATCGAACCCGTAATACGCAGAAATTTTAACCACTAAGCCAATCGTGTGTCATAGTGTGACTAAAAATCTATCTACCAGGAAAAAATCATTTGCGAAAACACTGTTTCTAATAAACTATAAACACTTCTTCGGAAATTCCACCCACCCATTCGTCATCGTGGCATACACTGGAATTACCTTAATAAAGAATGTAATAATTCATAAGGAAGGACATTGTAATGTTTTTATTGAAGAAAAATATGAGTGGAGATATCCTCCTGTTCGTAGGTACTCAGGAAAGTTTAATTTAAAAAAGAATCTACCCTATTGTATGTTGTCATATTCTCATCATCAGCTTCAGAACTAAAAGAAATGCTTCCAAGTCTTGAGGTTGGACTCTCTACAATGTGTATCAGAAATGCGTGGTCATATTTAAGGGTGTGGATCAGGGGGCCTAAAAAGGCCACATTGAGCAATTCATCTAATGATCTGCTTAGTAACTGTCAAAAAGATGATTACTGAATATAAACCTTATGCGAATGACATTAAGAGTCGTCAATTAAGTAGATATTTTGACATTCGTAATATGAACCATATTATGATTCATCTAAAGCGGCCTTTTTAGCCCCCCTGCTTAGTAACTGTCAAAAAGATGATTACTGAATATGAACCTTATGCGGATGACATTAAGAGTCGTCAATTAAGTAGATATTTTGACATTCGTAATATGAACCATATTATGATTCATCTAAAGCGGCCTTTTTAGCCCCCCAGATCAATAAATTGAACAACTTTCTGTATAGGACCAAAGTCGTAATCGCGATAAAATAATCACCTGACCCATACGTTTGGGTCGAGTACATATTGAAGTTTTGTATGGAACAGCTGATTTTTTTTCGCGATTATCATGTTGGTTCCATAGAGAAAGTTGTTCAGTTTGATGGTAAGTCCACACCCTTAAATATGACCACGCATTGTTGATACACGTTGTATAACTATAAATAGATAAAAACCCAAGTGATAACCAACAAGAGTTTAATTATTTTGGTAAAAAAACCTTAGTTGTACTAGATTTCAGAATAAATCTCGGATAAGATAAAGTTCGTATCACAGTAATATGCGATTATAAAATTGATATACCATCATTTTTATCATTGGCATCATAGCTCCCACTTATTTACTCCACAACTAATTTCGTCATACTACTTTATACCTACATAATAATTGATAACAGAACAGTGTCAACAAACATTACGTAAACGCTAATAGAATTTGTAAGCGGAATTGACGTAAGCGGTATGTTAAAAGGTCACTAAATATTGACTGACTGATCCTCACTTCATTTACCCTGTTGTTTTTGCAACGCACCTAAACATTAACATAATGAAAAAAAATGTTGAGAAGTTTTGATATAGTGTGAAGTGTAATGGTGCCAATTCTGTTGCACAATTTTAATCACACTATATCTCTTTCTTTCAAACATCATTGAGAAAGGACAGAAAATACTTGAATCTGTCAAATTAGTCTATAGTGAGCTGACCTATGGCGATGGGGACTAAATGCACGTTGATAAAAAACAAGTGGAGTAATTCGACAGAATTAAAAATCTTTCATCCTTTTCTAATGCAAGCATTGTTAGAAAGAGAAGCATATCATTTTCCTGCTCTTATCACATTTTATTTGGCCTCGGCGTAATATGTCTTTTTCTTCCATTTATCTCTATCAGACGTCATTTCCAGATTTACTTCCTTCACATTCATGTCATGTTTCACACAGTCCATCCATCTAGTTAGAAAGAGACACAGTGAGAGATATCGATGTTTAAGTGTGATGCGCTTCTACTTCTTATCTTTCCTGTCTGAAAATATATTAATTCAGATAGTTCATACTGAACCCTGGTAGATTAAAGCGTGACTGATAAAGCCAGACAAAAGGGTGCCCAATATCTAAAGCCTATTTTAACAAAAGCATCTACAACATAATGCAATGGCTGGCCGGAGTATTGACGGTGCTCAGTATATTCTTTCCTGATTGGAAAATTTAAACTAAAGACCGAAATTCTCTTCACAGAGACAGTTTCTGGGTGACGTACAAACATGGGGTGTATGACGTCACGTCATTCCTCCCCTCGCACCCTGGAGGGGAACAGATCCTGAACGCCGCCGGACTCAGCATAGAGCCGTTTTGGAATGTGTATGGCATGCATAAGACTCAAGAGGTGTATGATCTGCTGGAGAGCTATAGGATAGGTGAGTCTTTGAACACAATAGCAGTGGAAATGGCCAGGAGTGAAGTAGTTATAAAAATAATTTAAGATTTTATTAGATTTAGATGTAGCAAACAGCTTTCGTTGCCAAATAACACTGCTATTGTGCAGTGTTCTGTTCCTAACGGTGAGCAAGGTCGCCAGTGCTCCCTGGGGAAGCGTCGTGTTGGCTGGCCTTGCTGCCAACACAACGCTATAGTAGGATCAGCGATGCGCGAGTGATGCTTGTGGTGTTGCAAGTTACAGTAACCGCTTATCATCAGGCGAGCCATATACTTTTTTGCCACTGTAGTGGTACAAAAAAAACTGCTTTGACAATGTGCCGAATTTCATTTTCAAGGCAATTGGTTGGCAGTGGTGGTGGCTTACTAAGAAACTTCCTAAACCCGAATCAAGCGAATTTTCGAGAAAGTTCTAAAGGATTGTTCTCCAGGGGTTTAGGGAGGTTTTTAGTAAGCTAACACAACTACAAACCTGCCTTCGCCACGCGGGTCTTCACCTAAAACAATGTCGGACTATCCCCCTAAAACTGAAACGCATCTCAAGTTTAAGTTGCCTTTAACTCTCGTGCTGTCACTGTCATTTTCAGGTGGACAGTAGCGACAGAATGACTTATATGAGCGGCTTAAAATTGATTTGTATTTAAGTATTCTGGGTTTTGACTTCATACACACACAACACAGTATGATTTCTAGTTCTATATAAAAACATTCACAGCGTATTAATAGGTAACCTTCATGATGACGACGTCATGGACCACTCGGACGAAGAGCTTTGGGTGAAGGAGCCCTCCAGAGACAAAAGGCTTATAGTCAAGACCAAACAGCCGTTCAACGCGGAGATACCGCCGAAACTGCAGATACAATACTTTGATACGCCCAAGTATGTTACTAAATGTGTGTGCTTTTTTTACATTGCAAGTTTGCTGTAGGAATAGATGCGTAGCGTTATTTTAGCTGTCTTTCGAGTTCTTGTACACAAGAAGATACCTTTATTAAGTGTGAATTTGAAATTTTGGATTAAATATAAAGAAACTCCTCACAATAATGCAAGAAGGCATCTCATTCGCTTGTAAATAAAAACGTGAGCCGAAGTCCCAAACCAGCATAGTCCGGTTACCTAGTATTGTAGTGTTCCCTGACATAGTTCAGAAAAACTAGAACGCATAAAACGACGTATTACCCCTATTACGAATTCGACATATGGCAGTTTTCTGTGTTGTATTTGCTTCCGTTTCAAATTGAGATATTTGCTTGCTTTTGTCCTGGGGGCATACTACGAACTTTTATAGCAGGGCAGAAATTCAATTGCCGAAACGGTCTGGGCAGTTCAATTTCTGTCTTGCTATAACAACTCGTAGTATGCCTCCTGTTCCAAACTTCCAAGTGTGTAAGCTTTTACAAAATTGTTTATGAAAACGTTATTCGTCACGTTTACCGCTTCCGTCGCTCCGATCGGTAGCGCTCGGAGCGGACGAATCGGCACAGAACGCGATAAACCAGACGAAAGATGGATTCCTATCATTTGTTAAAAAAAAAAACTTGCGCATGAGCTTCTGTTCATGTTTCTTTTTAAAGATGCTTATCTGTCATTTTTTGTTATTCAGCCTCAAACACCAACTTCCCTCACCCTCTTCTTTTCTTTCCAGTGAATTATTTTACGTGCGTCAACACATGCCTGTTCCAGAGTTGGACTCGTCCGAGCACCGCGTGCGCATCATCATTAAGAATGGCAGCACGCGCACCAGAGAGTTTAGCCTGCAACAGCTGGGAATGTTCCCGAAAGGATCCGTCAGGGCGGCGCTGATGTGTGCTGGGAATCGCCGGAGTGAGATGAACGAGGTGCTTATAGATTTTCTGAGAACTGTTTTTTTTTTTGTTTGGGAACTATGGGTGAAACAACTTAGCCTCAATACTCAATATTTTTTTGCTTTCCATAATGTATTACAAAGGTGGACTATCTTCTCTACATAGTATATATAAAATGAACTCGGTCTCCGCGTCTGTCGGTAGTCGGTATTTAACCCCCGACAAAAAAAAAGGGGTGTTACAAGTTTAACGTGCCTGTCTGTAGTATCGTAGCTCCCAAACGGATGAACCTATTTTCATTTAGTTTTTTTTGTGTCATAGATAATTTTATCCCGAGTGTTCTTAGGCATTTTTCATGAAAATCTGTTCAGCCGTTCATAAGTTACAGCTCTTTTTCTAGTTGGAGTCGGGGGTTTTTGACGGTTTGGTTATTAAGTATAATACTTTACTTATTACTTGCAAGCTTAGATTATAGAAGTATAGAGGATATGCCACAAAATTATCTATATAAAACATGTTATAGAGATGTTATGAATTTCGACATAGGAGTAAATAAAAATCGATTTGTCTCTTTTTAGCAAATACGATTCCGCATGTGTTGAAAAGAGATAAATAATTGGTAGATTGTTGCTATTATGGCAACATTTTGTTGCTGACGTCACTTGGGACCGCCTTGCGGCATGACCGCCATATTGTGCATGCTGCCCAGCAAGTACATTAGCTGCCAAATTCATGTAAACATATCTTCGTATTTTTTTATTTAGCTGATTAGAGTGATACTAGTGACTGTTGAACTTATTCAGTGTTAAGTGCACATTCAAACAAAATGCCTCTGTGTTGTGTTGAGGGGTGCAAATCCAATTCAAGGAAAAAGGAGCCTGGAATAACTTTTCATAGGTTAGTGACAATGTTTAATAGAAAACTAGGCTTAATATTCAAAAATTGGCACCGCTGTTTTTTTATTCGACAATGAATCAATGAATTACGTCTCCTCAATATGTTTTATGTTAGATTTGTCGTTATTTTGTTATATCAAACCGAGTGTTTGTTTACATATCAACAAATAGGGATGAGCTTTGGTACATAAAGATATCGACATTTTATGACTTGATGTTTATTTCTGTAAGAGTACTCAACAGTTCCTACTTTACTTTTAACACTATATTTCTGTGTTTTAGGTTACCTAGAAACTTGGTAACTAGAACGAAATGGATTGAAAACATTGGCAGACATAACTGGAATCCTGGGCCAAATACTTGTATATTGCACTTTGAAAAAAGTACCATTAATCCACAAACTATGTAGGGTATTACTACATTAATCGTACATTGGATGTAGCACGTGTCAAAGATTTCCAACAATATTCCCGGTAAGTAAAAAACACAGAGAGAGTGTCGTCCAGAAAGTATTTGACGAAATTGATTTTGTTCAGAACTGAATAAAAATGTATTTTTTTAAATAACGTGTTTTATTTTACATACCACTACTATTTACATAAATGAAAATCAAAAATTGTGATGTCAGCGATTCAGAATGAAAGGTGGTTATTGAAGTTGGATACTGGGTAGCCGAAAGCAAAAGGAGTAAAGCGACTTTAAATAATAGATACTTACGCATCTATGGCCTCCACAATTATTCGATTGTTTATAATGCAACATAAAGAATTTGTAGTTCCTGTAGATACATAATATTAATTTCTATAATCTATAGAGAAACATTACAATAAAATAATATATAGGCTGTTTCCTAAATAGTGCAGTAAATAGTTGGTTGTCAGGCCCATGAAATTGAATAACAATAATTGTTATAACTTATAACAGTTAAGAGCATTATTTCCTTAGTTTTTGATGTCGAACAACGACCTATCGATAAAACGTTTTCAGCGTTGATACATCACTAGAGCAAGGAGCGGAGTCGACGCCATATTGTGCCTCCAAAGTGCCGCACGTCACGTGACCTTGTTTCCTATCCTCTATCTCTTCTATAATCTAAGCTTGCA
The DNA here is from genome assembly GCA_932294325.1 of Allophyes oxyacanthae. Classification (NCBI taxonomy): domain Eukaryota; kingdom Metazoa; phylum Arthropoda; class Insecta; order Lepidoptera; family Noctuidae; genus Allophyes; species Allophyes oxyacanthae. Next base: position 18,723,011 of record OW028610.1, on the reverse strand, counting down.
AGCCTACATAGAGGTCACATCGCGCTGTTTTAACGCAATCGTTTCCTCTAATCTTGTTTAATTGTTCTGTTTCTACAACAGCAGGTGAAACCAGTGAAAGGAATCAGTTGGCAGGGTGGTGCCATCAGCAATGCGGTGTGGGAGGGAGTGTACCTGCGAGATGTACTGGTGTACTGCGGGGTGGACACGCAGAACACTGTCGGCAAACACGTCATTGTAACGTATCATTATACAAGCTCCTACCTTTCTAGTCTAGCCTTGATTAAGTAAGAAAAATCTGACAGCCACAGCGACCAACAAACAATGCATCCCTTTCTCGCTTATAGATTTTTCCGTAAGAGGAAACGGAACAGCATATTGTTTATTAGCGACAGCGACTGTCATATTTATCAAACGTAATAAAATCTGCTGTTCCATACATTTAGTCGAGTAATATTAAATTATTTGTATGGAACGGCAGATGTTATTTTGGCGATTATTGTGTTTGTCCCATAGTAAAAGTTGTTCATAATGATAAGCACAATAACCCCTGTTATCTGGAATCTTTATAGTAACTGCCAAATAAATGATTTCTGAATATGAACCTTAAAATAGTGTTATTATGAATCGTCAATTAAGTAGATATTTTAAGATTTTTGTAATGTAAATCCTAATTATTATTCATTTTCGCCTTTTTCGAGCCCTTGGTCACTCATTTGACCAACACTCTGAAGGTCACATGATAGGCCCATTTTATTTATTTATTTATTATAGACCTGAATATAACAATTTTGTAAGTAAAGGAGATTACAATATTTACGTACAATGGGCGGCCTTATCGCATAAACCGAATTCTTCCAGGCAACCATTGGATGGAATAAAGTGACAAACAAGTTACATTTTCTGTGTTCTGAAACCTCTATGATCAATCCTAACTAGAAATGTTCGTTGTACCCAGTTCACAGGCTCCGACATCGACGCGACGGGCGTGAACTTCTCCACGTCCATCCCACTGGAGCAGGCGCTGAACCCCAACGGCAGGATCCTGCTGGCCACGCACATGAACGGCCTGCCCCTGCCGCCCGACCACGGGCGCCCGCTGCGCGTGGTGGTGCCCGGAGCTCCTGCTGTCAGGAGCGTCAAGTGGCTGGGTAAGTGGCTTCACATGCACGGCCTGCCCCTGCCGCCCGACCACGGGCGCCCGCTGCGCGTGGTGGTGCCCGGAGCTCCTGCTGTCAGGAGCGTCAAGTGGCTGGGTAAGTGGCTTCACATGCACGGCCTGCCCCTGCCGCCCGACCACGGGCGCCCGCTGCGCGTGGTGGTGCCCGGAGCTCCTGCTGTCAGGAGCGTCAAGTGGCTGGGTAAGTGGCTTCACATGCACGGCCTGCCCCTGCCGCCCGACCACGGGCGCCCGCTGCGCGTGGTGGTGCCCGGAGCTCCTGCTGTCAGGAGCGTCAAGTGGCTGGGTAAGTGGCTTCACATGCACGGCCTGCCCCTGCCGCCCGACCACGGGCGCCCGCTGCGCGTGGTGGTGCCCGGAGCTCCTGCTGTCAGGAGCGTCAAGTGGCTGGGTAAGTGGCTTCACATGCACGGCCTGCCCCTGCCGCCCGACCACGGGCGCCCGCTGCGCGTGGTGGTGCCCGGAGCTCCTGCTGTCAGGAGCGTCAAGTGGCTGGGTAAGTGGCTTCACATGCACGGCCTGCCCCTGCCGCCCGACCACGGGCGCCCGCTGCGCGTGGTGGTGCCCGGAGCTCCTGCTGTCAGGAGCGTCAAGTGGCTGGGTAAGTGGCTTCACATGCACGGCCTGCCCCTGCCGCCCGACCACGGGCGCCCGCTGCGCGTGGTGGTGCCCGGAGCTCCTGCTGTCAGGAGCGTCAAGTGGCTGGGTAAGTGGCTTCACATGCACGGCCTGCCCCTGCCGCCCGACCACGGGCGCCCGCTGCGCGTGGTGGTGCCCGGAGCTCCTGCTGTCAGGAGCGTCAAGTGGCTGGGTAAGTGGCTTCACATGCACGGCCTGCCCCTGCCGCCCGACCACGGGCGCCCGCTGCGCGTGGTGGTGCCCGGAGCTCCTGCTGTCAGGAGCGTCAAGTGGCTGGGTAAGTGGCTTCACATGCACGGCCTGCCCCTGCCGCCCGACCACGGGCGCCCGCTGCGCGTGGTGGTGCCCGGAGCTCCTGCTGTCAGGAGCGTCAAGTGGCTGGGTAAGTGGCTTCACATGCACGGCCTGCCCCTGCCGCCCGACCACGGGCGCCCGCTGCGCGTGGTGGTGCCCGGAGCTCCTGCTGTCAGGAGCGTCAAGTGGCTGGGTAAGTGGCTTCACATGCACGGCCTGCCCCTGCCGCCCGACCACGGGCGCCCGCTGCGCGTGGTGGTGCCCGGAGCTCCTGCTGTCAGGAGCGTCAAGTGGCTGGGTAAGTGGCTTCACATGCACGGCCTGCCCCTGCCGCCCGACCACGGGCGCCCGCTGCGCGTGGTGGTGCCCGGAGCTCCTGCTGTCAGGAGCGTCAAGTGGCTGGGTAAGTGGCTTCACATGCACGGCCTGCCCCTGCCGCCCGACCACGGGCGCCCGCTGCGCGTGGTGGTGCCCGGAGCTCCTGCTGTCAGGAGCGTCAAGTGGCTGGGTAAGTGGCTTCACATGCACGGCCTGCCCCTGCCGCCCGACCACGGGCGCCCGCTGCGCGTGGTGGTGCCCGGAGCTCCTGCTGTCAGGAGCGTCAAGTGGCTGGGTAAGTGGCTTCACATGCACGGCCTGCCCCTGCCGCCCGACCACGGGCGCCCGCTGCGCGTGGTGGTGCCCGGAGCTCCTGCTGTCAGGAGCGTCAAGTGGCTGGGTAAGTGGCTTCACATGCACGGCCTGCCCCTGCCGCCCGACCACGGGCGCCCGCTGCGCGTGGTGGTGCCCGGAGCTCCTGCTGTCAGGAGCGTCAAGTGGCTGGGTAAGTGGCTTCACATGCACGGCCTGCCCCTGCCGCCCGACCACGGGCGCCCGCTGCGCGTGGTGGTGCCCGGAGCTCCTGCTGTCAGGAGCGTCAAGTGGCTGGGTAAGTGGCTTCACATGCACGGCCTGCCCCTGCCGCCCGACCACGGGCGCCCGCTGCGCGTGGTGGTGCCCGGAGCTCCTGCTGTCAGGAGCGTCAAGTGGCTGGGTAAGTGGCTTCACATGCACGGCCTGCCCCTGCCGCCCGACCACGGGCGCCCGCTGCGCGTGGTGGTGCCCGGAGCTCCTGCTGTCAGGAGCGTCAAGTGGCTGGGTAAGTGGCTTCACATGCACGGCCTGCCCCTGCCGCCCGACCACGGGCGCCCGCTGCGCGTGGTGGTGCCCGGAGCTCCTGCTGTCAGGAGCGTCAAGTGGCTGGGTAAGTGGCTTCACATGCACGGCCTGCCCCTGCCGCCCGACCACGGGCGCCCGCTGCGCGTGGTGGTGCCCGGAGCTCCTGCTGTCAGGAGCGTCAAGTGGCTGGGTAAGTGGCTTCACATGCACGGCCTGCCCCTGCCGCCCGACCACGGGCGCCCGCTGCGCGTGGTGGTGCCCGGAGCTCCTGCTGTCAGGAGCGTCAAGTGGCTGGGTAAGTGGCTTCACATGCACGGCCTGCCCCTGCCGCCCGACCACGGGCGCCCGCTGCGCGTGGTGGTGCCCGGAGCTCCTGCTGTCAGGAGCGTCAAGTGGCTGGGTAAGTGGCTTCACATGCACGGCCTGCCCCTGCCGCCCGACCACGGGCGCCCGCTGCGCGTGGTGGTGCCCGGAGCTCCTGCTGTCAGGAGCGTCAAGTGGCTGGGTAAGTGGCTTCACATGCACGGCCTGCCCCTGCCGCCCGACCACGGGCGCCCGCTGCGCGTGGTGGTGCCCGGAGCTCCTGCTGTCAGGAGCGTCAAGTGGCTGGGTAAGTGGCTTCACATGCACGGCCTGCCCCTGCCGCCCGACCACGGGCGCCCGCTGCGCGTGGTGGTGCCCGGAGCTCCTGCTGTCAGGAGCGTCAAGTGGCTGGGTAAGTGGCTTCACATGCACGGCCTGCCCCTGCCGCCCGACCACGGGCGCCCGCTGCGCGTGGTGGTGCCCGGAGCTCCTGCTGTCAGGAGCGTCAAGTGGCTGGGTAAGTGGCTTCACATGCACGGCCTGCCCCTGCCGCCCGACCACGGGCGCCCGCTGCGCGTGGTGGTGCCCGGAGCTCCTGCTGTCAGGAGCGTCAAGTGGCTGGGTAAGTGGCTTCACATGCACGGCCTGCCCCTGCCGCCCGACCACGGGCGCCCGCTGCGCGTGGTGGTGCCCGGAGCTCCTGCTGTCAGGAGCGTCAAGTGGCTGGGTAAGTGGCTTCACATGCACGGCCTGCCCCTGCCGCCCGACCACGGGCGCCCGCTGCGCGTGGTGGTGCCCGGAGCTCCTGCTGTCAGGAGCGTCAAGTGGCTGGGTAAGTGGCTTCACATGCACGGCCTGCCCCTGCCGCCCGACCACGGGCGCCCGCTGCGCGTGGTGGTGCCCGGAGCTCCTGCTGTCAGGAGCGTCAAGTGGCTGGGTAAGTGGCTTCGAACCGGCACAGCCTGATAGTGTTTGAATACTCTTGATAAGAAAGAGATTTATTTAAAAAACAAAGCTTAAATAAAATCGGAAGACAAGTGTCAGATAAATATTTTTTAAACTTTCTAGGTTGTCCTTTTCTCACAATGGGACCACTATGTTTCTAACGTCACGTCATGACTTCATAGCACAAGTCATGGAATATAAAACAAGGGAAAAAGGCAAATAGGCAGAGCGAGGGTGCCATAATTATGCGGAGTTACGCAAACTTCATAATAGTTTGTTTTTGGGCTTCGTGTTATTCTCTACAGAATTTTTGAATGAGTGAAGGTTGTGTGTGACTTTAGCGACACCAATTCTCGTAGAAAGAATATATTTATTTATCTATGTTATAATGGGATGCCATACTCTAATACATAATCTTATGTAGTTCAAGTTACAGTACGCCACAACTAAGAAGTCGCATGGACAAACTTAGTTCGCGCCTACACGAACACACGATCGCCGGTGACACCCGAAGCTAAATCAATTTATAATCAACCTTATGTAATGCCCTTAAAGTGTAAAAATTAACTGCTGTGCCGTCTATTTCCATTTCGCTCACTGACTTAAGGTGACATCGATGGAGCAGCGACGATGCTTTCTGATTGGTTGATCAATTTCCCGCGTATTTAATTATGTCAACTGCGCAGGCACATCGGTGAGACATATAAGTTGTGTCGTACTGCACCGTCGGAAAGTCTTATTTTGTTCGATAGTGTTTTTTAGAATATTTTCGCTTCTAAATCTATGGTTTTAACGTCTATTTGACATATCAACCTGCAATCTATATTGTAATTAACGGAGGCGTTAAAAGTAGTGCAATTTTTTAAAGGCCTAAAAAGGCCTCATTTAGCAATTCACCTACGAATCTCTATGGTAACTGTCAAACAGATGATTGCTGAATATGAGCCCTACGCGTGTCGTATTAGGAGTCATCAATTAAGTGGATATTTTGACATTTGTATTATGAATCATATTATGATTCATTTAAAGCGGCATTTTTAGACCCCCGGTTGTCTGAACATTGGAAAATCCACCATAAAGTTTATCTTGACCAACAGAATCAATAACAGTATCCCACGACGAGAGCCCGTCCCACTGGCATCAGAAGGACTATCGCTCCTTCAACGCGTCCAAGACCTGGGAGACGGCAGACTTCGCCAGCGCACCGCCGATATACAGCCTGCCTGTGACGTCAGCGATATGCGACCCGGCTGAGGGAGACGTCGTGAAGGTGGAAGACGGCTGTGTTGAAGTGAGAGGTAAATACAAAAAGTATACGCTATGTGCGTTTCGAAAATCAGAAATCTTGTAAACTAAATAAATCCTTATTATTGTTTGTAATCAAGATTTTTACTATTTATGGTCTTACCTTTGTATTCTTCTGGAACAGATGATTTCTTTTTCGCGATTTCAGTGTTGAGTCCATAGTAGATGTGCGCGCCGATGCCGGCTTTGGCGTCATCGGCGTGGATGGTCGGACGGATACGGTTGTTTTAGATACAACGTAGACATATACTAGTAAACTAAACACTAGAAATGTCTAAATATATGCTTATTGTTATTGTTTATTTCGACGTATTTGTTTACGGAAATTCAATAAAATACCATTTATAAATGACCATAATTTAAATAGCGCGTTTTGCCGATAACTTCGTCCCTCACAGTCATTTGGTGAATAAGTCTGCCATTTTTTTTTTAATAAGATTTTCACTATCCACGCCGATGACGCCGCCACGGGCATCGGCGCACACATCTAGCCCATAGTAAAAGTTGTTTATAATGATGATTTTCAGGGTTGGTCCCATAGTAAAAGTTGTTTATAAGGATGAGTAAAATAACCCCTTAAAGGGATTGGGACTAGAAAGCTAGGACCTTGTATTCAAACGATAGATAACAACGGAACAATATGATGAATTTATTTCGATTTTACGTGCGAAACGAACGTTTAACAGGTAAAAATTACTCATACGTAATTCCCAAAATGTCACACTTGCTACCGTTTGCTATTAATTTTTAATTGTTTTTAAGTTATCCTATGATTGTCTGTTCCCAGGTTACGCATACTCGGGGGGTGGTGCCAAGATCCTCCGTGTGGATATATCGCCGGACTGCGGGAAGACCTGGGTGCAGGCGGATGGGATGCAGGCAGATGATGCGCCGCCTCAGCAACACTATGCGTGGACGCTGTGGACCGTCAGGATACCGGTGCAAGAAGGACAGAACACGGTAAGTTTTAACTTTTGATTTCATTAACTTATCTATCAGCGGACATAATATCGATATTATGTTTAATTTCTTTTATTGTAGGACAAACCGCTGATAAGGCTACACTTTTGTATTGGTCGTTATCTTTAGTAAATAACCGGCCAATCAAAAGTAACTTACTTTTTCATATTCCTCAATTCTCGACTTCTTCCGTACATCACAACATCGCGGTCGTTAGGTTATGTATCTCTTAATTTTTATCTAAAATCATAAATACTAGTGCCCGCGTTTCTCATTTAAAAATGAAGGGACCCCATAAATCACCCACTTCAAAAATTAAGGCATAGGCACTAATTTTTACCCTCTTAGGGCCTGAATTTTGAAAAACGTGAAATCATTTATTTTCTTATTTCTAACCAAAAGCCCCAATGCCAATTCTCATATTTTGCACTTCAAAAATGAAGAGACACCCATACAAACTTTCACCTGCTTTAATTTTCAAAAATCCTTTCTTATTACTTGCCTACGATACAAAAGGAACCTTCTCCCCAAATTTCGTGATTCTGGCTTCAATAGTTTCGGGTCTGCGTTGATGATAAGTCAGTCAATGACTAGTCTATGATAATAAAATTATTATGTTTAGTTTTAATTTTCATGTATAATTTCTTAAAATGCATGCCTCACTTGGCGAATCATGTATCATGTCAATCATCTTTTTGCCATGTTACGTGCTAATAAAATTCTATTTCTGATTAACTTCATCACGCCGCGTTATGTGCTTTGGAATTTGGGCGAAAGTTTCTCTGTATTTTAGTGTAGTCATATGACATGTACCAAAGTAATACTATCTCTCGTTTGCAGTTGGAATTATGGGCCAAGGCAACAGATAGCAACTTCAACACCCAGCCGGAGAGGTTCGAAGACATTTGGAACATTCGAGGAGTACTTAGCAATGCATACCATAGAATCAAAGTACAGATCAAACATTAGAAATAGTATCTTGATTGAATCAAATAGAAGACTGTTGTTCAATATGCTGACTTACGACTTTGTGTTATTAATAAAAATTGTAGGCAGAACTATACAAAACACTCATAGGAATTCTACTAGCTTACAAATCTACTAACTGGCAGCGCGCACTGTGGTATGTTTCTTCGACGCAAAAAATTTAAATACTGCTTTCTTTTCGTATGCGATTTTTTTCTCTCAGTGCACGCGATTCCACTTTTGGTTCATACTTCAGAGTATTTAAAAAAAAACGCACGGAATTTTACCGCAGTGCGCGCGCGGTAGGTCTTAGAATGTTTTTAACCTCTTGTTTGTTTTGTCGTAGACTTTTCACTGCATTATGACGCGTTAGTCAGTTCAATAATTACGAATACAAATAATTCGAAGTACGATTTCCTCAATACACCATCCTTTACTGCCTATAGCAAGTTCTCGTCACTGCCCAGTCAATGATTTTAACGCGTCAAGCGACACAAAGTAGACACAATAGAAAATCTAGTTTGTGGGCACCGCCGGCGATTGGACGCAGCTTAATTAATTAACAATAATATGAAATAAATACTAATTCTATTATTATCCTAGTCCACTCATGACCATAATGGCAATAAGCAACGAAACGATTGTCTTTATTTTTTTCAATAGTTGGATGTCAGATAAAATTGAAATTCAGTACTTTTATTATGTAAGTATACCATGAATCTATAATTGTTGTTAATTTATACTCAGACCGTGTATTTTATTTTTATTTTTTTCGAGCTTTGTATAATATAGTTTTTTTGTTTCTTTTTGTATTTTATTTATCTAAAAATCTTTAATAGGTGTATCCGAAACATCCACCGCATTAATCCCGCATAGCTCCGCGCGATAAGAGCGTTTAGCGACATGTATTGCCACATAGAATAACTAATTAGCAAGGCTGCTAAGTTAACTAAAAAGTGGCGCGAAAATATGAATTCGACCAATCAGATTACGAGGCCTGCATCGCGCAAGGAAAAAGAATATCGTATCTAACACATACCTACAACTGTCCGACATCAACCGTCGGGCTTCAGTCCGCCAGGCAATATCACCTCGCCTGGTCGGAGGATCCTTCCATTTCAATGGGGGAACACTATACCTCTTTCCTCTTCAAGCGTTTTCATTATTAACCTATGCGATATTGGCATTGGCTTCCAATAAACGATACTTGATAAGAGATAATACGAGCTATTCTTACTCCACTCACTCTCACACTCCGTGTTATCATACAAATACCGCCGGCTTACCGAATTTCTAAAATATGCGCACACCTAAAAATGCATTCCCATAGAACCCGGACTTCACAAACATTATCGGGAGCTTGCCCATTACCTAAATAAAATGTCCCCTACCTAAGTAACGGCAGGGGCTTGGGTGTGCTCCTTGGGCGGTAACTTATCGGTATCGGATCCAATATCGTATCGGAAAAAATGGAAACATTAACTTCTAAGGACAGCAGCTTCATCTGTGCGAAAGGGCTTATTTCCGGTCGCGCAAGGATCCAAGTGAAACCAAGGTGTTGCAGTTGACTGCAGTCATTACCTACCTCTTCGGAAGACACTGTCCTTATCCACCAACAGACTGATATAGACTAAACAGGTTAATCGATTGATCTTGGTGCGTCGATATTATTATACTTTGGCCTACAGAAGGCCGCCTTCTCCGATAAAATGTGAATTATTGAACTTTGCGCTCGGATCGTCAGAGATGACTTACGAGATATCTAACGATTTTTTATAAGCCGTGTTTTAATTGACATTATTTAATTAAGTAAGTAAACTGTGATTTACACCAAAAATTATAAGAGGCGGAATCCGAAAAAAATGTTTCTGTCGCATGCATTTTGTTCACACGAAAACACGAAACTTTCTCCTTACGTACCTATAATGTAGGTACCTTAATCAAACTACAAAACTAGTGTATTCAAATAAGTAGGTACACACAATCGTTATCTCACGCAAACATTTGGTGTTATACAATACACATAAGATCCCGGTTCATTAACATAATGAATACCTATATTATACCAGTAATTATCTCAGTCAACTGCTCGCTCGCGCAGAGCAGCACGTAAACATGTTCGCCTTGAGACTCGCTACAAGCGCTAAAAACGTTGTAAAATCGCTACCAAATACTTGTATCAAACAAATTCACAGCCACAGTGTGTTAAACAAAAATAAAACGGACGATTTATTAAATGTAGTCATTCGCGGCGAATCATTACAGTTTCCATACGTGTGGCTCAGAGAGAACTGCCAGTGTGAACAGTGCTATCATACATCAGCCCAAAGTCGCATCCTGGATTGGAGTAAATTCGATCTCGATGTTACGCCGAAAGATGTCTCTAAGGACCAAAATTCTCTGCGCGTTAAGTGGAATGACGGACACGCATCTCGTTACAATTTGAACTGGCTGAAGTTCAGAGGATTTACTCCAGAAAACCAGAAGAATTACACCGAAACTATCTATAAACCTAAACAGATTACGTGGCGCAATGTAGACTTCGACAAAATATTTTCCAAACATGACTACAACAAGATATTGAATTCACACGAAGCCCTCTACAACTGGTTGTATAATTTATCGGTTTATGGAGTGGCGCTGATTATAAATACACCAGACTCTGACACAGCTGTAGATTCCATTGTAGATAAAATTGGTTTTACTAAGAGAACACATTACGGCGTCAAATTCGTTGTGCGAAATGTACCGAATACGAGCAACGTGGCCTATTTATCGAGTAATTTACAGATGCACACTGATCTACCTTACTACGAATACTGCCCTGGAGCGAATTTATTACATTGTTTAGTTCAAACAGCGAGTCAAGGAGGCGAAAACCTGCTATCGGACTGTCACTACACCGCCGAATATATGAAAGAGAACCACCCGGACCAATACAGATTACTGACAGAAACTGAAGTCGAATGGAGAGACGTTGGTACAGAAGATGGCAAAGAGTTCTTTAAACTCTACCGCGCCCCTGTGATATGTTTGGATCGTCACGGCGAAATAATCAGAATTAACTTTTCAATTCCTCAAAGAGGTAGTCAGTTTCCCGGATCGATTGAGCTAGTGAAGCCATGGTATGAGGCTCATAGTCTGTTCCTGGCTTTGAATCAAAAGTTTGCGGCGAGATTTAAAACTAAGGCTGGTGAGATACTGTGTTTTAACAATATAAGATTGGTACATGGCAGGAACGCGTATGAAGATAGTGGCAATAATGTAAGGAAGCTAATTGGTGCTTATGTGGACTGGGATGAGATATACTCAAGGTTGAGATGCTTGAAAGTAAGGTTGGACAATGAAGATGGAATTTGCTGAGATTTATATTTATTAGGTTTTGTTTTAAGATGATCTTATGAATATAAAATTGTATTTAAAAAGCCTTGTTATAAATAAACCTGCTTTAGAAAGTATGTCACCACTTTTATTGCTTGCTACCGTAACAGTACAGTATGGTCAGTATGACACAAAAAATAAGGCGCGTCGTAAACCTTTGTTTGCGAAGACGCGAACACATTACGCTTTTTCGTGACAGAAAAATCCTATTATGTCTATCCATCTATATAGAAGTTTCACTTCAATATGAATACTTTTCATTTCCCAGTCCAATTTAAGATATACACATAAATACAATTTTTTGGATTGATTACTTAACTAAGTTCTTCTAATAGGTTACTAGTGACGTACGTTGCACATTAGGATTCCTGCGAAACCCTTCTACTAAATTAAATATGTGTATAAAATATATGGTTTTAACTCCCAGCCTCCCTCGATCTCAAATCAATTGCAATGCCTTAGCTATAGGGCTATTACCGCTTTCATACAGCGTCATCAGGATCATTGACAGGCTGTTTCTAACCACTGCTAAGTATCCTTTTAATGCCATGCTTCCCTGGTCTGTGTTAATCGCAACCAGGTATTTCCCGTGATTCTTTGCAGGTCATCTATCCATCTAGCTGCCGGTCTTCCAACACTTCTTCTACCTTATATCGGTAACCATTCCGTCAGGGCTCTACTCCACTTACCATCACTACATATTGTCAAGTGTCCTGCCCATCGCCTTTTCTGAGCTGTTATCAATGTCTTGGACTTTAGTCCTGTGTTGAATTTCCATATTCCAGAGTTTGGACTGTTTCTCAAAGAAATCCTTTACATGGCATGTTCCATGGCCCTTTGTGCAACCCTCATGTTATGCACAGTCTGCTGATTCATTCTGTCCATTCAATTCCTCATTCAGCTTATTGGTCCCAAAATCATAACATTTTCTACTTAAACTCTACATATGAATCTATAGCATAACTTCTTATCAAAAACCTTCTCAGTGGAATTATTTTGTCTGTCTCCTCTTGCTTCTCTTCCACTTCAACCAGCGGGAACTCTTCAAAGTCAGGATTGGTAGCTATACAAACAGCGGTGGACTCATTGGTATGAATATATATAGTGAAACTGCAGTCTTCAGGCAAATCTTTGAAGTTACTACTCACCGATGATAATTTCAAGCAAAAGGCTCGTAAATTCTGCTCACATTGTACCAAATAGGCGTCGATTGTCTCATCAAAGTAACAATTTTTATCGAATTGAAACACGAATTTCAATAACTGTTTATATTCATGATCTGTGACAGCGAACTCCACGCAACTTAGCTGGCCACTCTTTAAACATTCCCCTATGCTCTTTAGGCACAAGTCAATATATTGATTTACTTCAGGATGAATCGACCGATGCACAACAATGTTGTATTTTTTACGATTTTCAAATATACTTTTTGGGTATACCGACATGTAATACAAAATAGAATGGAAGGCAACTGCTAAGAATTCTATTGTTATGTCCACAAGACAGTTATCCTGGTTATCCATTTTGTTAAATATTTGTGCGAGAATTTTTATTTCATCTTCAAACGTAGTCCTCAAACTCCTCAAATATTGTTCTGTGTCCTCAAAGCACGAAAGCGGAAAGCCGGCAAAACGGGCGGCAACGGGCAAAACATCCCTATATAGTTTGTGAGCACAGACTACTTAGAGATACTACGTATCAGACGGGAATCTCCGAAGAGCCATTAACGGAAAGGTAGTTTTGAGTTTGACATTTAGTTTTTTTTTAAATTATTCTACATTCTAGTACTTACAAGCAAAGGTATTAAATATATTGATCGTTGTCAATACACACGGATACCTTTTTATTTTTTTATTTTGGTGTTATTTACTTGGGAGGAAATAAAACTTAGATTACTTATTAAATCCTTTTATTTTTAAGTATTTTCTGATATATATATAAAGCTTTCATATCGAGAGGTGCAGTCGTGCAGTCCTTGCCATATTTGTCGACGAATCTCAACTGCTCCAATTGTTTGATGGCATTTTGCCAAAAATCCTTGTTTAGATTTTTTTGTGACTGCTTGTCTGAATGGTTTTCCATTATTTTTGCCACTCAGTGTTGCTCCATTGCATGAATCGAATAAATCTTCAAAAACGAAACTGTTTCCTCAGTGTTTCACTAACTTTACTCCCATTAGCATAGTGAGCTGTGAAATAAAAAAGAAACCTAAAAATAATGACAATAACATATAGAATAGAAATAGATTTACAGGATTAAAGATCAAAACAATTATATAATACTAGCGACCAGTCCCCGGCTTCGCACGGATGGAATTTCTCAAATATCCTTACATTAAATATGAAAGTATTTTATTTTATTATACATATAAAACTTCCTCTTGAATCACTCTATCTATTAAAAAAAACCGCATCAAAATCCGTTGCGTAGTTTTAAAGATATAAGCATACATAGGGACAGACAGCGAGAAGCGACTTTGTTTTATACTATGTAGTGATAACAAATTATTTTATTATTAGACTTATTATTTGAACATAATTATTCAGCTTTGTTTTAAATGTAGTATGTAGTGTAAATCCAGCCAGCAGTTACAGTATAAAAGTAATTTGGTAACAGTCAAATTTATGGTTTAAAAAATAGGTGAAATACTCACAAAATTGTGCAGTGTAAGATAAGGCCGCGGCAACCATCTTACTTAAAACACGAGTGCAGTTTTTTGCCTAAAAATAAATGTTTGGTTATTAATATCATAGGCAGTCCCAAAATTCCACCGTCATCAGCCAGATAAAGCCCACAGCTAAACATGGGTATCGTACTGACATGTACAACAAATGGTTGTTTAATGTGCACATTGTTTTCCATTAATTTCAAGACACAAGAGCATGTACTTAGCCATCATTTTAGTTAGAGGCCCTCAACAATATTGTATCACATACTGATATTCTGTTTCTGACTGTGCTGATATTCAACCACATTTAGTTAGACTGGAAGCTGTTCGAGTCTATCTAAATGTGGTTGATTAACAGCACCTAGACAGTAGACTACCATCTGATTGCTGAACTAAATTATTGGAGCATACTTAAACTAGGTTGTTACACTTTAGGCCTGCAAATGGCATAGGTGCTTATGATAACTAATGTTGATAGCATAACATTAGCATTATCTGTATTAAAATAAAATTAACAAGAACTGCATAAATTACTTACTTTCATTTTTTTATTTTCTCAGGTGTGACATGTTCGTTATTTAGTTTAGGTAACAAACACATTTCCGTATGCTTGCAATCTGTTTTAGAGACATCAATGCTACCAGTCCATTTGGATATATTTTCTTTGTATATAATACTTTTATTTAAACAATTATTGTTCCTGATGCCTTTAATAAGGTGAGGTGGATCATATACCACATTAATTTCAACATCTTCAATTATGATTGTGTCATCTGAAATGAAAAATAATATTATGAATGGAAAAACAATACTTATGACCTCTTATGACATATAACCTCTATGCTTATAGGGTGATAAAATATATCATTTTATAATGGCAAAATACTTCTCCCTCATTCAAAAGATAAGACAATAATTAAAGGTAAATAGGCAAAGAACATTATAATGACCAGTAATAGGGAGAACAACTTCAACTTACCAATCTTTTTGTCAGCCAGTATTTGGTGTCTTCTTGCATTTTTTTTACAGCAGACTGAAAAGCTGCCCCTTGATCACATACCAGGAGCTACAGGTATTAGTCCAGTTTCAATTACTTTGGATAATACTTCCGTTAAAATATTTTTCAGAATTATTGCAGAAGTAGCACAGACAAAAATCATAGACAAAAATAAAGATTACCAAGTTGACAGTGACTGACACTGACAGAAAACACCGAAGCTGGGACCGAGGGGGACAAGAAGCGGGTTGAAGGGGCTGAGGGAAATGTCAAATGCATAACTGCCCGTGTTTGTCTATGACTACAAATTTGATCTATAATTTTTGTTCTAAGATTCAATGCCGTGTTTGTGAGTAAACCCAATCTTTGGTTGCGTTGACGTTGACAACTATTTTTTTTTTATGGCTGTGGCTACGTTCAGTAATTCATTTTTCGATATCAAAGGGTGTGTTCAGTAATTACGGCGTACGACGCTCGATCGTCCGGGTGATCACACGAAACCGTTCAGTTATTTGAGCGAGCGTCGGGCGATCACTCCGGTCACCCCGTAAAATATAGTAGGGTGAAAGTCGCACTCGGTAAGCGAAGATAAGTCATAAGATG
Organism: Allophyes oxyacanthae; assembly: GCA_932294325.1. Taxonomy (NCBI): domain Eukaryota; kingdom Metazoa; phylum Arthropoda; class Insecta; order Lepidoptera; family Noctuidae; genus Allophyes; species Allophyes oxyacanthae. The sequence continues at coordinate 18,707,633 of OW028610.1, read as the reverse complement.
AGAGAGAGTATGAGACAAGATGAGCAGCAGAATTCTCCAAGGCACCTCCAAGGGATTTTAATTTTTATTAAAAATCTCTCCGACTGTGATCGCAATTATAGAATTGCTAATTTCATGAAAAAAACCCAAATTATCAAGCTAAAATTGAAGTTTTGTCGCCTGAAACCTTAGGGTATTTATTTAAAAATTGCGATTTGAGATTTTATCGCTTTGAATTTACGTCATGCATGTTCATTTCGTGTTGTCGCGCCTTTTTGGGCGATGGAAAAAGCACAACTTTATGGTCCAGTAAATGTCAAATGACGTCATGCATGCCTGTTGGAACGCCATTATTTTTCATTCTGTCACGCACGAGTTTCAAAATAAAACTATTACCTTCTTCAAAATGCAAGAAATCAAAGGCAGTGTTATTAATAGTATGATACTTGGAAGCAACTATTTCTGTTGCTTGTGCTTCAAAACCGTAGCTGACAGCGCCATACACATAGAAGACAAAGTTATTCTACAGAGACATGATGGAACGAGTGATGAAATCTTTATGTCTGATTTACTGTCTTGTATTTTGGGGCAAGAGGTGGGTATTATGATTTTGGTATTCACAAACTAATTAAGATCCTACCTTATATAGTGTTAATGGGTTATGCGTGGCCCCGCCTATCGGTATTCGGTAAACCAATAACACTGCTCAACCTGGGAATCGATCCCAATACTACTAGCGATCATTAGAGCATTGAGAAGTTGTAACTTCTGATAATTTAAGTAAATTACGTCTAACATACCTTAATTATGTGTATTATCTCTATGATGTCCATCTAACCCTGAAGATTTGATCAATCAATACATACTTAGTATCTACTAGTACGTCTGTGATAGATTGCTAGGTAACATTACCTATCTATAATACCAGATTTTTTTGAAATTGAGATTCTTCTCTTCTTGTTAAAGGCTACTTTATATTTGGCCAGCTCAACAGCTCTTTGGCGTCTATTAAGACCTCCAAATTAAAAAGTTATGGCACAACAGCAGGTGCTTCATTGACGGTATGGCACCGCAGTCACACATTTTAAATGACGCTTAATGGCTAATGTAATTTATACTACAAAGTCATAAATACAAGCCTGTATGTGTTAAAAATGTGACGATGGATTTGACGATTTTTATATGCCACACCATATCAAAAATCAATCAACTTCATCTATACATTTGACTGTTGGCCATAGGCTTCTCCCAAGTTACACTCCTAACTCCTATTTTCCTCCTAAAGTCAAAACCATAAGTACCTTAGTACAAAATAATGTTTTTTGCAGGTATGCAACCAATTGACAATATTTAATGCAGTGTGCAATCAATGTTCATCAGCAGCAATAAGCAGTTATAAATTCATATCAAAATGCCAAGAGAACTCACAAAGGCTTTGCAACATTTTGGATGGACTCATCAAAGGGACAGAAATATGCCTGAGCAATGCTAAAGACAGCAAGGCAGGATATGTGTCAATAAATACAGAAACCTTTGAATACAATGGATATAACTCAAAAAAGACGGCTCATCTTCGTTTCATTGCTTACCAACGCTTCCTAAGATTACAAAACATCCAGAAAAATCAATCGAAAATCAAGATTCTTTCTAATACAGGATCAAAATGTTCTACAGCTGCTTCTAGTACTAAAGAATGTGATATTATTAAAGATATTATACAAAGAACTCTAAAGAAACGAGATAAAATATTACAAGTAAAGCTTGTCAGATTGCCCTCCAAGATATGGAAACAAAAGAAAGCATTTATTTGCCCTGGTTGTGATAAAACTTTTTGCCAGAGGTCTAGTATGCTCAGACATTATGATAAAGTAAAACATATTCCAAGAAATATTCAGTGTACCGAATGCATGGCCGTTTTCACTACAGAATTTGAATGGAGAAAACATAAACACAATTCACATGTTTTTAATTGGAAACCTAGTAACATTGCATCAGAAAGCTATTTGGAAATAAAAGAAGAGGCTACTAGGAAAGTACCAATAATTCTGAAGCATAGTTTTAAGAAAAAAATTAGTATTTAATTGGTGTAATAAAAAATGTTGCCCTACTCTAGGATTTCTGCTGTATTGTTGATGCATTCACAAAAATTCAAATCTCACTATCTTAAGGCCACATTACCACATATTTGTTGCATGTGGGGATTGAACCCGCAACACGTAGCACAGAAAGCCAATTGCTTAGCCACTGCACCAATCCTGTTGTCAAATAAAGTGTTCAAGACACTTATGTGAGTGATGAACAACATCAGTTTCGTTATGTTCTTTAAAAGTAAGTACATAAATACTTAGTATTTTCTTACATGTCTTAATCAGTAAACAATTTTCACAGGTCATATAAAAAATAAGGATAATGAAAAGTGTTTTTAAAAATATGAAAATTACTGTCTGTGATAATTAGTTTCTTTTACCAAAATGTGTGGAGATTGTTTACTAAATAAGACAAGTAAGAAATAACAATATAGTTGTGTCTACCACCACTTTTTACTAGTATCCCAGCCAGGTGTGAAGGTGTAAATAAACAGATGAAACAACTGATTTCAGTTTTTAATAAAACACAAAATATTAGAAAGCAATTTATTAACAACAAAATTAACTAATACATAATATAATTAGCTCTACTTTGGTAGACGGGAACCACATCTCCATTTTAGTCTTCAATAGTTTCCAATCCCTGAAAGTAATAAATAAATAATCTTGAATGATGAAGGTAAAACATGATGATGATGATGTTGTTTGTTGCAAATAAACATTTCTATTTCTATTTCATGAAAAAATCAGTTTTTGCTATGAACCATACTCTTAGAAGACTTAATAACAACCAAGATCATCTTAAGATTAACAATCTAAGGTATAACTCTGTCATTTGTTTGATAACAATAACCTAACCATCAAAAACCCCCAACTCAGAAAAAGAGCTGTAACATTTGAACGGCTGAACAGATTTTCATGAAACTTAGTTAGGATGATACCCAACTAAGATAGCTTGTCAATTTAAAAAAAACTGCACTGAAATCGGTCCATCCGTTTTGGAGCTACAATGCCACAGACAGATACACACTACAAACACCCGTCTTTTTTGTCGGAAGTTAAAAAAGGTTAGATTATAGTTGTAACATCAAGCTACCATTATATGAATTTATTAACAAGATTATCCATGCCGACATGGATTTGATTAAATTATTTATGTAAACAATTGTTTCTTACAGCAACATTGTAAGGATTTCCATTGATTCTGAGGTCACGCTGGTACAGGTGGCGGTCCCATCTTTCACTGAGGCTGCGCCTGTAGTGCTGTGGAAGACATATATTTTATTATATGATTCAATTTGCAATATACTGGTAGAAGATAGACAGTTAATTTGTATAAAGTATCCTGCAATAATTATTCTATTATTGCAGGATACTTTATAGAATTTACTTGTCTATTTTCTATAACTCAACAAGCTTAAATGTATCTAGGCTGGTAATTTCTGCAACATGCCAGAGACAGCTGTGGGCTAAAACAACCACACAGTAACTGTGCTGGGATGAGCTACACAGAGCTAGACACCAATTCAAAAGATTGGTCCCTAATGGTAGCAGACAGGGATAACAGTAAAGCCTTCATCCTGCAGTGAGACATCCCATCCATCCAAAATTTAAGTGCTAAGCATTTGTCGGTGTAGCAATTTCCATTCGGTCCTATCTAATGCCAAATCTTTTAAATCTTTATATGTTTGTATATTCGCTTTTTCTGTCAGCTGATCAATGTACAGTATACGGTGTATGTACAGTGTACAGTGTACAATGTACAGTGAGACATCAAAGGCTAATAATTTGGTCCCATAGTAAAAGTTGTTCATAATGATGATACAATACCCTCGTTCAACCAGTCACCCTGTATACATTTTAGCTTTCTACACTCCTGCTCCATATAAACTATAACTATGCCAAATCTAACAGTCCTCTGTGCATGTGATATGTTTATAAAGGGGGTACAATGTTTTCTCTTCACATTATAATATTGGTCAGTCTCATCTTAGGGGCGGATAAGATAGGGCTTGATTTTATAAAACTCGTTTCATTTATGTATCGACTCTGAAGCTGATGTCCAGCGGTGGACTGCAACTGCTGTATAATTGATCCACCAGCAGGATTAGGTTAGCAGTCCAATTATGTTTTCTTCCTGTCCTTGGTCAGATGTTATTATAAACATTCTTACATAAATTCGGCAACAATCAATTCACAGGCCCGACTTTATTTCCGAGGCACACATTTGTACTAGGTATTAGTTATCTGTGATGTGACCGCTGAATAAATCGATCTCTATGGACATTGCTGAGGATTGTTATCTAATAATTTAGTGCAAGTGTACTTACGTTGCCTAGTGTTAAATTGTGAATGTGATATAGACCCCAGCCTGGTAAACCTAGGGCAGCCGTAATAATGAAGGCGCTAGGCAGAACTTCGTACCACATTTTAACAAGATATCGGACTAAATACAGTGGAAATAGATTTAATTTTGTGATACGTATGACAGTAAACTGCGTGTTGCCAGAGTTAGATACAAAATCCAGCCAGCAAAAGTGTGACCAAACCTTAGTGAAAGAAAACATGAAGAATGGTAAGATTCCGTAAGATATGGTTATATTAATTTTACTATGAAATAGTACATAGAAGTAGGTAAGTTGATCTTTTCCACTACGGTGGTCTGGGTGGCGGACCGGCCCGCACAGTCGAGAACTTTACGGAGCTCTCGTGTGTGCAGGTTTCCTCACAAGGATTTTCCTTTTCTCTTCTCTAGCGATTGTAGATTGCGTCTTGTCTAGGGGGGCAGATCAGCATAGCTATTCTGTAAGAACATCTCGATAACATATTCCCTATTCGAATCTCACGAATATATTGTCATCTAGTCATGTTCACAGCTCCTGTTATTAATTTACACGTGTATTGTATGTCAATTCGTCAAATCAATCAGATGAGATGAGATTCGAATCGATATGCAAGATGTTCTTGACAGAATAACTATGCTTAGTCAAATTATGATCTGCATATTAATTCGAAAAGTTTTGAGGTGCGGGGCCGGGCCGAGTTTGAACTCAGACCCCCCTCCTGAGGCTCTAGTCAAGTTTATTTTCAAAATTTCGATTTTACGTATTAGCTGCGTTTTGCATGCTGCGGATCTACCGCGTAACTAAAATTGTAATGAACATCGACATTGGTATTAAACTTCAATACGATCGTCGATCTTCATGATCGGTAAAAAAAATACAAGTTAGCTCAAAGTTTAGGCTCTCACGATCGTATTGAAGTTTAATACCAATGTCGATGTTCATTACAATTTTAGTTACCTACGCGGTAGACCCGCTGATCGGTCAGCTCCAAGGATTTCACCAATCAGAGCGCCGAACGCGGTGGAATCCACCGCGTTCGGCGCTCTGATTGGTGGTGGATGTTTAAAATCGAGATGGTTAAAAAAAACCTTCACTAGAGTCTCGGCATGGAAGGCAGGCATTCATCCGCTAGGCTTACTACCTACTGTCTTTTGGTTTTGCTTCGAAATCGTCTCATATTATACGTCTTTTAGTCGGAAATCATCTCACCGTCTCCCCTCAAAGTGGACACTGTGGAATTGGGTAACAGCAAGACAAGCCAGATGTGAGTTTTATTTTTAGTAGGTATTTGAATAATAAGTATTTATTTTATATTGGAAGAAGGCAATACTGCGTATAGCGAATTTAATATTTTTTGTGGAGTTAAAAATCTGACCGTGAGCAGGACCCTAACCTACAACCTTCTGGTTCAGTACACCAGCTGCTCTTATCAACCAAGTTCCGCGAGCCCTGCTCACTGCATCGAAAAGTACCTAAGTAATTAGTGATTGGTCTACGACCAAGACCAATCAGTAATTTAAGGTAAGAGAAGGTAAGTAATCTAAGAGGTAAGTATATTTTTATGACTTACGTTTCCACATATCAAGTAATGTAATGCCCAAAGTCCATATCCTGGAAGTGCTATACTCGCAGTTACTATAATATATGATGGAAGAATATCGAACCACATATTTTTATAGAAAATAGAAACAATCAATGACACAAATTATAATTATTTTTCTGACATCGATGTCTTCTTTTATTATTTAATTATGACGTTTTAAATCTAAGTTTAAATCAGACAGTAAGAAATACCCTTCTTTATGGAAATACCGTATCGTTTAATATATTATTTATAATAAGATTCTTTATGTGTATTTTGTGCTTATTATTAAATTAATAACATTACATAGGTATTACATTCTTCTCAATAAAAAAAAATTATGGTCATTATGTGTCATTATGGTAGTTTTTTAGGGCAACTAATTTGCAATTTTAATAAGTTGAATAAATTGTTTATTTTGTTTGGTAACACTAGTTATCGGGTCATCAAAAATGGCAGACGCTCCGATCGACTGTGACTTCCCCGTTTGGGGTTTATTACCGAAAAAAGAGACGGGAGTTGTCTCATTTATCAATAAAAATGCAGATTACGATGGGAGAGACACTGTTATTGCTATTTTCGATTCGGGCGTGGACCCGGCAGCTGCTGGACTTAAGGTAAAAAACTGTCATGTCACGATTTGTTTAGTTGCAATTTTATTGTATTTTCGGTCGATATTGAGTGTTGCTGAGGTTGCAGGTGACGAGTACGGGGGAGACGAAGGTTATTGAGAGGTACGACTGCAGCGGCTGCGGCGATGTGGACACCAGCACCGTCATAAGAAAAGTAACCGATGGATGTATTACCGGTCTCACGGGCCGCAAACTGAAGGTAAATGTTGCTAAATAACGTATATTACCACCTTTTTACTATCTTTGATATGTTGTATGCTATGTTGATAGAACATGTCAGTATTTTGAATTTTTATTCTCCCGTTAGGTTATTGAGTATGTAGACCAATTTTAAGCATCTACTTTTTTCACAACAAAGTTAGTTCTATTCTTGTGAAGTAAGGACTATTTCCAACCTGTATGTCAATTGATCAATCAAATCATTCTGCTAGACTTAGGCGTCACCCAAATTGTTGCACATCAGGTTGTCTGCCTTCCTTCTTTCCTAAGTTTAATAAATCATGATGCTATAACTGTATGTAATAGTTACTAATAATAAAAATGTGAAACTAATTATCTTTCTGTGAGTTTGTTACTTTTTCACATCTAAACAGCTGAACCAATCTTGATGAAATTTGACAAGTAAATAATGTGTGTCATGAGGAAGGAAAGAGGCGATTCTTTTTGTTCACAATTTGCATCCTCCTTTATTAACCTGGATTATTTGTATTCCCGTTGTAAATTAAATAATTGAGAGTTTAAATACCATGTACCATCTGTTTTCATAGCTCCCAGAACTGTGGAAGAATCCATCAGGGTCATGGCGGGTGGGTGTCCTGCACCCGTTTAGTTTGTATCCAACCAAGCTGAAGGAACGTGTCCAGGAGCACCGCAGGGAACACAACTGGGATGTTGGCTACAAGCCTGCATTCGCCGAGGCTAATAAACATCTCCAAGAATTTGAAACAGATGTTGGTAAGTGGATGCTGACACTTTCAAACATCATAATAAAATGGCTTCACATCATGTAAGCCCAGTCTGTTTGCGCCTTTACCCATATGACCTAAATTAACCTTTCGATTTACTTGATTGACTTAAATAAAGAAAAAAACATTTGTTTACCACAAAACAAGATAAACTAGAATTATTATAGACATCAATAAGAAGAGGACAGATGCATAGACAAAATACATTTAGACTTGTTTTTCTTTTTCAAGCCAAACCAAGTATTTTGCATTTTATTTTACTTTCAGTGGCAAAAAACCCCACATTGAGTCCAGATGACAAACTCCTGAAGGAGGAGTTGGAAGCCAGGGTGGAAGTGTTGCAGAATGCTGAGAAGAAGTACAGTGATGTTGGACCCACTTATGACTGTGTGCTGTTCCATGATGGAACTATTTGGAGGTGAGTTTATACAATGGAGTCTACCTACTTGATACTCATTCTTGTGGCTGAAATTTTGATGTATTTATTTATGTCTGTCAGGGTTTACTGGTGGTCGTAAATGAAATAGACTGTATTACTGCTATAAGACGTGGTTTATTGAAAGGCTAGACAGATCTGTCGAGTATGTGGTGGTGGGCCCGAGTGAAGTGTAGTCGGTCGCTTGCTTCGTCGCGCCGTTCGAAACACCACTCTTTTTTGTCAGGGGATAATAAAATTAGCAAATGCTACAAAATATGCTATAAAATAGCACTTGTTCTTATTGATAATAAACTGGTTATAAAGGCCACATCGTGTATCGTGTTCTATTTGCATTTTAATGAGTTATTGACTTATTTCACTGAAGTAGGTTATTATTTATTAGTCATGGTAAACACTTGATATTAGTTTCAAAATTAATAGCTTACTTTCATGCTGATATGAAAGAAACAATTAAGTTTTTAGTGGCTAATCGTGACACTTGTTGATAAAGAACTGATCAAACAGTTGTCTCTTGAGATAGAATAGTCATTCCCACTTTATACAATGATCTATTACATTTTACTCATAGATAAACATCAAGACATCCTACATAACAAAGATATGCCTGTTGGCTCTTATCTAGAAAGTAGAAATTCATGTATCACAAATACTATGTTCAATTTCAAAGCTACATTCAATAATTTCTTTACTATCCAAAAACATGGTTACAGGAAGAATAGGTATTATTATATCTCGGTCTATTAAAAGTAAAAGGATACAGTAACTGTAATAAAAAAATATCCTGTTTGCAGTGACACAGAGACATTTCTACAGGGTATGCAAAAACAACATAGTGCTGTATTGTCAACTTAAATTAACTGATATTACAGACATATTAACGTTTGTAGTTTATTAGGTTAGACACTGTCTTTATGGAGTGGACACCACTGCCTGCTTGTAATATTTTTTTCATTTATCAAGAGTGCTTAAGTGATATTCAGCCTCATGGTGGTCTTAACCGTTTCTCTGTCATAACTCCTTTATCTCTTTACAACAGAGCATGCATCGACACGTCGGAGTGCGGCGATCTGGCGTCGGGCCCACTGCTGGGCGAGTACAGCGCGACGCACGAACACGCGCACCTCACGCCGCTCGACGAGATGACCGTCAGTGTGAACGTGCACGATGACGGACACACGCTCGAGGTCGTCGGCATGTGCTGTAAGTAGCTTTACTACATAGCCAGATGCTGCCCACTGATGGGCATAGGTCCCTGTAAATGCTCGCTTAAGAGCGTGACCAATGGGTCTCATAATTATATGGGATAGTTTACAGTTTTTCTTTACCTATCGGGTACCTCCTACATTCTTACCCCATAACTAATAAATGATGATTAAACGTTATTAAACTAAACTATACATATATAAAGTATAAACAATCACACTATGTCCTTTTGTGATGAAATACGAAACTAGGTAATCAAAAATTTGAAACAAGTGTAGTCATAAGTTTTTATATTTATTGAATATAAAATTCTATTCTATATTCTATTCTATTCTTTGAATATAGCTCATAAATCTATTTGCCCTCTTTATTCGTTAGCATACAAATGACGGGGACGGGTATAATTTAATAATTTTAAAAATGTCAATTATTTATTATGGAGGGCGTTAATTTCTATTAAGAGTTCGATGACATACTACCTAAAAAAAATTGTGATGAATATCCCTTCAGATTTTATTTTAAATTCTATGTACATAGAGTAAGTTCAAAATGAAACATGTGTTCGTTAGCGACGCACGGCACGCACGTAGCGGCGATCGCAGCGGGCTACTTCCCCGACGCGCCCGACCGGAACGGCGTGGCTCCCGGCGCCAAGCTGGTGTCGCTCACCATCGGCGACAGCCGCCTGGGCTCCATGGAGACCGGCACCGCGCTGGTGCGCGCCTGCGTCAAGGTCATGGAGCTGGCCAGGAAGGTGAAGATCGACGTCATTAACATGAGCTATGGAGAGCACGCGCACTGGTCCAACGCTGGGTGAGTCAAGTGTTTGATATTATATGGTCATTCATATTAAAAAAAAGTGAGTGGTGTGAGTGAAAGTGAAGTGAGTGAGTGTGTCTGTGAAGATAAAATTTGTTGTTTAAAAATAAATAAATATTGTCAAAGAAATATGTAAAGTTGTGCAGCATGTTTAAAAAAATGTGTCAATACAACTTTGTTCTTTATAAACAACAGCGAGTCTATCGCGTAACAAAATGCTAATGAACATCAGACTCTGGTAATAATCTTCAATACGATCGTGGAGACAAAACTTTGAGCTACCATGTAAAAAAATAATATTCTTGTAATAGTCTTATAATATTTTTTATTATTATTTCGCTGTCGGTTACAAAGTGATGTCTAATAAAAGTTTTCTTTCTTTCTTTCCTTACAGGCGCATCGGTGATATAATCTGTGAAGTGGTGAATCGATACAACGTGTCGTGGGTGGTATCAGCTGGTAACCACGGACCTGCGCTGTGTACTGTCGGCGCACCGCCTGACATAGCACAACCTATCCTTATCGGTATGTAATGTACTTCGTCATACATAAAATTCATCTTACTAATTTTCGAGCATATCCGAGTTAGTACGATCGTACAAGATATTGAACTCACGCGGGAAAATATATTATTTGCTAAAATCATCGAGTCATTTTATCATTTACTTAAATAAACGCTAAATCTGAATTTGTTCATAATTACTTACTGTATAATCGATTTCAGTAAAAAATTAAATTCGCCTCACAGACCGTTGATTATGCCAAAGAACGTTAAATTTTATTTTAAGATAAGAAGATTCAATTTTAAATGCAGTAAGAAATGCTGGGCTCCAAACTATTTCTTAAAAATAAGAGGTAACTTTAAAAAACTCAAGTTTTAGTTAATAAAATAAGTTTATAGTTAGATCTTCTTAATGCGGTGTGTAAGGATTTGCGTTAATTAAATTACCCATTGTATATAGTATATTGTATAGTTACATACTATCTTGACAATCGTGCTTGTGTTATGACTTCTAGGAAAGTTTGGAAATAACGTGTTTGTTTTTGGTAGGTGTGGGCGCGTATGTATCGCCGGAGATGATGTCGGCCGCGTACTCCATGCGCGCGCGCCTGTGCGGCGGCGCCTTCAGCTGGAGCTCGCGCGGACCCACAGCTGACGGCGCGGCCGGCCTCTCCGTGTGCGCACCCGGCGGCGCTGTGGCGGCTGTGGCCAGGTAAGGGACCAGATGATGTCGGCCGCGTACTCCATGCGCGCGCGCCTGTGCGGCGGCGCCTTCAGCTGGAGCTCGCGCGGACCCACAGCTGACGGCGCGGCCGGCCTCTCCGTGTGCGCACCCGGCGGCGCTGTGGCGGCTGTGGCCAGGTAAGGGACCAGATGATGTCGGCCGCGTACTCCATGCGCGCGCGCCTGTGCGGCGGCGCCTTCAGCTGGAGCTCGCGCGGACCCACAGCTGACGGCGCGGCCGGCCTCTCCGTGTGCGCACCCGGCGGCGCTGTGGCGGCTGTGGCCAGGTAAGGGACCAGATGATGTCGGCCGCGTACTCCATGCGCGCGCGCCTGTGCGGCGGCGCCTTCAGCTGGAGCTCGCGCGGACCCACAGCTGACGGCGCGGCCGGCCTCTCCGTGTGCGCACCCGGCGGCGCTGTGGCGGCTGTGGCCAGGTAAGGGACCAGATGATGTCGGCCGCGTACTCCATGCGCGCGCGCCTGTGCGGCGGCGCCTTCAGCTGGAGCTCGCGCGGACCCACAGCTGACGGCGCGGCCGGCCTCTCCGTGTGCGCACCCGGCGGCGCTGTGGCGGCTGTGGCCAGGTAAGGGACCAGATGATGTCGGCCGCGTACTCCATGCGCGCGCGCCTGTGCGGCGGCGCCTTCAGCTGGAGCTCGCGCGGACCCACAGCTGACGGCGCGGCCGGCCTCTCCGTGTGCGCACCCGGCGGCGCTGTGGCGGCTGTGGCCAGGTAAGGGACCAGATGATGTCGGCCGCGTACTCCATGCGCGCGCGCCTGTGCGGCGGCGCCTTCAGCTGGAGCTCGCGCGGACCCACAGCTGACGGCGCGGCCGGCCTCTCCGTGTGCGCACCCGGCGGCGCTGTGGCGGCTGTGGCCAGGTAAGGGACCAGATGATGTCGGCCGCGTACTCCATGCGCGCGCGCCTGTGCGGCGGCGCCTTCAGCTGGAGCTCGCGCGGACCCACAGCTGACGGCGCGGCCGGCCTCTCCGTGTGCGCACCCGGCGGCGCTGTGGCGGCTGTGGCCAGGTAAGGGACCAGATGATGTCGGCCGCGTACTCCATGCGCGCGCGCCTGTGCGGCGGCGCCTTCAGCTGGAGCTCGCGCGGACCCACAGCTGACGGCGCGGCCGGCCTCTCCGTGTGCGCACCCGGCGGCGCTGTGGCGGCTGTGGCCAGGTAAGGGACCAGATGATGTCGGCCGCGTACTCCATGCGCGCGCGCCTGTGCGGCGGCGCCTTCAGCTGGAGCTCGCGCGGACCCACAGCTGACGGCGCGGCCGGCCTCTCCGTGTGCGCACCCGGCGGCGCTGTGGCGGCTGTGGCCAGGTAAGGGACCAGATGATGTCGGCCGCGTACTCCATGCGCGCGCGCCTGTGCGGCGGCGCCTTCAGCTGGAGCTCGCGCGGACCCACAGCTGACGGCGCGGCCGGCCTCTCCGTGTGCGCACCCGGCGGCGCTGTGGCGGCTGTGGCCAGGTAAGGGACCAGATGATGTCGGCCGCGTACTCCATGCGCGCGCGCCTGTGCGGCGGCGCCTTCAGCTGGAGCTCGCGCGGACCCACAGCTGACGGCGCGGCCGGCCTCTCCGTGTGCGCACCCGGCGGCGCTGTGGCGGCTGTGGCCAGGTAAGGGACCAGATGATGTCGGCCGCGTACTCCATGCGCGCGCGCCTGTGCGGCGGCGCCTTCAGCTGGAGCTAGTTATGTGCAGTTTCATACACTACTTTATCTACACTCATGCAATAGGTACTTAGTTAACACAATATTATTGTAAATAAACAAAAATGGCGCTGAAACGGCAGTTAACGCGCATGCGCTCTAGCCCGCCGCGCATGCGCCCTAGCCGTGCCATCATAGACAATGTGCGGCTGCTATAAAAATTGAATTGAAAACTCCTTGGTGGAACCGAATTATACTAACTATAATAGAAAAAAGTTATTTTATAGCATTGTTTTGATAAGGAAACTGTATCGTAATAAAACTTTTTAATTTCATTAGTTGCATGTGCATAAAGTCTGTCATTATAGTACTATTTTTAAATTCATAATTAGAACTTTACGATATGAGCGTAGATAACATATAAAAACACAATGCCATTATAAATGCGAAAGTAACCCTGTCTGTTATCCCAGCATTCGAAGTCTTCGCAAATAGAGTGACGGCCATCTGATACTTTTGATCCGTGTTAAAAACGTGATTATTGTTCTAGATTCACGCTAAGAAACTGCCAGCTAATGAACGGCACATCAATGGCAGCACCACACGTCGCTGGAGCAGTTGGTAAGTAACTTCTTCATCGTCATTGTCAAATGTAAGAGCCTTGCTCTTGTCGGTGTAGCTGATGAAGCTCTCTCCATGTTTCCCTCTCCAGTGCAGTCTTCTTAACCTCCCTATACAACATAACAACAACCTTTTCTTTTATTTGTCTCATGTAACTTATGCGTGCCCTTCCTCTGCCTCTCCTTCCATCTATCTTTCCTTTTATTATGTTTTTAATGAAACTATCATGTCATATAATGTGGCCTATCATATTTCCTCTCCTATTTCGAATAATTTTCATTAGTATTGTATGGGCTGCCAGGTTGTGTGCTATCGAATGCAAATAATTGTTTACTGTTAAAATTTGTGTTTATTAAAGTTCCCACAGATTGTTCTTAATAGATAATGTTTATAACATAATGTTAGAGTTTATGTTAAAATGTTAATGTTTATTGTTTATGAATGCACCCGGATGGTTCGGTGTCTATAAATGCACTGAAGTTACAAGAGTTTTAAGTTAATACAATTCTTGCAAAGTGCATCGGTTGCATTGAACCGAACAAGTATCCTCTTCTAATTGGCTTCTTACTCTCAAATTTGACGACACGGTTGGCGTAGTAGCTAAGCGATCGGCTTTCTGCGCTTCGTGTCGTGAGTTCGATTCCCACACGTAACAAATATTTGTATGACCTTCGAATGGTTGAAACGTTTCTTGATTTAAAATCTATCTTTTGTCCTCAGCAACCCTGATCTCTGGTCTAAAAGCGAAGAATCTTCCGTACTCGCCGTACTCAGTCAAACGCGCGCTAGAAAATTCTGCAACTTACTTACCGCATGTAGAACCCTGGGCCCAGGGCTGTGGACTGCTGAATGTTGAGAAGGTAATGCCTACTAATATTATAAATGCGAAAGTAATTCTGTCTGTTTGTTACCTTTTCACGAATAAACGGCTGAACAGATTTTCATGAAACATAGCTAAGAACCATCCCGATTAAACTAGAATTTAATAAAAAAATACTGCATTGAAATCGGTCCATCCGTTTTGGAGATATGCCACAGACAGACACAGATACATTACTACAAACTTATTCTAGGAGATTTCTACACTTTTGATGATAAATATGATAATGAGATGATTTTATCAGAATAGCGAAATAAAACCGGCCGAATTGAATGCTATATTAAAACTGAATTTAAAACTATAGTTATATTTTACATAAGTATTTCCATATTTGCAATATATCAAAAGCTGTGTGTGCAGATTGCACGCATGTAACTTGTTTTAGGCAGTGGTCCGACCGCCGACGATGAACGAGAAACGAGTAGAACTAGAAACGAGTTGGCGATCAGCGGGAAGCGAGTGTTAGTTTTGATAGTTTTGTCGCCGAGCTATAAGCGAGTGTGCAAGTGCGACGAGCGATTACTCGATCGCTTGATTCGATTACTTGATCAAGCGAGCGAGCATCGCTGAACGAGTATCGCTGAGCGAGTATTATGTTTGATAGCTCTTGTCGCTCAGCGACAAACTACTGAAGCGAGTCTTCGCTGGCAGTGTGAACAGTCAGCGATCAACTATTAACACGTTGAGCGCCATGTGTATCTTTGTGGCAACACAAAGTACTACCTTTTGAGGCCGCGTGTTTCCTTTGGGAAACACGAGGACACTTTATTCGTAGGCCAGTGTGTCCGCCAGGAAACACATTTCAATACATTTTACTATGAATTCTAATACCTCTAGCCTCCACGGTTGTTTCGGTGTAAGTGGGTTTTTAGTACGACGCTTTGATCAAAAGTTATGTCTAAAAATGCTTTAGAATACGAATTAGGCAAAAAAATGCCAAGTCCAAAATATCAAAAAACACGATTTTTAAGCTTGGCGCTCAACGTATATATATGCATCTCTTTTGTTGACACGGAATGTATATCTATTGTACGTTTCTTAAGAGAGAAAATCGCCGATAGTTAGTCGTGTTCTCGCCGGCGGTCGGACCACTGCCTAAGTAATGTACGATTCCGTACACTTATAACACCTCGTTCTCGTCGGGGGTTAAAAATAAGAGGTTTACCAATGTGGTGCAGGCGTTCGACCTGCTGGTGACGCACCACGGCGCGGCGGAGCGCGACGTGACGTTCAGCGTGCAGTGCGGCGCCGCCAACGCCAAGGGCATCCTGCTGCGGCCGCGCGGGGGCGACGCGCCGCGCGACGTCGGCGTCACCGTCGAGCCGCACTTCCTGCAGGACCACACGGATGCCGAGAGTGAGTCCACCCGACTGTACCTTATGTTGCTAGGCGTACGGTTCATTTTCTAATGCAGTTCTTGTGTAGTAGTTTCGTTACTCTACAACCACTAACAATTACAAACATTAAAGTATTTAGTGTGTAGTGGGTATTATTTTTTGGCCGGTTTATGTATGCAGCTTAGATTATTGATTGGTTGTCGCGGCCAGTCCAACTAGATACCGCACTACCTAAGAAATATGGCTCCTTGAATGCGTCAACTCATGTATTGACATGTGGTGATTGTCATTTATGTTTTGCTTATTTATTGTTGAAATTATGAAATTATTTCGGAAATTATACAATCTTTACTGATGGTACATATCCCAGTGTTTTTTAAATTTTGGTTGTATTGTTTTTGCACAGTTTTACTACGCAATCCAACATTTTAATCTGACCAACTCACTCGAGTACGCCTATTCTTGCGTAGTATGTTTTGCCGCATTTTATTAGTACGCCGGCGGAATCTAGTTGGAGCGGCTGCAACAACCAATCAATAATCTAGGGTATGCAGCTTTAAAATTTGATATAGTCTGAAATTATCCCATTTAGGATTATAATAGGTATATATATTTATCAGAATCAGAATGTTCTTTATTTGCATGAAATATGGATTTGTACAGTTCTTATTACATACAGATAAGTTGCCACATATTTGACCATTTAAATGGTATGGAAAATAGGCTTAAAAGTAACATAAAACAACAAGAAGTTATTCAAAATTAAAAACTTAAAAAAGGTATTGCAAATAAAATGTATTATGGAACATAAATAACATTTTTAACTTAGATGTATTAAATCAATAAGATCATAATATTATTATTTAGCCGTCATTGTTCACATTTCATAGTAAGTATAAAAGCCAAGCATATCCTTGACCCGTATTTTCAATTCGTAGGGCCGAAAGTACCTTTGCTCAAGGATATAATAATACAGGGACTTATGTGTAACGGTACGTCTAAGATGATTATTTTATGTAGATAGCTCTTAATACCATTTATTAATTAAATACTTCATTGGGGGTATTAATAGACGAATATGAAATGTGGATGCAAGACAACATAAACTGCCACGCCACTGCACGTCTACAATATGATCACAGTTATAGTAAACAACATGTATTGATTGATGAATAAAATTGGTTCAAAATTTGTGTCTGAATCTGCTGCTGTCAGTTTCGTCGCCCACTATACTGATCCAGTGTGCACACACAATCATACGTACGCTGCATTGACTTACTATGCAATGGACGGCGGGTCCTCTCTCCTACCAAACCATGCTGTGCCCAACAGGGTCCATAATTGATCCATAGATTAAGCCTACCATCTGTTTTATCTTTACATTATGGAATGCAATAAAGATTTGATTTGGTTTAAAAATTCATGAAAAATGTGTCTGGACCCGAGTCAACCTATTTAAGGGTAATGTACCCACATTAAATAAATATAAAAACTATGACATGCTAATTCAAACCGTATCGTCATTAGTAAACAGCTTAATTTTACTTGCGATAATTTATCAGCATATTTAACTTCGACTTAAGGGCCGCACTATTTTCACGTTAACCTTCTCGTTTTGTCCATTAACGCGCGTAATGTCAAAGTCAAAGTCAAAGTCAAAGATTTTTATTTCAACTGGGCCTTTTATTTCAAATTTATTTCAAATGTGTCAGAAAAGGACAGATAGATATTTTTTTGTTTATGTTGATCGGTTCGGTGATTTTCTTTTACATTGAATAAGAAATGAAATGAAATACTATATTTCTAAGCAAAATATTACTTTTAAATGATTAAATATTAATAGTCCTTACCGAACATAATATGATACACCATCTTCTTTTCTTACTTTACTAAAGTCTTTTTTACGCGTTTTCACAATAGTACGGCATTTTTGACGTGTATTACTATTATGTCGTTTGAAGAAACAAAGACTGGCGCACGATTGGACGTCTTTTTTGGTTTTGGAATTCGTTTGGCTCGGACACTTGAGCGCGGACCCAACGTTCATCGTAGTAGTAAGTCAATGGTACGCTGCTGCCAGGCGCGATCGTGTGAGTCGGCACTCCGACTAACATGGGACGCCGAGTGACACGTTGAGTCGGGTAATATCTATTCCCATAAAGTGTTCTAAATTAAATCTTGACCGATTGCTTCGTAAGACCAAATTCTATGAATTCGCACTGTCGGATAGATAAAACGTCGATCGCCTACTATTTTCTGTCCGTTCGCCAGAATGAATATAACAAACAGATACAACAAAACCTATGTAGCGTGTCGCTGTTGCAGACAAGTCGATAATTCCGAAGCAGATCGCGTTCGGGGTGCGGCTGGCGCTGACGTGCGACGCGGCCTGGCTGTCGGCGCCGCAGCACCTCGACATGATGAACGCGCCGCGCCCGCTCACCGTGCGCCTCGACACCACGGGGCTGGCTCCCGGACCGCACTTCACGAGGTCAGTGTTGTATGGGTAGTGTGCGGCTGTAGCGCCGCAGCACATGATGAACAGTTTTTTTGTAGCAAGCAAAATTGGGGACAGCTAAAATTTAAAGCACAGTGTACATAATCTAAACAGTAGGTTAACTACGTACGAACGCTCTGAATTGCATTCAGACAGACGCGCGCTGTAGGCGCGCGCGTGTCGAGTTTCGATACCTTTGTAATGCATACCGAAACTCACCTCAAGGTCAGTACAGCGCGCGTCTGTGCGAGTGCTTCAATTCTGAGCGTTAAGTAAGAAGTTACCCTACTGTTTGTAGATTTAATATACTGTGCCTGAACTCTGAAGATTTTGTGTTACTTTAGAAATACCCAAATAGGTTGTTGGGGCTGACTCCCAGAAAAGTAAAAAGTGATAATTTGTACTTTTAATAATATAGTGAGAAACGTCATGAACATCCGTTACATCACAAGAGTCGTTGATGTGGCTTCCAGCAGTCACTCATAAAAAACAAAATACCTAATTTTTTTTATGAAGCTCGCCTTTTGTAATCCCGCCATTATGTGAAGATTAATTGTTCTATAGCAGATTTACTCACATCAAGACATCACCTTTGTTCATGTTGTCTGTAAGCTGGGCCGGTACAATCACGCCGTGTATAACGTTGCAGCATCAAGGCGTACGACGTGTCGTGCGTGGAGAAGGGCCCGGTGTTCCGCGTGCCGGTGACGGTGCTGCAGCCGCAGCCGCTGCGTCTGGCCGCGCCCCGGCCGCCCAGCATACTGGAGAACAACGTGCTGTTCCGGCCGGCCAGCATCGTCAGGCATTTTGTTATAGGTGAGGACATAAACACTAATTAAATTGTTACTTAGTAACACACACCTTTGAGCGAAGTACGCTATTTTGAGCTCAATCACCGCGCCGCTAAAGTTCATATTGCTTTGCTCGCTACCGGCCGGTCGGCTAGATTTAATGCCTCCGCGCTCACCAACCGCACTCTACCCCCACTCTCTCGGTTGACAGCCTATTGGTGATTTGATTCCCCGAGCAATCACGCGCCGTAGGTATTTTGCGCGCGACCGATTTTTTCTTTCAATACTGTCTAACCTGCTGGTGGCAACAGAATATTTATTATCAGGTCTGTTTCCTTGCCAAGCATCATCATTCTCCTGCCCTTATCCCATTTTATTTGTGGTCGGCGCAATATGTTTTTTCCTTCCATTCGTGTCTATCAGACGTCATTTCCAGATTCACTTCCTTCACATTTCATTTCATTTTTTTTCTTGGCAAAATTAACAGAAAATGTTGCCTTGAAAGAACAAGAAACAAGGGTTTAGTCGTATTTTATTTCAAAATAAATTATTGTTCTTTATAATTGATTTACAGTACCGCCGGAAGCCACATGGGGAGTACTCAAGATCTCAACGGAAGACAAAGAAAAAACTGGCCGATTCTTAGTCCACACTATGCAATTGTTACCTAGAAGAAGCTGTAGGTGTCATGAAACGCAAAAGATGATCAATGTGACCGCAGAAGCACCTGCTCTATTACCTTTCCAATTAGTGGTAAGTAAGAACATTATCAATTGAAGTCCCACATTCTCCCATCAAGCTCCAGTCGCAGTCCACTGCTGGGCTATTCCCAATCGACATAATAACCGTTTCTCGGCCTTACACTGAAAACTATAGATCGACCGCTTAACTACGACGGTCTGTGCCTGAGCTAATGAAGATGCGCGGTGCGAGAGGGGTGACGCGACATGTCAGTCACAGGCTCATGGTACGCACCATAAAGCTTAGCTTAGCCAATAGTAGGCGTGTGTTAGATCTTTATTTCATGTGAACCAGATATACTTATGAAATGTCGAGACTCTAGGTGCGCGGTTCCAAATATTAGGTCTGATGTAGAAGAACCGGCAAGAAACTCCATGGAAACTCTTTTAAAATAATAGATTACAATCTTGATTAAAATTTAAGAGCTGCGAGAATAGTGTAATTTAATGTGAATAAAAAATAAGAGTAGGATAATAATGATTAGCCTCTGAATAAGATTGCCATAGCAGTTACAAGCTGACCAGTAAACCTATAAACCATTAAACCACCTAATTGTCTTTCTACAGGGTGGTATAACATTAGAAGTAGTAATAGCAAAATACTGGGCGAACATAGGCGACCTGACGGTGGACTACAGCGTGGAGTTCCACGGCCTCAAGCCGGACTTCGGCCACAAGCTGGTCATGGGCGCCGGCGACGGCGTGCGCGCCGTGCTGCTCACTGCGCTGCGGCTGCAGGAGGTGCAGCCCTCCGCGCAGCTCAAGTACACCGAGCCCATAGTCAGGTGAGATAGTAATACTGGGCCAACATAGGCGACCTGACGGTGGACTACAGCGTGGAGTTCCACGGCCTCAAGCCGGACTTCGGCCACAAGCTGGTCATGCTAATATTATAAAGAAAAAAGATTAGATTTTTTGTATTTGTTTGTTTGTTTGTAATGGATAAACGCAAAAACTACTGGACCGATTTTTAAACTTCTTTCACCAGCAGAATGCTACATTATCAGTGAGTAACATAGGGTAAAATTTAAAAAGATATCACGCGGGCTAAGCCGCTGGCGGAAGCTAGTTGTTAATAAAAATGTTTTACTTATCATTGCAGGCCGACAGAGTCAAAGTTAACGCCACTGACGGCGCGAGACATCATCCCACCTGGCCGGCAGATATATCAACTAGTCAATACCTACAATTTCCATATCGCTAAGGCCGCGGAGGTAAGAATTTTAATTTCTAATCGTGATTGATTTTAGTGTAGATAATAAAGTCATTCTTCTTCATACAAGGTTATATTTCTTGATGGTCACTACTGATTGTGAACTCTACATCCATAGGTCGCTGGTTCATATCCGGCTCGAAGGAACATGTAGAAAGTTGTGCTCGGCGCTATGGTGACCTTACACACTTTTCTCGTATTTGGTATGGTTGTAATAGATATGGTTAAAGTTAAAAGTCTTGAATTAGAAAGAGAACGTTTATATTAAAGCACTATACAAATAATCACTTAAACTGGTAAATTACTGTAATTCTAATCTATGGTAAAATGGTTATGGTAATGGTTTTGAGTACGCGACATCTCTGAAGAGAGTTTGACCCGAACTGACTTACATTTTAGTAATCGAGCGAATGTGCATAATTTCATGTGATGCAATTACGTATTTTCGCTGAGTGTTCGATTGAAACTCGAACAAAGATACTATTTTTAGTGGAGTGTGACCAGAATCGCTATTAAGATGTCGGATTATACCCGACTTGGATCTTAATAATGGAAACCTGAATATATTTTTTTTAAAACCAGTGTCGCAAACTTGTAGAAAGATTTTCTGTTACGTAAGGCTATGTATGAGTATGTATTAATTATTATGTTTATTGCTACTTTTTATCAAGTGTACAATAAAGAGTTTTTCTATTCTATTCTAAACCATGTTTCAGGTGTCACCAGTCATATCGTTGCTGTGCGACATGCTGTACGAGTCGGAGTTCGAGTCCCAGATGTGGATGTTGTACAACAGTTGTAAGCAGCTCATGGCTACCGGTGACGCGTACCCTTCAAAGGTGAGGATAAAAATAAAATATTCTCTTCTTTCATCGTCTGTCGACGTTAGATATACAATTAATATGACGTTATTCTAGTCAAAAGAATTTTTGATTCTACTAAATGCAGATTTTTCAATCTTCAGATGTTTTTTCCAATGAATAAATTTGATATTTGACAGATTTTGAATAGCAAATATGTCATAAATTCAAATTTATTCTCTCGGATAAAATTATCTGTCGATTGAAAAATCAGCCCTTAATTTAAAATTATACAAGATGTATATTTAAACAGGACACCTGCTTTAATTGTACTCAACATTATGAACAACTTTTATTATGGAACCAGCCCTGAAATCGGGAAAACAAAATCAGCTGTTCTTTTCAAATAATTCAATATTATTATATTACTCGACTAATGTCGACCATTATTATGATATAGTGCATGGAAGAACATATTTTACTTTGCCGTTATATTACATGCCATTATAAAACGTATATCTTTTCCGCAGTATTCAGTAAAACTGGAGAAAGGCGACTACACCCTCCGGCTAAACATTCGTCACGAGAACAAATCGTTACTAGAGAAGTTACAAGAGCTACCGGCAGTCATACAGCAACGGTTACAGCAACCCATCACGTTAGATGTGTACTGCTCACAACCACAGGTACGATACATTCACGGCGTAATTTAATAAATGCAAAACCTGTTATAGTTCATAATTGACTACTGAATTGATTTCAGTAACTTTTAATATAGGTGTATGAAATTCGCCAATCTGGGGGCTACCACGTCACAAAATGGTAATGAACATCAGACTCTGGTAATAAATTTCAATACAATCGTGAGAGACTAAACTTCGAACTACTTTGTAAAAAAATACCGATCATGAAGACGGGAGTCCCAATTTTATGATCGGTAATTTTTTTTAAAGGTAAATATGTTTATGTTCTCCCGATCGTCTTGAAGTTTATAACCAGAGTCTGATGTTCATTACCATTTTATTACGCGGTAGACCCGCTGGCTGTCCATTGATCCTAAGAAAATTAAATCTTATATCAAGACAATAAGACTCAATTTTAAATGCAGTAAGTAATGCTAGGCTCAAAACTATTTTCTTAAAAATAATAATTAACTGACACGGTTGGCGCAGTGGCTAAGCAATTAGCTTTCTGCGCCACGTACCGCGGGTTCGATCCCCGCACGGATCAAATATTTGTATGATCTACAAATAGTTGTTTCGGGTCTGGTTGTGTGTGCATGTGACATGTATGTTTGTAAACTGTACCCTCGATACAGGAGAAATCCTAGTGAGGGGCAATGTTTTTTAAAAAAGAAAGAAGAACTTTAATAATCTTAAGTTTTGGTTATTGAATTAGTTTTTTAACTAGCTATACTAATAGGTGTGTGTGAGGTTTTGCGTTAGTTAAATTACATTGCATACAGAATATTTTTTATGTAGTGCACATAATTTGTATAGTGATTCAGTCTCTGTTCCTAAATACAACCGCAGTATTGGAATACACTTTAAAACAAAATGAATTGTTTTGTTTTGGAATGAATTTTAGTACTGCCGTTGCATATATGTGAACGGACACTGAATCACTCTCACTACATAAAAAATATCCTGTATGAAACGAGTAACGCATACTCATCCTGTAATTTTTTTAGTATAAACTATAGATTTAATTTGTTTTGCAGGCGCTAACCGGTGGCAAAAAGTTTAGTTCTGGTTCGTTATCAAGTGGAAACCTACTACCTCTTTACTTCACACCTGTGCCTTCAGATAAGTAAGTCACAAATTATTAAAATATTGCTTTATCTTTGAACACTATTTTAGTGAGCCACAAATTGTCAATAAATATTTATAATAAAATAAAATAATATTTATTATGAATGTAATATTGCTTTGCTTGTTACATAATGTTGAAATAAAAATAATTAACGTGTTTTTGTGCTACAAATACTGCTAATTCATACAAAGATGGCAGCGAAGTGGTGAGCAGTTTCAATGCCAAAAATTACGCAGAATTATAAATTTTATCTTTATTCAATATTTATACTTACATTCATTCATATTTTTAAATAATTTTACAAATAAAAAAAAATAAAAACATTTAAAAATACAAAAGAGTAGGTAGTAGGCCACCGGCATCGGGAACAGGGTCCAAGCCACCGGCGGCTAGGGCTGCAGAGAAAGGAACCTCCTCACAATGCGTGCCGTGTCGAGGAGTAACGCTTTCTGTATCAAGCCCTTGATCCAGCCCCCCAACGAGAGCCTCATAAGATGTTGATCGAGGCTCTTGGCAATTAAGCCATTGGCCGTCACAACTATCGGCACTATGATTGCTGAGTCCACATCCCACATGTCGACAACCTCGTGAGCCAAGTCATTATTATATTATTATTATTATTATTATCTTTATTATTATTATTCAATTAAATTTTATTCAGGAGCAACAATATACATTGTGATTTTAAAACAAGCTGTAAAACATAATAATAAAATACGACAAAAAAAAAACAAAAATACATACGACATGGAAAAATTTAACAATTTACCCTTTATTTAATTTTATTTAATATTACCCTCATACACATAGGATGATGATTATAATTCATCTATGGAGTATAAAATTATGTATAAAAACATTTATGGAGTATAATGTATGGATATTAAAATATATAGTACCTATCGCTTGAGTGGTACGAAAGGGTCTCTGCTGGCCTCCCCCCACTGCGACCTGCGACTGTACCGCAGCACAAAGGCTCCGCGATGGGCGCGTTCACTTAGTGTAGTTCCCTGCCGTGTCGGTGTGACTGGAGCGTCACTTGTACCGTGACGCCCGTATGCGCAGGATCAGCCGCTCGAGCCTGTCGGTGGGCCAGTCGCTGAGCGGCTCGGTGACGTTCGCGCGCGACGAGCTGGGCCGCAAGGTGGACACGTACGCGCTGCAGTACGTGCCGTGCGAGCCGCCCAAGCGCAGCGCGCCGCCGCGCGACAAGGACAAGGCGCGCCCGCACGACGACTACTTGGACGCCGTCAAGGAGTTCACCACCAACTGGCTCGCCAAGCTCGGTACGCACCTCTTATCATTATGGCCATGGCTTAATTCGATACCATATCTCTTCCGTCTTTCAGGTTCCAATGAACTGACTGATTTTTATTACCAACAAATCAGTCCGGGACTATAGTCCGCGCGGAACTAGTTCTCCGTGCCTTAGGTATGTGAGCGGTGGGACGGAGGGGCGGGGGGCGCTTTGTCATTACTCAGTACGACGCGCCGTCAACACTAGGCAACCCGCCGCCCTCACCCCCGTCCCCACCTAAGCCGCGGCCAACTAGTTCCGCGCGGACTATAGTCTTCTAATAAGACTTAGGTCTTTTAATAATTATGATGCATATTACAAATGTCAAAATATCCATAACATATAAGTCTCGAAATTTCATGAGGCCCTGAATCTGATTCATATGAAATAAAGATAAGATAGATATACTCTAACGTAAAAAAATGTCTCGCCTGTGTTGGCACTAACCACCGCGACGTAATGTCACATTTTGTATGATTTCCATTAACAAAATGTCCGTTTTATGGTTTTCAGAGGGCGATAAATTGGAGCAGGTGTACGAGGAATTAGTGGAGAAGTTCCCCGGCTACCTGGGCGCACACATCGCGTACCTGCACGCGTTAGACTCGCCTACTGATGCCAAGAAGTGAGGGATCACGATTTTATATGTTTTAGGCAGATTGTTCATTCGCCAGTAAATGTTTGAATAACTCTGACGTTCGACAGATGTATAGGAACGCCGTCAAAAATTCTAATGTCTTCCTACCTATAAACTTTGTACCTGGCTATAAAAATTCTGCCCTTAGAGAGAGAATTTTAGTTGTCACAAGGAATAGTGGGAGGTTTTTGCCCATGTGTTAGCTGAAAATACCGGTACTGATACTGATATTGATACTGGTACTGGTGGACTGGTAGAAAATGCCTACTGCATTAAGTCCGCCTCTGTACTTAGTGCTTAAAAATAAATAAATAAATAAAATAATATAAATAGAAAAGGGCGATGTGAATTCTACATTTTTGGATAACAAGTATAAAAAATCATACAATTATTACCCAAAATAAGTAGAATACTGAATGATAGAAAAGTAATTAAAACCAATAACGAGGTTATTTCTAATAGCAGTAAATTCATGAAAATAATTCGCCATCCCAACTATCTATTCAACCATACTTAATCTTTACAGACTACCTCATGCGAATGAAGACCCAGATGTGACGACAGCGTGGTGTGAACAGCTCATCACGATATCTGAAAAGGTAATTGACATCAATAAATTTTACAACCACAAAGTTTTGCAAGTAATACTTGGCATTTCCTCATTTACAACCACGAAGTTTTGCAAGTAATACTTGGCATTTCCTCATTTACAACCACGAAGTTTTGCAAGTAATACTTGGCATTTCCTCATTTACAACCACGGAGTTTTGCAAGTAATACTTGGCATTTCCTCGGCGAAATCTTAGTTAGAAAAAAGCTAGACAGTAATTGAAAAAATATCCAAAACCTTTTAGTACTAACTTTGTATCATGATCTTGAATAACGTTTGTTCTACGACTTCACAGAAACCAAAAAGTTTAGCAAAAAAATAAAAACGTTTTTATAAATCTACAATATCGCTAATACGATCCTTTGTACGTAATTGTTAGTACCCACAAAGACTTACGTACAAAAGATCAAAGGATCTTGTCTTCCGTTTCATTCCATTTTTCGGCCGTCTCGGTTAGTATTTGGAAGCAACAGAGTATTTTCATAATTATCTTTATAAGAAAAAAATTATGTCATAATACCGGTATTGTTTCAATGATTATCCTGTATACAAAGTTAATATTATAAAGTTGCTCAACTTTGTGTTTTATTCTCAGGTTATAAAGGCTGTGGAGCAGGACAAATTGCTCGCGTACCTCGGTATGAAGAATGACACGAGAAGCGACGCTACCAAGATAA
Source organism: Allophyes oxyacanthae (assembly GCA_932294325.1). Taxonomy (NCBI): domain Eukaryota; kingdom Metazoa; phylum Arthropoda; class Insecta; order Lepidoptera; family Noctuidae; genus Allophyes; species Allophyes oxyacanthae. The sequence goes on along the minus strand of OW028610.1, from coordinate 18,680,784 downwards.
AACAGTAAGTTACTTCATATCTGACACAACCAAACATTTTCACAACACGCAAAGGAATCTTGAACAACTGGTCGAATTAAAAAATTTTGTTAAATGTTAAAAAGTATCCTCTATAAACTCGCCAATCAACAAACAAGCAGATTTACCGTGAATTTCATCTGGAAACTGATTTAGTTTTTCCTAAGAAAAGTCATAAAACATTTCTTCATTTTCGCAGGGAGCAAGAAAAACAACGTGGCTACCTAGTAGACGCACTGTGTCGCAAAGGCACCGCGCTATGTAGATTACGTGCGCTCGCGCAGAGCAACTCTGCCAAAGAGAAAATCACTGAGGCGCTACAGAACAATATCGCTGATTTACTCAAGTTCACAGATCTTACGGATACTAAGGTAACAAAATTGAATTGTATGTAAAAAGTATTTTGTTTTTGGGCAAACCGTACGCGTACCTTTCTCAGATTTCGCCCGCAGATGCTTCTGCGTTAGGTTATCCTATCCGCATTATATGAACCTCTTCTAAGCCAGAATTTTTGAAAATATTGCCTTAGAAGAGGTGCGTCATGTTCGTATGTCTACCATTAGGTAGACATACAGACATGGCGCGCCCCTCCAAATTACTGTTTCAATGTTTCTAGTCACATCTCCTTACCGAGCAACAAATCCTTGGATTTATTTTTGTTTGACGGCCGTCTCAGTACGCACACATGCGTTGTGAATGCTTTGTAAATACTTGCCTTGTCGCGTACTATAGTTTGTTCGGATATGTTATAACCATTTCAAGTAAGCTAACATAAAACTAATTCTCAGGCGATCCACTACGGCGTATGGCACTGCTTCACCTTCAAACAATGGGGCCGCGGCATCAAGCTCCTGATGAAAATCCAGGAGGAGCGTCCCTCTAAAGAAGTGGAGGACAGACTCATAGAGGCGTATCAGCAACTTGGCTGGGGCTTCTACGCCAAGGTTGCGCAGGCGGCGGTACCGATCAAGTACCCAGCCAGTTTTAGACCGTTTTAGTAAACAGCTTGACGTTTTGAAAGGTTTGGACGTGTATTGATGGAATTATTTTTCATATGTTAAGAGTTGATGATTTTGGTTCAAATCGTTTGTATTGTCTGGTGTTGATACACAGATATTTAAGAAAGTAGCAGACCAAACATTCGCTGAAAATTACTTAGCCACTACACACACATAGGGAGTTTTGTCAAAGCTGGCACTGTCACACCGATACTCACAGCACTTAATTTTATTTTATTATTCTCGTATCTATTACGTCCCAAACAAGTAATATTTTTTATTATGGTGTAATCGCTAATCGCCTCCCATGATTAATTGATGGATAAAAGTTTAATTGACTACTCATCTTCCTTGTAATATTAAAACGCCTCGGTTGCTTCTTGCGACATTTGCAGGCAGTGAAGATTTGGTAGTTTATTCTTAGGAATAATTTTCTTCAACTTCGCGTACTGCGTTCGTCAATCCGTCTCCTAATTAAGTGTGTGACATGTCTCGAGCTTTACTTGACATACCAAATACTATTACCGTCGCTAAGAAAATTATTCCATCAGTACACTTGAAACCAACAAATATTTATAAACAGGAGGTATAGCTTGAATTACCGCGGTCTGCTTTCGCGAAGGTTTTGTACGTATAACTGAAACATACTGTTGTTTTGTCAATGCCGTTAAATATAATAGGAAATTTTAATTCTGAACATTGTTTAGTGTACTGAAGATAATGAAGTTCGAAATATAGGTACACTTTTAGCAAATAACAGAAATCTGATGTTTATTACCTTATTTATAGTGAGATTGTAAAAACTTATTGAGAAGTTAAATAAATTGATCAAGTCTTATCCGGTTCTAATCGTGCGAGTGAATATTATCAAAGTTTTAAACAGAGCCAATATTTATTATATTGTACTATCCGTGCGGATGAAGAATGGGATTAGACATGGCGGCTCATCTAGCCAGTACTGTCAGCATACACGGTACTTAAAGCGACAACGATGCACATAACGTTATATCAGAAGAAATAACGACATTAAAACGTTATGTTAGTTTATCAACATTATCAAACCAACAAATAAATTAAACAATTATTAACTATCAATCAATAACACGGAAAACTCTCAGAAGCTCAGAATGCATTTATGTCACAGATTAACGCACAGACTTGAGACTACTTAAGATACTACGTATGACTGAAGTTATAACACAAAAGACTGTTATCGCAACGCGTGAGTAACTTTTTTTTGTGGACGCTACCAGCGTGTGAATATAGACAGCGTCCGTGTGCAAGCGAGAGGTGAATAGAGGCAACGCCATTTTTATTCCAATTCTTTATGTGCACGGGTAGTATGTTCTTGTAACTATTAAAATACCATTAACTATATATTTACGTCGTATTAATTGATTGACGCCATGAAATAGTCCAATTTATGAACTACAAAATGGTTAATTTATTCTTAATTCATTTTAGAACGTTTTTTTTAAAAGGGCGTACTTCCGGTGTGTTTAGGTAGATATAAAATATAAATGAAATTAGGCGATTATTGTATCCGTTATCTAGGCTTGGACTGTGGGCTCTGTGTCCAACGCTGGACAAGCTTGCACGCTACTAGATAGTTAGACAAAGTTTGTAAACGATTAAGGAATCTTCTGTAAATAGATAAACTGTTATAGTCTGTTTAGCTTTTAATAGATTTTTAAATAAGTATTAGTGCTTATGAAATTAATTACAGCATTTGTTTTAAGTTGTACTAGTATGTAATGTGACCTAAAATATTATTTAGAAATGTATGGAATTTCGTTCATGTATCATTATTGAACATTTTATATGTGATAATGTAACATCTACATTTATGACACTAAGTTCTATTAACTTATAGAAGATTCCTTGCTCCTACCGAGTGCTTTCAATAGTCGATCGTTGTCGTGTAAATTAAGCCATTTTATAGTTTTAATACAAATTGTAATGACAGGGTGCTCTTATGTTGTGCTCAAATAGTTCAATGTTTATTATATGTGGACATGTCAAATATATTTATGTTTAATTTTTAATATACGCAAGTCATTTACACTTATTTATTTTATTTTATGCGGATCTAGAAGAAAACTTATGCTTATTGAAAAGTTGTCAAGTGAAGGGTTAGTTTGGTGCTCGGTAACATTCATAGTGTTAGTTCAAATGTAGCTGCAAAAGTACATAGCCATAGGCCATAATAATTGCTTGCATTTTCATGTATGCAATTCTCGTTCGATGGGAACATTCTCATATATATATGACAAAGAACACAGAAAGACTCACCGGTCTTAGCACGGGAGTAACTTACGTCACGACTGTAATAGTTCGCTTGTTGCTTTAGCAAACTAGGATGTCCATGCTAATAAATCTGGCTGCATCCGATAATCGCTACGTTTTCATTTAGATATTTTGACGTCTTCAGTATTAGTTCCACAGACTTTTGAGCGTAAGCAAAATCCTAAGTCTATTTTTAGTTCGGTCTTGCTGAACTTCAATATGTATTCAACTGCTATAGTTCAACGAAAACACATGTGAGATTAATTTCGTATGCTGTTTAGGTAAGTACTCTTTCAAGTAAATTGACGTCATCTTCCAACATCAAGCCTGTCGAGCACCGTAACTCAGCTATCAAAGGTTGAGAAAACGAATCTTATGAATACATAATATTATATTCTCAAAAGCAAGTTTGACACGGACAAATATTTTAATTATTATTAATTGAACTTACATTGACCTCACTAGAATTAATATGAACACATTGTAATAGAAATAGATATACATAACATTTAAGATAGCACACAAACAAAGCAATAATATATAAACAAAATATACTCTGAAGTAGAAGTAACACATTAGGTATATTGAATTTTACACTATTTTATTTGAACTAGCTGTGCGCGCGACTTCGCCCGCGTGGAATTTAACTAAATATATTTTTCTTTAAAATAAAAGTAACCTAAGTTAGTCCTTATAACGTCCCGTCAAAATCGGTCCAGCCGTTTCGGAGATTAGCCGGAACAAACAGACAGACAAAAAATTTAAAAATTGTTTATTTTTTGTACCGTATATACTTTCATATGCATTTAGGAAAAAGCTGTTATTTTGACATTACAAAAAGACACTTCAATTTAATTTATTTATATAGATATAACAGAAAAGCTTATTAAAAGTTAGATTCAGGTTTATTGTTTTTGGATGTTTTTATCACTGACATTATGCTGCTGCAGGGGCTGCTACAGAAATATAGTGAAGTTATTAGCTGCTGTAGTCATCTCTGGATACCTTTTCGAATGGAGGCCATATGGAAGCGAAAACGCGTAGAGGTCGCATTTAATTTTGCCTGCTTTCGTTGACATTCGCCAATGTTCGGCGTCATTCGTCCGCTATACATCGTGAGTGCACGCAAATGCGTCCTCTACGCGTTCGTGTTCGCCTCTATTCTCCGAACGTGTATAGAAGATTTCAATGAGAAACGTTGTGGTCAAAAATACTTAGTAAAAAGATATAAGTAGTCCATAAAAGACACCATGTATTTTATTTAGACCATTGAAATGGAATTTTAGTCACATAACGGTCTCGTGAACATGAAAGGACATAATCAAATCTTGAGGCCCAACTCGGGCCTCATAGCATAAATTAGTTTTGTTGGAGGGTAGTTAGACAAGAATTTCATTCGCTCTTATCATATTAATTTATTTGGGATCTGGTATTCACTGTACTGTTATTTCTTACTTGGTATAATATTTAGTAAACAATCTTCCCACAACACATTAAGAAAATTATAATTATTTAAAAATACAACAAATCATTTACCACATGCAGATTTGGTAAAAACTGATGAATTATCAAAGACTAGTCACATGATTTTCATATTTATAATTTAGTTTTTCGTTAAAAAGATAAATCGTTTACTAAATATTACAAGTAGAGAAAAAACAGGTCAGGTGGAAACGTTTACATGCTCTGTGCGTTTTATGTAAGCGCGCTTTTTAAAACCTGTGTGTCGGAATGCTTCAATTTACATTATAGACAATGTTTTTTTAATGAATTTGTTGATAAGGACGGAGAAAATAAATATTATTTGATCATTTGTGAGTTTTAATTACTTTATTACATCCTTGATCCTTGCACATTAATTTGCGCGTAATTTTGACTACGCATCTTAATCGCTGCTGTTCTCGTACGACCAAATTCTTAGACAAAAACAGAGACAAAGAGTAAAAAAGTCCTTTTAAAAAAATATAAAAACAAAAATCTAATGATTCTTTGTCGTATACTAGACATTTCTATTTAGAAAATAGAAGTGAAAACTGAAATTGAATTGAATCAAAATCTACCTGCAGCGTGTATATTGTTCCTATTGGAAATTCGACCAATAGCAGAGCTCATACGTTCCGCCTGGCCAATCACCGTCCTTCATTGTAGGTGTGTTTGGCGCCAACTGTCATGGCGTCAGTCGGACAATTTTCACCGGCGCATGATCATACGTGCGATCTATTTACAAACAAGAATTTGTGAAATTCAAATTCACTAAACTATAACTTTTAAGTGCTAATCAACAGTCGTCAAATGTTGTTGAATGAGTGATAAAATCACGATTGTGAAAGTGTTGGTGTGTGAGTGATAATCAACAATCGTCAAAGTGTTTGTGTGTGCGTTGCCCGGGTCCCGGGTCGAACCCAGGAAGCCGGGAAGCATACAGTATAGGGGGGAAGTCGAAAACCTGAATGTGAAGTGAATGGCCGTGTCCAGACTGACCAAGCACGCCTCGCGAGCCACACTTGGACTCCTGGCTCCCGAGCCGTATCCTCCAAAGCAGAATGATGGGGTTACGAGGCGGGCCTCACTTGCCACTGGCCACGGCGAGTCAGTTTGAGCCACAAGCCACTAGAGTCGCGACCGTCCATACTGGGCGAACAGTCAAACTAAGGCGCCTTGTGTCGCTTTCTCGCTCGCTCTCCATGGTCGGAGACACGCGCCTTTCTCCGCTTCGCGCTCAGCGCGACCTTCCGCCTCTCCCTAATTGAGCCCTTAGAGTTGAGCACGGCAACTGTACATGCATGTGCAAGTGCATGCCTCAACGGCGAGCCATGTGGTGTCTCCGCATGGCTCGCGGTTGAGGCATGCGCGGCCGAGGCATTGAGCGTTCGAGGCAAACCGAGCCATGTCCACACTGGCCGATGCATTAGCTCGCGAGCACGGTTCTCGAGGCGTGCTCAGTTGGTCTGGACGCGGCTAATGAAGGAGCTACAACGGCTGGACCAGCGCAGCGTACCAACGCGGGCAAAGGTAAGGATTCCTGCTCTAGGGCATCATCTTTTAAATCCGGTAGCTGCCTCGAAATGTGCAGTTAGCGTGTCTTGTGAGGTTTTGTGCACTTTTTTATGGTGCCGAAGCCATAAGGCATAGGTTTCTTTTTATTTGCAGGTACCTATATGCTTTCTTTAAATTTCATCAAAATTATCCTCGTTTGCCGGTAACAGACCTACTGCGATTACAATTCCCTTTCGATCAACAAAGTTAAAGCTTCCACCCACAGGCTCGCATCATACGCATCGGACAGATCATTTCAGATCATACTTATATCTAAGAAAAAGAGAAACTGATTAGTCGTAACTAGTATCTACTATTATAATTATAACATGAACTAACATACGCGACTGATCACTAACAAAAGACAAAGGTACTCGTATTGTGTGCGCGGCCCAGGTCGACCTGCAGTCAACAAGAAAGGAGGGAGCTCCCACGGCTGGACGAGCGTACGTGGCCAACGTAAGGGATTCCTGCTCTGGGGCAGATCACTTGAACGACGCAGCCTTCAATTGTTACCGCCAGGTTGCTCTCAAATGTGCAGCAGCTTGACCTCTGCACATTTTTATGGTGCCGAAAGCAGGTATCCCTACGCACTGCGTCCACTGTATCCGCAGCAATGGGATTGCCGAAATGCTAACGTGAAGGCCATTTGCAATCGGATTTTTTAACATTATCATTCGGATTTTCGTAACGAGAGGACGAACTCACAAAATAGTGTTCAACTTATATCCATACCTACGGCTTCATTTTCATTAGCACGTCGCGAACACTCGCTTATCATCATTCACTCATGAAACGGACAGCGGTCGTAATTTTAACTCTGAAAACGAAGTCATAGATAGGTATTGTTATGTCTAAAAGGCACTTTCATTAAATGGAACCAAAATAATAAACAACCAAAAAGACATGGCATCACTTCTATGCATGGCATGCTTCTACAAAAATCCATTTGCTAAAAGTAGCGAGCGTCCAAGAGCGTACCTAACCAAATAGTTACACATCTGCACTTTTCCTAAGCTTGCACAAAATTCTGTATCAAAATATGGGTACCAGTAAAATAAAATACGCGAACATGCAACGCGCTTGGAGCACGTGTTACAGGCGTTACGTGACTCCGTCGCAACCTAAGAGCAAATACTATAGAGGGAATATATCAAGTAAGAGCGTGAGACGTATATATGGCCCTACTCTCACTAATGTATTAGCTCTATAAGCAAAGTGAGATAGCGATAGAGTTTCTACGTCATCTTGAAACGCTGCGTGCCATCAGTCGAGCTGTTTTCATCCAGCTGGAGGGCTCGGTGCGTCAAGTGTTTTGTGAGATTATCTTTGAAAAAATCAAGTGTGAGGTGATTTTAACTATTTGTGCACATACAATAATGACAATACTGTGTGCAGCTACCGGCTGCAACAGCCGGATGGGTGTTTTGCCTGAAAACGGTCAAAAAATATCTTTTCATTTTCAGTATATAGATAGATGTTTCTATAGTACAAATGGCCGCATTACTTTGCTGAGCGGTAACAGATAGAATATATCTATATCTATTACTCTTATGACGTTTTGTTTATGTAAAGAGAAATGTCTATAGGTTTTCTGTTTACACTCGATAGAGTCCCTCTATAGTATTATTGCTCTTAGGTCGCAACGTTCAACAACGGAACGAAATACCTATAGCTGATACATTGTGTATGAGATGCGATCTCTATGCTGATGTTGATCGGAGGTAAACTGACAACGTGAAATGTGAACAGCGAGCACATTATGGGACATGTCACGTTTATATTCAAGCAGAATTTTTAAAACTACAGTGAATCTCCTGCTTAGTTTGGGTAACACAACGAAAAATCGAAAGTCAAGATTACGCGTTTCTTTAAAGCAATGATGTATGTTTAATATTCATAATCTTGATTGTGGATCATAGGTATGTTATGTTATGTTTTTAACCTAGATAGATACCTAGCAATCCGATAGAAATGAAAGAAAGAAGTGAACATTGATTTAAAACACATATTTTATAACATAACTTTTGAATTAGATATAGAAATATAAAAACTGACATCGATAATAAACTTCCAGTGGGTGGACTGGACTGTATCTAGACTACCTAGGAATATCAGTAATATTAGATATTACTAAACAGACGACAAACTCCTAAAACCCTACTTATTACTATAATTTTATTATCAACCATAATTACATCACGAAATTAGGCAGCTATTTATACTTCAGGTATAAGACTACGGGGGCCTATGATCGTTTCTTGTTAATCTAAAAAAGGGGAAACTGAACTCGATTTGGTCGTAGCGTTCCCAAGACGGGGTTGTTAATAATTGAGGGGACGGGGATGGTTCTTTTAATATGCAACGACTTGCTTATTCGTGCCACTACAAATATGCAGCTGCGAATTCTGCCTTTTATTCTCAAAGTCTAGTGTGATAAATTAACAATCTATTATAAACGATGTTTGAAAGGCTATTTGTATGAAGCGACATTATTTAAAGTTTCGGTTTTCGAAAAAACATTGGCAAATTAAAAATACCTATGAAAATGAATATAATAGGTGTGTAAATTGTAATATGTAAAGATACACCCTTAGATTATTGAATAATCTAAGGATACACCCTACAAAACTATTAATTTTTATTTTTATGTATTTCTTTAGTAGTACACGGACCCAAAAACCTACAGAATCTCAGTCAATCAAATACAAACAATAATTTAATTAATGTTAATTTAACAGTATATTTTAAGCAAATCTCAAAGGTATCTTTAATGTCTGCCCACATTAATTAGCTCTTCAAAGAAAAAGTCGGTCGAATCGGCTTCGTGACGTCACGTAATAAGTTAGTCCGGATCTTCGGTACCGAGTGCAAGGATGAGACCAACTTTCTTTTGTAATTAAACAATCCTATTTCGGTATAAACAGTCAAGAAGATGGAGTTTGCACGTAATTATGTAAAATAAATAATTAAATTACTTGGAAAATGTTCCTAAGGATAATTAATAAGTACCTTAGTATCAATTTTTTGATATAAATCTTATCATCATCTGCCTATCCTTTTCCCAATCACGCCTGGGTCGGCTCCCAGTCTACCCAGATGCGGCTAAATATCAGTATTGTACACGGAGCGACTGCCATCTGACCTCCGCCACCCAATTACTAGGAGACACTGATACCCTAAAAGTCAGAAAAAACAGAATCTGAATTAAAATCGGTTTACAATTGGCGATGAAATCGATGAAAAAACTCCTTCTTTTTTGAAGTTGGTTAATTACTTCGACGGTTGAAAGGCTATTTGTAGATACTAAGCGATAGTATACGATAAAAAATACTAAATAGAATTAAAATTTACATCGAATCTTTCCGTTGCGTGGTACGTAGGGCAGTATTTTCGTCTTACATTCTATATTCCCATCGAGATTTAGAAGTCTTCTCCATCAGATCCAGTACTTTCTCCGTTAGTCGCTACATGAAAATTTACATGTGCTTCACTTCAAATTCCTTCAGAACCTAGCTCAAACATTTCTCTGCAGCGCACATTATAACAATTACTGGTCACGTCTGAAACGTTGAATTAAGTTCGACGCCCCAAAAAGCTTGTAACTTGGCTAAAACATGCAGAGTGCCAATTATGCAATTGGCGCAAATGCCCGAATAATCGTGCGACCGGCTTCGGGCTCACTGCGATGTTGGACGAACAGACGGACGACTGATTATGAATTGGTCGCTGTTCACTTAGTAGATAGAACCTATGCAAACTTGTGGGAAACCTTAGTGATATTATCGTAATCGCAAAAAAGTAATCCGCTATCCCATACTACGACGAGGGACAGCTGAAGTCTCAACAAGTGGAGCGCTCATGAGTACATTATCCAGTTGATTGGGGAGGTTCTTTGCGTGCTCCCCGAAGAACTACTGAATATTAATCAACAACATCAACAACAAATCCTCACATTAATCATAACAAACTAACAATTATCAAAGTTATTACAGCGTTATGATTAAAGATTAAGGTGCGGTGTCGTCACGTTAAGTTTAAATTGATTTATATGTGCGACACGACGATATTGTAAGCTGCAACTTTAAGGAAATATACAGGGATGAACTCCAAACGGATGCGATTTTATACATGTATACTTATAATCTATATATATTAATACGTGAAGAGAAAACTTTGTACCCCTTTTTAGCATATTGCGCGCGTGAAGGAGTGGGATATTTTGGTATATTAAAGTTTATCTGGAGAAGGACTGCAGAAAGCTAAAATGACGGTCGAATTTCGACCACTGGGCGACTAACAGTTGTTATAAAGAGATATGGACTATGTTTTTTTTATACCTCTTAAGTGGCAGACAAGCATACGGCCCGCCTGATGGTAAGCAGTTACCGTAACCTATGGACGCTTGCTACACCAGGGGCATCACTCGCGGGTTGCCAACCCTGT